>OY987218.1:23895057-24377557 GCA_963920805.1 Primula vulgaris | reverse complement strand
TCAATCAAGTCTAATCAAAAACTCAAACTCAAACTCAAACCGATGAAACTAGTTTATTTACCGATAGGATCGTTGGCATTAAACAACCGTATTGGAAAAAAGTACATGCCATTTACCAATAAGGGTTGGATTTGTAGTCATGCGTCGAAAAACTTGTGTCACTGTTTTAGCGATTTGAAAAAGAAGATGAAGGAATTTCATGCAAATGTATCAACACGCGTTAAACAGGCAAAAAATGGGAAAGTCGAGCAACATGTGGTAAATTTAATAATCGTTTACATAATAATAACTAGTTTTTAAATAATTAACGTTTTCATTGAACCAAAAAATTTGTTACCAAACACACTTTTTGTATAAAGTCGTGTAACTCACTTTTACAAAAACACGAGAAAATCTTATAGAGATCATTTCTATTTTCCCGTTTAAAAGACAAATCAAAATGACATTTTGTAATTGCAAAAAAGACAATACTTTAAAAAAAAAATGCATGAATCCAACCCACCATTGATTTCGACGCTCTATGTGGCTCGGTCCGGATAAGTAAGAAAGGCTAAAAGCTAAGAAGCCGCAAAAGCATCGACCTGTCAGAAAAAATTGTTCAACGCCCACTAAGTTGTTGCAATTTCTCGCATTTTATAAATAGGAGCAAAATGCGAAGTATCGATGAGCAAACTGTCGCTATTGGCGGTGCGTCTAACAGGATCATAGGAAATTGCTTTCATAACTTATGCGAGCGGAAACGCAAATTTTGGTATTGGATAATCAACATGTTTATACTAAGAGTGTGTTTGGTAACAGATTTTTTGTTCCAAAATTATATTTTAAAAACCTGTTTTAAAAACCCACTGAAAACTGGATTTTAAAATCTGGCTTTTTTTAGGTTTGTCAGCATAAAAATCAGATTTTTAAAAGCTGAATAATCTGACATGTCAATCACCCACATATTTTTAAAATTCAAAATTCAAAAATCAAATAAAAACATATGTTGCCAAACGGACCCTAAATACTTATTTAAAAACAGGTTTATATAAACATGTATAATCAACAATTATAAGTGCAAGTCATTATTTGTATATTTTAGTTATCAACTATATAACCATTACCATCTATAAATGACAGTAGTTTCAATTGTGTTTATTAAATTTTACAATTTTGTACTTTCGAAGTACAGTACTAGTTACTATAATACGCTTAATTACTATGTATGCATGTCTTGAAGCCTTTTTATGTTAGTGTTGCACAATAATTTATTTTTGTAGTTGCTTTTGAGATACACATTTTTTCAAGGTACTTAATTATATTGACCTTGTTCAACGTTATCAAATAAAAATTACTATTGAAAAAAAAACTAATTGTATTTTTAAAATTTTTGGGAAAACCGGATCAGAGCCTAACCGAGATGTTTTTGTTTAGTTTCGTTTTATAATAAAAAAACAACAAAACCGAACATGATTAAACCAAACATGATTGAATATTTTTTGGTTTTAGTTTCGGTTCACTCTAACCGGACCCGCAACCAAACGAACATGTAATAGCTTGTATGGCTTAAATAAAGCTGACTAGAGCCATAAGGGAGATTAATCAGTCCGCATGTAATAAAATTCTTTTCAAAGAGTTTTTCGTAAACAACGACCCGATCAAAGTGTTAGCACATTAATGTTTTTATAAAAAGATTACAGATCTATTAGTGTATGGACTAACAATTAATTAAAAGTAAATGGTATAAATGTAAACAATCCCATTAATTATATGTAGTTTGCAAATGACTCCTATAAACTTTGCATTTTAAGCGTGACCCCATGATATGTATAAGTTTTATTAGGTAAGCCAATCTAATATAAGACCTAACTTTATATTAGTAGTGTTTTGTACTTTGTCAATACTTGCATAAGTAAAGTAACGAATGAAGAGACAAAAAGTCATTTGACGGGTTTACGAAACATAGACCATGTAGCCACTAAAAAATATAATTTGGTTGTATGAATAGAATAGATTTGAAGAGAAACAAATGTCTTTTTCACAATATGGAGGTGCAAAGACGATTATTTTTGAAGATTTCTATTAAAATACATAGAAAAACGTTAATTAATCAACCATTTTTATCTATAAGATATGGAGTATAATATTAAAAGGGACATTAAATTTTCAAAGTGTTTTGTCAAATGAGATCACCTACTTTATGTAATTTACAAATAAAACAAAATGGTGAAGTTGTGTTTGTCTAACCAAAGTCACCAAACAACATCATATTTATTAATTAAAAAAAATGGTAAATTAAAATTAAAACTTCAGTGACTTGCAAGATTATATTGAAAATCATATGGTGGTTGTGAGATAAATCATATGGTGAAGTTAAAAGATTATCTCCTTATCCATGGGGTTGTGAGATAAATCATATAATTATAAAAATCAGTACATATCTATAAAAACCTATATATACCTAGAAATAACCCCTTTTAGAAAAGAAAAAAAAAACAATGCACTTCCCCATAATTTATTGAAACAAGACCTCTCTATGAAGCCAATCCAAACTAATCCCCTCTAGGGTTTTATATATGTTCATATGTATAGTACAAATATTTATATTGCATATTTCTATATAAATTTAGAGAGAGAAAGAGAGGAAATTTGGTGATCATGGAGTCACCTGCTTTGTACACATCACAGCAGTCTAAGTAAAATTCTCCATCTCTCTCTTCCTGTTTTTCTTTTTATACTTTTTTTTTATTTTTTTTTATTTTTATGTATGTATGTATGTATGATTGTATATTTGTATGTGTGTGTGTAATCAATGGGTTTGATCGTTTTTTTTTACCTATGTGTCTAAGTAAATAGCTAAAAAGGTTTGATCTTTGCAAGAGGTTAGCAATTTCTGTGATCATGTATCGGCGTATATGTATATGTTTGTATGTGTGTGTAATCAATGAGTTTGATCGTTTTTCTTTTTATCTATGTGTCTAAGTAAATAGCTAAAAAGGTTTGGTCTTTGCAAGAGGTTAGTAATTTCTCTGATCACGAGTATTGGCGTATATATATGTATACTACTCCCTCCGTCCCAAATTTTTGGGGCTATACGAAACTACGTGCAATTTTGACCAACAAATAACTCATATCTAAGTTGTCGAAATAGAACTTTTCAAAAGTTAATCACATAGTTCAAATGTTAAATTATATGAACAAATTTTAAAAATTTACATTTCGACAATTTAAAGACGAGATATTTGCCGGTCAAAGTTGCACGTAGATACATAGAGCCCCAATATTTTGGGACGGAGGGAGTAGTAAATACAGGCACACGTTGTGTGCCCTGCCCAGTTATTGGGTGTTTTTTTAAAAAAATAAATAAATTTAAATAGTTAGTTCTTGGCAGTTTTTTTTTTCAAATTTTAAAAGTATTTTCGAAATTTCACATATGTCGGTAATTATTAAAAGTTTTGGGGTTTTTTTTCTAAAAAAGTGGAGCACTTTGGCAGCCTCAAAAGTAACTGTTTTTTTTTTGGGTCGGCTTATTATAATAGAATAGATATATGTTTATATGTGTGTGTAATCAATGGGTTTGATCGGCGTGTATATTTTTCTTATCTGTGTGTCTAAGTAAATAGCTAAAAAGCTACGATCTTTGTAAGAAGTTAGTCATTTTCATGATCACGAGTCTTGGCATGTATATATATGTTTTTATGTGTGTGTAATTTATGGGTTTGATCGGTGGGTATATTTTTCTTATCTGTGTGTCTCAATTAATTGTTTGTCTAAATAAATACAGTAGGTAAAAAGGTATGATCTTTGGAAGAAGTTAGTCATGTTTCTGTGATCACGAGTCTTTGCGTGTATATATATGTATGTATGTGTGTAATCAATGGATTTGATCGGTGGGTATATTTTTTATTTATTTACGTGTCTTAAGTAAATAGCTAAAAAGCTACGGTCTTTAAGAAGTTAGTCATTTTCATGATCACGAGTATTGGCGTGTATATATATGTTTATATGTGTTTGTAATCAACGGGTGTGATCGGTGGGTATATTTGTATCTATGTGTGTAATTAGAAAGCTAAAAAGCTACGATCTTTGCAATAAGTTAGTCATTTTCGTGATCACGAAAGCTAAAAATCTAATTTTCTTTGCAAGGAATGAGTCATTTTTGTGATCATGTGTATTGACATATAGGTTAATCCTTATTTAACTGTTAGACTAACAGCTACTTTAAAAGCTGTTCCTTAACATGTTTGTTTATATAAGCTAGATTGAGTTAAACTTCTAAACTAACTTGTGTTTTAAGCTTAATTCTATCTGGGGGAAAAGCCCCGTGAAATTTTTATATATATGTATATATATTTTTTTTTCTCAGTACAATGTTGAATTTCTATTTTGTTCGTATTCAATGGGCTTGATCGGTGCCCCCATGAAAGGTTTATTCCTGTGATTATGCGTATAGACATATGGAAAAGTGTGTATTTGTGTGTAATCAATGTGAATTGATTTTGTGATCATGAATCTGAATGTACACGTGTATGCTTTTTTCACTGGTCTTCATCTGTGCGAGGAAAGGTTTATTCCTGTGCTTTTGTGCATAAATTTATGTTTGTAATCAATGGACTTAGATCGGTGCAGAAAAGGGTTGTCTTTGTGATTATGCTAATGAATGTCTACATGAATGTATGTGTGAATTGTGCTTAACGATTTTTGATCCATGCAAAAAAACGTTATTTTAAGATTATCTGTAACAAATGTGCTGATGTATATGCATGTATGTGTGTAATGTGATCAACAGGGTGTAATTTATACAAGAATAGAATTACCTCTGTGATTATGAACAAAAATGTATTATCTTGGTATGCATGTAGTCATTGATTTTGATTGGTACAGGAAAAGGGGTTTCCATGGAAGTAGCTCCTCTTGTATGGACTCTGATGTTGTTGAAATTTCTCCACCAACGAACTGGAGTTCAAATTCTAAATTGAAAAGAAAGCAGGTAGATTTCGAGTCATCTGTGCTTTATTTTGGTTTTCTATTGTAATTGTGAGTTGATTGTATAGAAATAATGAATAAATGGAAGAACCGGAACCAAGTTGTAGAAAAAATACCGAGTGAATTATAGATTTAATAGAAGCAAGAACATTTGGTTCTCAGTAGTATTGCTTCTTTTCATCCTAATCATACTTTGTGATTGGTTTTTGAATGACGTGGAAGATTTTTATAGTGGCAATATGTACCAACTGGTTGAAACTGAATATAGTTTGCTCTGTAATTTTCACAGCAAACCATTTAATTATCGAAGTTACTGTTTTGTTGTTTTGATTGAACGTTTTGTCATGCTTGTGAGGAATAGTGTTAAGGAAGAAGACATGCAGGTAATGTAGATAAGCTGTTTGACAACTCTATTTGGTGAAATAAAAATATTTGGCTATCAAACATATTGTACTTTGACATTCTGGCCTACTCTGTTAATTGCGTTTCTTTTCGACTCTGTAGAGAAGATTGAATGCAGGTTTGTGGCTGAACAGAATTGAGACGTGTTTAGAACTAATTCATCTTGTTATTTTTTTATTCTGTTGTGGTATTTATGTTACTTTTTAGTTAAATCAAGGGCCATTAGATAACTTTTAATTAAATTAAAGTAAATTATATTTTATAGGGTGAAGGGATTCCTACCACTACCCTTCTAACTCCATACAATTTTACTAAATTTCTTCCTTTTTCCTTTTTTGGTTCGATCAGTTGATGTTACATGTTATTAATTTAACAATTCATTGTCAAATTAAGAATTGAGAAATTTCCATAAATTGCAAAGTTACCTTTCTAATTAAACTGTTGATCTGATAGGGCAACTTAGTAACGTACAAACCAAAAACTGGATTGTCTTTCCGTACTGTAGCTATTTACTATTTGGACTACAAACCAACTAATGCTCACCATAAAGATTAGACGAGTCAAATTTGATGAACCTATACCTTGTTTATTGTATCGCAAAATATGACATTGGTTATTAATTTATAAAAAGAGTGATTGAGAAATTAAAAATCTTTCTGTACGCTTCATAGGTGTTTTTGAAAAGGAGTATTACTTTCTTGTAATGGTTTATCCTCTGTCCCAAATTCTTAACATAAAAAACCAGTAGTCAAGGGCTTTGGAGGACACAGATATATAAGTATGAGGTCATGCGATACGGATAATGAAGTATGCCATGTATAATACATTACGCCTTGAATACAGCAAAAAATATTTTCTATTTTTGTATATGTAAAAAAACTAATTTAAATTGTAAGTTCTTGCTGGTGCATACGAAGGAGCTGCAAAACACACACACACACACACACACCATAGTATCCCTGACTCCATGTTGAAGAAAACATATGTTGTGGGCGTTTTGTTGTCATTGCACTTATACAAGTATTAAATACAACTGGACCCCTTTTTCCCTATAAAATAACATGTTCACTCAGTTTTTTTTTTCAAATATTTAAATCCGTTCCATCCATATAGTTCCTTTATTCTTCCCGAATCCAATCCATATCCAAGCAGAAAGTATATGATACTTCAAAATCAGTGTCAATCCATATAGATAAAGAAGGGGATAGGATAAAAAGGGGTGGGGTGGGGGGAGTATGCTGTAGCTACACCTTGCATGGGTGAGTAGTTGAGAAAGATGCCAGGCTCTCAAAGATCAGTAATTTTTTGGGGGGCTTTTGACATGTTTTACTAGTACGTGCTGAATTGAATTCCTTGCAGGTTAAACCTCGTGAAGTAATTAATATTGAAGATGATCCTGATGGTATCGTGATCATTGACAATGAACATGACTTCAGTTACAAAGGCAAGGTAATGAAAATGGCAGGATTCTTACTTAGCAATTACGTAATTATTCGTTTTTGTAAAAAAGAAGATTCAGTCTGGAGTCTGAACATTAAATTTTTTTCTTCCCTTATTTCAGCAATCAGCCATCATGTCTTTCAACAATACGACTATGTCCAAATCAACTGGTGGGTTCCTTGGCAGTGGATTTTCTGAACATGACTTTTTATCTGACGATGCTTTTATGGATTTATTTAACGATTGTTCGGCATTTGACGACGATTATTCGCTCCTACAAGGCAAATTTGATAATATAGGCATTCCAACCAACATTGAAGCTCCTATTCGTTCAATTATCGATCTTGAAAAGAATGAAAAAAAGGCAGGTCATGTTTCTAGTTCAAATTATCA
Organism: Primula vulgaris; assembly: GCA_963920805.1. Classification (NCBI taxonomy): domain Eukaryota; kingdom Viridiplantae; phylum Streptophyta; class Magnoliopsida; order Ericales; family Primulaceae; genus Primula; species Primula vulgaris. The sequence goes on along the minus strand of OY987218.1, from coordinate 24,370,357 downwards.
CTTTGCCCATGGTCAGTTAAATTCCGAGGGGAAAAGTAGGATTTTTCCGAGCAGTTCAAGCTGGCAGGCTCAATCAAAATTTCCAGTGTCTAATTTAAATAATTATAAGTCAAAATCCCCAGTCATTTCACATAATTTGAGTTCTAATATGAAACACTATGCTTCTAAAGCACTATCCAAGTTTCATTCGAGCCCTCAAGTATCTTCTAGCATTAAGAAAAAACCCTTCAACCTTGGGGCATCTAATAGTGTTACGCCATTAAAAGCACAAATGGGTAATTTTCCATTTCCCCAGTCGCCTTTTGCTGGTGGTGAGATCTTTCAAAGTTCATTTAATGCGGTAAATTTTGGCATCAATGCGCAAGTACATCCAGCTGTAGGTTCGACTGAACGATCAGGGTCATCATTTTGCCCCAAGACACTTGGAAACTATGACGAGATTATGGAAAATTTTCAAATATTTAAACATTTTGATACTGTTGAAGATTATTCTGACCATCATTATGCTACAAAAGGTTCTTCAGTAACGCAGGTAGCTACAATTAGAATAAATGTTAACTGTACTCCACTTATGGATATGGTTATTGTTGGTTTTTTCTGTAGAGGATTGTCTAAAGTTTAGATTTCTTTTATAGCAACCGAACCAGTGGGCAAAGAGAATACAAAAGGAGTGGAAGATTCTGGAGAATGATCTGCCAGGTAATTTTTCTTGTAATTTTTAAGTTACCAGTTGCCTGATTACTTATGTTTGGGCGAGCTCTGTTACTCATAAAGTATAAATTTAAGATGTTCTGTTGAGTTCCATTTAGCTGTTTTATTATATCTATCAGTCTTCATGCCCTCCTTTTGGATATTGTAAACTGTAAATAACCCTCATCTACTTCCGTCACTTACAATTGAATCCCCATGTTCCATATCCATTTTGCTTTCAAGTTTTCAACCTTCATATCCAACTTTAAATTGACATAACTCTTCGCTCGGTCGGCCATTTGTCGGGATTTAAAGAAAGCAATTCTTATTTTCTTTATGAAGAGGGTCTGCTTTTTTATGTTTACATATATCTTACATGCATATATAGTAGATACAAAGTTGAAAGTACACAGACCAAAACGGCAATAATCCAAACGAACCACCGGACATAAAATCATAGAGTTATACCATTTTCAAATTGATGTTTGCAAAAGTTAGACGGTTCATGTTTTGTTTTAATCAGAAAACATCCATAATACCTAGGGGTTATTCTGTATTACTCTTTTGTATAAGATGCCTCATCCATGTTTTTGTTTAACTATACTTGAGCAGATACAATATTCGTTAGGGTTTACGAATCCAGGATGGACCTTTTAAGGGCTGTGATTGTTGGAGCACAAGGGACTCCTTATCACGATGGGCTTTTTTTCTTTGACATTTTCTTTCCTAGCGGTTATCCTTCTGTCCCACCGGTATGTATTCAATTCATATGTCTTATTACTTTTATGATATTCCGGTCCTAACAGTTATGCAACTTTTTGTATCAGCATGTATACTACCATTCCGGTGGTCTTCGTATCAATCCCAATTTATACCATTGTGGAAAAGTATGCCTGAGCCTATTGAATACTTGGAGCGGTTCAGGAAACGAAAAATGGATCAAGAACAAATCTACGATGCTACAAGTGTTGGTGTCTATACAAGCGTTGATTTTGAATGAAAAACCCTACTTTAATGAACCTGGTTTTGCCAGATCTGCTGGTTCTGTAGCTGGGGAACTTAGCTCCCAAAATTACAGTGAAAACACGTTTAATTTATCATTGAAGACAATGGTTTACACAATGAGAAAGCCGCCAAAGGTATAAAGTGTTGATTCCATAGTTAACTACACCTAGTTGAATTTACTTACCCCAGGTCCCCAGAGGTAAAAAAGTTAAATTAAGTTTTTGGGGGCATTTCTGTTTTGGATGAATTATTAACCTAATAGGGTGCTTTATCTTAACTTCCTCCCCCACTGAAAATATAACTTTGAGTACAACCAGTTGACACCTTTATATAAAATGTGAGTAGCTAATATTGTTGTCTTTTACGTTACCATGACGAAAATATTCTGCCAAACACATGATAAACCGCAAACTTACATTGTTACCTCAAGGTTCAGTAACTTGTCCTAATTTTATTTGTGGTTGTTCAATTGAGTTGACCCTTGACAATGTGCTTTTCGAACCCAATATTGAGCCTCTGGTTGGGATTTTTTTGTTAGGTATTTTCTAAATTTTCTCGAGTGGCCGTTTTTTGCTTTGTAAAGGTCTCTGAAATTCAAGTTCCCTCATAGCCAATGCATGTAATTTCAAGCTTGCCCCTCATTTTGTGAAGTTTTTACCCCGCATTGAACACACATAGTGACATTCATCTCTCCAGAAGTCTAATTCTTTCTGTCTTCTCCTTTCAGCACTTCGAACAATTTGTTGTCGGGCATTTCTGCAAGTATGCTCAAGATATCTTGGGTGCCTGCAAAGTCTATATAGAGGAGGGCATTGAACCGGGGTCTGCCACGAAAGGTGAAGCTAAAAGTGTACAAAGAGCTGTTAAGAAGTGCTCTTCATCATTCAAGGTTAATGTGGCAAGTCATATCAGTATGCTTGTCCAAGCATTTATTCAGATAGGAGCGAAGGACTGCGATAAGTTTTTCTCTCTTGCGCAAACGGCTGGTGCCCCGGTACCCTTTTCTCTACCACCTACGTACAACTTTTGAACCCGATGGAAGGGGAAATATTTTTTTTGCAAAAAGTTGCTAGTTAAATTTAGGAATGGTGGTATATGTTTTCATGGACTATGTACATAGACGTGGTATTTATGCTGGTCTAAAGTTTTAGCTTTAGCTAGTTTCTTATATAGCTCCCAAAAGAAGTAAGAATTCTTCTTGGATGGCAGTATTTAGAGTTGGTTTAGTTTATGTTGGCTGCTGATATGAAGTATGAGGCGTTTGACACTCATTTGATCGCTTCGACTCGAGGTTCTTTTCAGTACACCTACTTATATGTTTTGGGGATTTTAGGAGTTACATCTTTTGTTCTGGTTTCTTTACAGAAAAGAATGAAAAACAGTATCTTTTGTTATTTCTGTTGTCTTTTGACCATTGTGTGACTTAATCGTTTACTATTACCAGAAGCCCAAGGTACTTCACACAGCATTACTGCATTTCTTTACGATGCCTACCCAAGCGTGCTTCATTCTAGATGGTTTTGATGTATATTCTGCAGGGAGATAGGCAGCTTGATGTCTTTTCTTTTTTGGGTCTGCACAGGAGCTTTATCGAATATCCTATGGTATAAGAAGAACAACTGTTTTTTTCATGCTTTATGGACGTTCATTAACATTACAAAATGTAGAATTTCTCTATTTGGGGACGAGACGTCCCTCTAGAAGGTGAGACGTCGCACAAGATTTAATGATTTATGCAACTTATTGTTCGCATATAAACGCTTTACATCATAATAGTGAGCTCAAATGTGTTTTATTAGAAATATACAAGTATTCAAAGGTACAGGGAGCATCTCTTTTCTTTTTCTATCCATCTTTTTGCATCTAATATGTTCACTGAATGAAAGATGATGAATCTAAATTAACTTCTACGTATACATATTGTTTTACAACCAGATACTCCCTCCGTCCCATTTAATTGTCCATTATGAAACTACGTGCAATTTTAACCCGCTTATAACTTGTATTAAAATTGTCGAAATAAAGTTTTTTAAAATCTAATGATAAAATTTTACATTTGAACTATATGATCCAGCTTTGAAAATTTTCATTCCGACAATTTTGGTACAAGTTCTTTGTCGGTCAAAATTGCACGTAATTTCGTAGTGAACAATTAAATAGAAGCGGAGGGAGTTGTAGAAAATGTAAGACATACCAAATTATTCGTGTACATTGCGAGGTGACAAGTGTACTAAATACCAATACTTCCTTTTAAAGCGTCTCTTCACCTCAGTTTTATGCAACTTATTTAGTCTGTAGTATACTTGACTCGTTTGGTTGGTCCGTACTATGAGCGGGATTAAGAAGCAAATCCGATAAATAATTACATCCGGATTGAACTAAATCTAATACCACTTCATGTATGGCACCACAAAAATGCATATATTTTGCATCGTATGTTTCCGGACCGAAATCGGTCAATAAACGATGTGATTTGCCAAATACATCAGTTTTGGGGTCCATTTGACTACTAATCCAATCTGAAACTCCAAATGATGCTATCAAACAAGTCCTTTGTCGTCATGCAAATTATAGGCGAAAATAGTTCGATTAATCCCTCTCAGTCCACCTTAATCATCGCCTAATCCACTAGGCGACTAAACTTTGCATACTGTGATGTGAGTCTACCTCTAAATATAAAACATTGATTTTCGGTATGTAATGACCTTTACTTTTGGGATAATCTGATTGGTCTCAACTTATTGAACCGACCATCTTTATTATTTCCGGAATGTTTATGATATGAAATAGTATGTATTTTAAAGTATACAATACAACAGTACTAACTAGTACTCCATCCGTTTCACTTTATAAGTCTCATGCGAAACCACGTGTAAATTTGATCGGGTTTGAACATGTAACTAAGTTGTCGAAACGAAAATTTTAATTTTTTTTATACATAGTTTAGATGTTAAACTATATAATTATTTTTTTAAATAATTTGGATACAATTTATTTAAGGATGAAAAGTTTAGGCGTGGTTTTTGTAGAGTAGCAAATGTGGGGGACGAGGTGAGTATATATATATATATAAGAGAGATAATAAATGGAAGGAAAATCAAAAGAAAAGTAACCCCGCCAGCTCCAACTAAGTTGTACTATGTAACTTCTTCCTATTTTTTTTAATATTTTTTTTAATTTGGTAAAACCCACTTCTCTCTCTCTCTCTCTCTCTCTTTGTATATATGGACGATTTGATCGAAAACCTAACTTTGTCTCCGATTACGAGTTTCATTTTTTGTCCTCGATTTTCACTTATTATTTCTTCTCTCTCTAAAATACACTTTGCTTAGATCATCGTTGTGTTCTAAGTTCATTACTCCTTTAAAATAAGGTATTTATTAAATTCTCTCTTTCTTTATCGCTATCTCTTCTTGCTATTATTAGGAGTATTACTTTGTGTGGTGTGTATATACATACATATATCTATATCTATATATCTATGTACGGTGTATTCGTGTTGTGATTACGTATTACTATTTGGTTTTCGATTTAAAGAAACAATTTTAACAGTTTTATTTTAAGTTAAAGTTATTTGAATAAGTACTGGAATTAGTTGAGAAGAGACTACAATACCTTGCATGATTATAATAATAAATAATTTTGTTTCCACCGTAAACTTTAACAAAATATTACCAGCTTTAGACTTTCAGCACCCATATATGTGCAAAATTTATCCTCTTCGGTTTAGAAATCTTGGTTCCGCCACTACAAAAAAGTACTTATACCTTCGAATGTTTATTATTTAAGAAAAATGATTCTATGTGCTAAAACAAATGAGAAAAATCTCATTTGCTATTACTAAACCCTAAGTTGGTAGCTAGAGAACGAGCAACTTCCAGAAAAATCAGGGAATAGGTTAAAGAGGCTGGAATAAATAAGATATTTGATTAGTTACCCAATGTGTTCAAATGAGCCATGGAAAAACATTACCGACTCAACATGAAAAATAAATGGAAGTAAATAATTGGATGTGCTTGAAGTTATCTAGTTCAACATTATAGTTTTAGTAATAAGTAATAACCTATAGATTAAAATAATATTTCGCAGCTCGAGACAAGTTTCAGTTACTGTACTATGAATGTGATATTTTTTGACAGGCAGAACCGAAGATAGAGTAAAACTTCATCCATTTCATATTGGTATTGCCATACTCGAAATTAAAACTTAGAAAGGGTACATCAATTACGGCACGTTATATGTGTTATTTTCTAAACTTGCTTCTTAGGAGTAGTGCAATATCATTTGTTGCATCTAGTTGATGTTTTGAAACATATATGTTTTACTAGACAGTAGCACTGATCTTTGTGGTCAAGTAGACAGAGACGATCATTTATAAAAAATCTCAACATGGAATCCTAAACCAACAATACGGAACTAAGGGAATATGCTTTTTAGACTAGTTAGTTTCTGCGGTTATTTTTTTTACAGGTTAGGTAGGTGACGCCATACGAATTTAGTATTCTTTAGTTAAATCCCTGCTTTCCTTTACTGCCTACATTGACTCAGATATAGATGACATGTGACATTTTGTTCGATATTGCATTGGTCTGAAAACTTTTGAATTGCATTGGTCTCATCGTTTGAAGCTAAAACATTGTATGCTTATTTTATCTTTAGACCAAGCAGTTATAAATATCAGAATTTGTCGATGCTCTGTTAGCATGGGTGTCCTTTTGAGTTAAACAAAGATACTTGGGAAGCCTGATTTGGTTCTATATCTCGAGTTTTTTTTTTTAAAAAATTAGCTTAAAGCTGAAATCATCTATGCTTGCTAGTTATATGAAGAAATATAAAAAGTAATGATTCTCGAGAACTGCAGAATTTGTATTAAGCTCAAGTGCGGCAGTTTTGCCTTAACCGTTTATAATGATAAATATGCGTAAACTATGAAGTTACTAAGCTTGTCAAGATAAAATATATGCTTGCAAGAGTTTAGACCAGATTTTTTTTTTTGGAGAATTAATTCTTTCGTGAATATTATTTTTAGATTTTAAATCTTAATGCCATTTGATTTCCTATTTCAATGTACTGTTACTAATCACATTACCCTTATTGTTTACACCGTGAATTAAGCTGGTTTAAGCAGGTGAATTTAGCACACTCTTTTAAGTTTTAACACAACTACAAACGGAAATGCTCAGGACGACCACCGTCTTTACAAATATCCAATGTTAATTGTCTATATTTAATTTGCAACCACATACTGGTCCCTAGATTGTTAAAAATGGAAAATTGCAACATTGACTAACTATCCTTAAACTTAAGGGGGTTGACTTGTAAATTACTGAGAGAAAGAAGGTGACGCGAAGGGTTCTATCTCATTAGGAAGATTATCTAAATCTGATTTCTCTATAAATATCACAAATCTGGTTAAATACACAACATTTACCCTATCTAGAACACAATCTTCTGAGTGACGGCGATTGAGATTGTGCCCTACGGTTTACGAACAGAGATCTTACCATCATGGAGTCGTCTGTTGCCCAGAATTCCAAGTAACTTCCTTTCTAAATATGCATTTCTATATATACAGAGGGATATCTCAATCTTTATATCTATAACCATTGTGCTGTGATCGGTGCAGAAAAAAGGTTTTCCTTGGGGGCAGTTCATCTTACAATGACCCTGATGTTTTTGAGATTGCTCCACCGACAAATTGGAGCTCAAATTCTCGTAAACGGAAAGAGGTAAGATATCGGCTATCCAAGTTCATTCATTGTTCTATTTCCTCTTTAAATGCCGTTGAAAATGGTAAAGCTTAAATTAAGGCGTAGATTAAGGTGAATGCAAGTGATCTGATTGAACTGCTGGGAATCTAAAGGGTGAATTTTGTTATCACAATGTAAACAGGTGGAAGGGAAAACATTTCACTCCTATGTTTCATGTTTACAGATTTTTTTGTTGTGTTGGGAAGCATTGGTGTAGAGAGAATAAAGCAAGCAAAGAATTGCTTGAGACTGAATTTTGAGTTTCTTTTTCTTTAGATTGGGAACAAGTAAAAGCTGAAACTTTATTCCCGCACATTGTTTTTTGACCCCGCGACTATCTTCTCCCGTTAATTCCTTGTGTATAACAGAATGCATGGTAATAATGTGGATGATCTGGTTGAAACCAGTTAGGGTTGCTTTTATATGGGATTAAAATATGTAGAAGTAAATTTTCTTTGATTCACAGAGGTGTTGTTCTTTGACATTCTGATCAGAATTTTTCCTATGTATAGTTTCCTTCCTATTTTTGGATGTACTTTTTCCATGTTTGTGATGATTGGTATTATAAGACAATCCTTGTTTTTCATCCTTATAAATTATTTGAAGCGTTCGCCTCTGTGATGTATGTTTTTAAATAATATATTTATCTTTCATGAAAGAAAAATAATCTGATTTTACATTCTATTGTGTTTGTAAAAACTGCGGGAGAAGAGTAATGACTTAAGTGAAGTTGAATTACGGGAAGTTACAGGTTTTGTGAATGAGTTGGTGACAAAACCCCCCTTTGTTTTTTTAGTGAGTAAAAGGGGAGAACTTTGATTCTGATATTTAACGTTGGTTAGCTCCTCATTATGCTTTTTTGCTGTGTTGGTGAGTTGTTTGGGTGAAGAAAAATAATCAATTCCTTGATGTAGATTCATTGGAGATGTAGATAATATGGAGGAACTGGATGTGAAACCAAATTGGTTTGCTGATTTACTGGATTACAGACAAGTGGAATCAGAAGCATTTACAAATAAGCTATCATTTTTCTAAAAAAAAATCCACAATATATATGTCTGTGTTTTGGTGAAAATGCTTGGTTTTAGCTGCACTAAAAAGCATGTCATTTTATCCGGTAGTAATTCGTTTTTATAGGTTCAGAGCTGAGAAATCCATCCTAATTTGTGGATTGGGGAAGACAGCTTCATAGATTTTGAACAAAAGAACCTGAGGAGAAGACAGTTGATTCTAAGTGTAAAACTTTTAAAAACTAGAATTAGACTCTAGATTTATGGTTTAAAATTAGCAGTAGCATGTACATGTAAGCGGCGTAGCATGAGAACATCATACATTTTCTTTAACACGGCTTGATACGAAAAGGTCATGCTGTGGGTAGTGCATAATGTTTTATATCTGTTGAATTCATGTCACGTTATTTATGCATTCGAAACATGGTTTTACAAGTCTCTTTTTGATGATATAATTCTATCCTACTTATCAAACTGTGCTGATAATATTGTTTAATATGCATGCATTAAGCAATGGAGAAGAAATATTGAGTTACATTGAGTGTTTTTGAATTTAACATCACCCTTTTTAAAATAAAATTGTGATCAACGGTTTGTTAATTTTTACTTGTTATTCACTTACAACATATTGTTTGTACTAACTAAAGGTAACTATTTACTTGTAATAAGTTGCTTCTTACTTGTAATAAAATTGCTTCATGGGAAAATCAATTTCTTAAATTACCCGAAGTACAAATTTTTTTTCCGGCATGAATATAGTGTCTGCTTTGCTTGAATTTTAAACTTGTAGTCAACTCCCTGCATTCGCTGTATGTTTTTTAGTATTATGCATGAGTTGAAACCTCGTCTTGAATTGGATTTTTGCAGGTTACACATCTACAAGTAATTTATATTGACTCGGATGATGATCTTGACGATCCTGTCGTGATTGATGGTCAACCCCCCATAAGCTACAAGGGGAAGGTAATCAAACTGTTTTCTTTAGCAATCTGTGGTCGCTACTTTACTGTTTGGCTAGAACTTTTCTAGCATATGTTCATGCTTATGTTTTTAATCCACATGAGTGGAATAATGATATTTGTCCCATACTTCAGCAGCCAGCCAAAACGTCACTTAACAATTTAAAGAAAAAGAGGATTTCTTCAAGTAGTTCAAGTTTGGGGATTCAAATGGCAGTTTCACCTGGAAAAATAATGGACGCCGATGATGTCGGAAATCTAACACAAACTTCAACTGCATTTCCATATAAACAGTTTGATGTTGTTGAAGATTATTCAGACCATTATTTTTATACAAAGAATGGTCCTTCTGTTCCGCAGGTAGCTACGATGGGAAAGAATGTCCCTTTTTGTTTACATATTTTTGAGTTCTTATTGTTTGGTGATCCTTGGGCTAATATGTGCTTCCATTTTAAGCAGCCAAAGAATTGGGCCAAGAGAGTACAGGAGGAATGGAAAATTTTGGAAAAAGATTTGCCAGGCAAGTTTTCTCTATATGATCATAAATAATTGAGCAAGTTGAGTTTCTCTTAGATCATAAACTATCGGTAAAATGCAAATAACCCCCAGATGTATTTAGGCCTTGTTTGGTTGGTTGATGTAGGGTGGGATGGGATTGGACTAAAAAACCTTTGGACCCTACAAATGATTGGGGGGGGGGGTGTTACTTATCCCTGGAGTGAAAGGGTCAACCAAATTTTTTTGCAACAAATCTCATGATACTTCCCATACTTGTAATTAACTCCCATCTACAATATAAAATTTGCAATCAACCACACTTCCAATTATGAACTTCGCCCTTAGCGTAGAGTCTGTTTTTTACATCTTTCTTCATTCTATGTATTATAACGATATTTATGCAGCGGAAACAACCGATATAGTTTGGGAATTTTTTAAAGAATTCAGTTTTACACTTAATTTAATTGACCTTTTCTCTTTTGCGTAATGATTTTTTTGTCAAACCCTATATTATTCGCATTTTCCAAAAGAAATTTATCCAAGATGTACTTACAAAGTAATCCCATTTTAAATATTGGATATGGGTATTAATTGCAAAACTCAGATAACACGTGGGTTGTGGAGGTTATAATTGCAAATTTCGGAAGTACATGGGACTTATCTGCAAACCACCCCTTTAACATTGTGGTTATTTGCATTTGACCCCAGAACTAAAAAGATATTTATCGATTTAACTTCTTTTTTATTTTATGTATTATCCACTCCCAGTCCCATATGTTCTTTATTTAGAGATCAACTTTAATTCCATGCTGATTAATACGTATTCTATTTTCTTATCCGTCAATAGATCAAATATTTGTCAGGGTTTTTGAATCAAGGATGGACCTTTTAAGGGCTGTGATTATAGGAGCTCAAGGGACTCCTTATCATGATGGACTTTTCTTCTTTGATGTATTCTTTCCTGCTGCTTATCCTGCTATCCCGCCGGTAAGTAGTCAAGTTCTGTAATTTTTGCTTGTGCATTACTTTAAGCTTATATATGTCTCGACAATGACAATAATTATTTGTATCAGCATGTACACTATCATTCTGGTGGTCTTCGAATTAATCCGAATTTATATGAATGTGGAAAAGTATGCCTGAGTCTTCTGAATACTTGGAGGGGTAGTGGAAATGAGAATTGGATCCCTAACGTATCAACGATGCTTCAAGTGCTGGTGTCTATACAAGCGTTGATTTTGAATGAGAAACCGTATTTTAACGAACCCGGTTGGGCAAATTTGGCTGGAACTTCGTCAGGGGAACGAAATTCCAAGCAGTACAGTGAAAATACGTTTCTTTTATCACTAAAGACTATGGTGTACTCTATAAAGAAGCCACCATTGGTAAAGTTCCTCTCCCCATTCTATCTGGTAGTAGTACAACTTACCACAGATAAGTAGATTTGTTAAATTTGTTTGGCGATTTTAGTTCAGGTTAGAATCATAGGTACATATATGGTCCATATGGATATATATATATACACACACAAACAAACACAGGAAACCATTTTATGTAAAATCTGAAGACATAGCTCTGGGAGGGCATGCCATGTAGATCATGTTTCATAGATGAGGAAGTCGGTACCAATAAGATTAAGTTTGAAAAGAAGGGCAACAAATTTGCTAGCTCCACTAGGTGACAAGAGTGGCCTACGTAATTTGAGTATTTGTGTCCAACAACTGAAAATAAAACCTTTGTTTGGAGATCTCCCTCAGAGTCTAATTTTTACATTTATATTTTCTGCAGCACTTTAAGGAAATTGTTATCTGGCATTTTGTCAAGCAAGCTCCAATTATCTTGGGGGCATGCAAAGTCTATATAGAGAAGGAAGCTCTGGTAGGGTCTGACATGCCTGTTACGGAAGGCGGTGAAAAAGTAAAACGCAGGATGAAGAAGTGCTCCAAAACCTTCAAGAATAATGTGTCAAGTCATATAACTATGGTGGTTGAAGCTTTCAAGCTGATCGGGGTACAGGACTGTGACAAATTTCTTGCCCTTGCGGAAAAAAGGTGAATAATGCATCTTTTCAGTTTTTCAGACAGTTGTCTATGGAGATCTGAGAAGTACTCTTTAATGGTGGTTATAGAAGTTTTTTAGACTGCTGATAACATTTGATACTTCCGATTTTAGGGGGTACTCATTATTACATTTTACATTGTTTATGCGGTGACTGATTAGATATTTGTTTGGTTTTAAGACTTTTTTGGGATCAGTTTGCCTTGCTCATTTCCTTTGGTAAAAGATAACCAATTTTCCCATTAAGTGACATATTTTATACTCATTTCCTTTATTCTCGTTAGTGGTACTTTACAGTTCATACCACCATTCAACATATGTATGCGGAATCAGTCAATTGAAGTGTATGTCCATTAAAATGCAAATCCGTTTAGTAGGACCGTCCGTCAAAAAAATCCAGTTCATGGAAGAGTATGTCGTTGCCGAATGCCTATTGGAAGTGAAATCATTTTCTGAATAGTATGGAAATAAAATAATATCATTGAAGTTGTGTGCGCATAAAAAAGTACTATTAAGTGGGTAACGACTAACGAGTTTCTCGTCACTGACATTTGTGAATTAATTTGAAAGTATGTCATTGTTTATTTTTTTATTAATAAGTTAAATTGTGTGTCTATTAAGACTGTTTCCATGGGAGATCATGATGAAACACCTTGAAAGTGGGTCATTAATACAAACTACTGTGTGCTTGTTTATGTTTTTATTTTGCCAAGTGTCTTATAAGTTTGACAGCATACCAAAACAGAGTCTCATTCGACTAGCGGCCTAGTCGGAATCAGGATTGGGGTAAGTGAGTTGCTAAAACTAATATGTAAATTTTTTCCTTACTAAGGAGCGACAAAAAATTCACTTTAATATGAGCATTCAACTAGAAATACACAGTAAAAGAATAACTAGCACTCACTCCGTCCCATTTTAATAAAAAGTTGTGTAATTTTGCAACATAAAATTAGTACACTTAAAATGTCAAAATTGTTGTAGGATATTATTGGCCATCTTGGGTCTTACTTTATTAGGCCTATCTTGGGCTTTTCTAGCATATATAACCTTATCTCTATTATATAAATAGGGTTAGTGGTCTCTTGATGTATCTGTACATTCATATTAATGAATAAACACTTCGTCTTGTTATATCTCTCATATATATATATATACCGAACTAATATGTCACACAACACGTTATCGGCACTTTGCTCGAGGAGATTGAGGTATTTGTTTGGAGATTTTGAGTAAATGCACGGATATTGGGTATAAACCTTGAGCTTTATTGCGTTATAAAAGTTCGATCGGGTTTAATTTATTGTACTATCGACCTTAATCAACATACCGTGTGAAAGGTAAACGGATTTTTCAAAATTCAAATTTATTTTATCGGAACAATGTAACATTAATTGCCATGTATAACTGACGCACTTAACATAACATGTTCATAATTATTGAATTGATATGTATAGAACTTACATCCATAAAATTTATGCTACATGACTGTTTGATAGTTTCTACATGGATTGACGAGACAGGTTTGATTCATAACGTATTGATATTACATGACTGTTTGATAGTTTCTACATGGATTGACGAGACAGGTTTGATTCATAACGTATTGATATTGTATACTTACAAACGAAATCATATAACCAGATTGTAAATCGAAAGTATGTAATTGTTAACATGTATTAATCTGTGTGATTAAATCTGTAAAAAAACTGAAAACAGTAGGACTGTTTTGTAATTCGCTGAAACTATTGACCGTGCATGTTAATTACTAAAGGACTAAACTGAAACTTGTTTGAAATTATGGACTGAAACTGTAATAATGCTGTAAATAGATATATAGTTTGCTGAAACTACACGGATACTCCCTGTAGTGTATTAGTATATTAGTGTTATAAAAGTCAATATTCGGTCTAAATATTCACCCACACGCATATATATATATATATATTTATTAAAAAGGCAAGTGAATAAAAATTGCATGTTAATTGAATAAATTGATATGTTTTCATGTAAATTTAACGAATTTGCATGTTAAAAATTACCATATATAGAATAAATTGGTAATTAAAAATATATTGATTGCTTGCATGTTAAAACTGCCATGTATAGAATTACTTATATGACAATAAACCGTAGAGAATTGATTGATTGAGATATTGTTAGCATAATAAACATATCTTTTGATATTACCATAGATATAAATATCACATATGCCAGTTAATTGTTTGATTTGATCTAATTGATTTGATTTGATTTGATTTGGTATGATATAATTTGTGTGATTGATAATGCTGAATTGATTTAGTTTATCACCAAATTTACTACATGATTAGATATATATCATGAATATATTTTATACTGCGTTGTATATATATATACATGTAGTTATCTAGAATAGATATATCTGTTATTTATTGCCAGGGTAGAATTGCGAAATCATATATATTCACATTTAAGTTGGAAAAATTATGAATCTTTCCTAAATAGGCTCACCTAGTAGGAAGTCGATATCCTAAAGGTCGGGTTTTAATTGACATTCGTGTCCTCCACCCTCACCGTCTTTCCTGATCGTTTTTCAATTAAAACTACCGAAAGAGGTTGACTAAATAATAATTTTTCCGAGTGTGTTTATATAGTGATGTATGTTTCGCCGAATTGGTGTTTCAGTATCGACCCGTCGTTCGATCAATGAGAACTGATTCACATGAGAAGCAAAACTAATGTTTTGCAACCTGTCGTTTCGAAAAAACTTTTGTGCTTGTGCAAACCATAAACATATAAACCAGTCGTTTTATATGATAAATAATCCAGAACTCTCAACACATGTTGGATGTCATCTATGATGAGAAAAATCGCAAAACATACTTGCGAAATGACTGTTTAAACGTTGATTTTAATCCGTCACCACATGTTACTCACCCTAATATGTGAAAATGTGATGCCCAAATTTTTTGTTACCACATCTTTGATGAGTAAAACACGAGTTTGTTGTTACACTCAGTATGAATGCTAAGGCGTTGATTTTATTCCGCCGCCACATTTGAGACGTGATGACGTCTATGGTGAACAAATGTCTGAAATTGACATATTGGAGCAATCCTTCACCAAAATACTAGCTTGAAAATTGTATTCCATAAGCAGTATTGTGAATTTATATTCACCATGTTCCTTTATCGCCCATCTGTTATTGGATAAGAAAATTGCCCCGGTGAGTAGTTTTAATCCTATTGGGCTAGTGGCGAATTGTTTGCCTGAAATTAATGCTTTTCGTGTACATTTTTTTCCACAAATCGAGAACCGAGACAAGTGTTATTTGTCTCGAACTGTCGCGATCCCGATGAATCGCCTAGCCAAGCGAGATTTTTGACAATCGTCAAAATCGAAAACCTGTGGCTCCAAGATAGTAATTGAAAGGAACAATATGGTCCGTTGTCACAAACCAAGAGATAATGCTCAAGGAGACAACTCTATGCTATAAAGACAAAGGTCATGCACGGTTCAAAACTATTATAAATGTGAAAAACCCGATGCTAAAGTGGTTAAACATAACTGAAAGTAAACTCTTGAGACCCCCGGTTTTGTGGCTCAAATAAGTTTGATATCTTTATTTATTGATTTTGATAAATTATTGAGCCATTTTTTCGTTCATATGGATTATGTTTTTCCATTTGAATTATGATTTTTCCATTTGGACATTACTTTTGGATTATGGTTTGCCTATTTACGAAATTTATCGAAATAATTTAAAGTGTTTTGAGCAAATTCATTTGACAAATGTGACCAAATCTTAAATTATGAAATTTTAGTAATACTTGTGGTTGTGGAGTAGTTGATTTTTCAAAAATGACACATATAATTAAAATGCTTAATTATAGAAATTACTTTGGAAACCTACAAATTCCGATCTATTTGCCCATAGTTTAGTTTGCAGACATACTACTACTGCTAATTGTTTATAGTTGAGGTGAAACAGTGAAAGTGTAAAAAATGAATTTTACAAAGCGTGGAGATATTTTAATCTGATTTAAATGTACGAATTTTGTATAGCAAAATTACCAAACTAAGAATTAAACCAGAATAAGATATGTGCAGGGTTTGTAAAATTCAAGTTTCACCTTTTCCGTGACAATACAATAGAGAGGCTGGATTTTTTTACTATACTTTTTCTGAAAAAACACACAAACCGTAAAAAAAACGCAGAAACCATACATTTTTGTTTATAAACAGTACATTTTAAACACAAACCGTAGAACAACCCGTATATTTTTTTTATAAACCTTACATTTCGAGTACAAATCGTACATTTAATCTAGGTACCCTATATTTTTTTTGTACAGTTTGGACTGTAATTTACAGAAATTAGATACCCAGTCCCTGCGTCAAAAAACATAAATTATCTCTCTCTCACAAAAAAAAAACAGACATTGCTTTAAAATCCCCAAATCAACCAAAATAAAATCTCCAAACAGACCTTGCTTGAATAATCGAGTTTATTGCTTAAAAGCTGCAGCCAAACAAGCCCACACTCACTGATTGGGGTTCTTTCAGTTAATTAATAGTAAATACACATCCTTACATTTTTCTTGGTTAATTGTAAGCTAGCCATGTCCATAGAATTGATAACTATTAGTTGCGGATTTGAAGTTGAATAGTTTGTGGTCTTAACATGAAACCTTTGGTGTATATTGTGAAATCGGTAAATTAATTTCTTTTGAGAGCAAAACTTATTAGAATGGTGATTTCGGTATCCTCGTAATTTGGCATACTTACAAACCTTTTGGTGCTTGTTGATTACACCCCGACACTCATAAGTAAACATTTATGAATACGAGAAGCTGTACTTTTGAGAAAGTCAAGAGTGTGATGTGGATTAAAAAATCTTTAGCCTTGTCTGCTAATAGCTTTTAAGCTCATTTTATTTGCTTTTAAATTACAATGCAATTTAATGGGCCAGCTGAAAAACCGACTATTTTGGGTATTTTGGCATGAAAATTGTAGAAGCTTTATGTTGAAAAAAAAACATGTCCTTTTGCTTTTGGCCAAACTTTTTGTAGTCTCAAATAAACAGCTTTTTTTGTTTATGAGCTGTAGTCAATCAAGCAATAGTAAAGGCTTGAGATGGAAAAAAAAAGCTAGGGCAACAAAATAAAGTAATCATAATCAAGCATCAAAAGAAAATGCAAAAAATTTACAGAAATTACATACCCAGTCCCTGCGTCAATTTAAACAAAAAAACAGAAATTTTCTCTCTCTCACAAAAAAAAAATAGACCTTTAGCTTTAAAATCCCTAAATCATCACTAATCAACCAAAATAAAAACCATAACCATCAAATTTCGTCCGATTAAACCACGTTTAGCTTTAATTCACCGAATTAGATACCATAATTCAAGTTATTTCTTTATTCCCTAGTTTATTATTTATTTTATATAGTTTAAAAAAACTGTTTAAAAACAGCTTAAAAGCTGCTTAAAAAACAGCTTAAAAGCTGCTTAAAAAACAGCGTAATAGCTGTGTAAAAAACAGTTAATTGCTGGCAGCACGTTTCATAGAGAAAAATGCTTCCGCTTCCTGTTATTTGTAATATTGCATTTTTGACCCGTTTATGTTGTGTTTTTTGCCTTCTCAGCGTTTTGCTGCTGTGATTACGAGAATAAGAGAATCAAAGACGACAACGTTGTTATTATGTATATGTATTCCCTTGAACTTCAAGTTATTGGAGCTCTGTTACTTGTGTGTTGTTATTATGTTGTATTTGATTGAAAAAACATATAAGTATTAGGATCATTATGAACTAGAAAACTGTTGTTTCTTGTTTAGGATGAGGCCTAGTTCTGATTAAAGTTGAAAAGATGTCCTAGTTTAAATTCTATTTGATGGAGGAATTAGAGCTGAACTGGTACAGTCCAGTTATCTGGGCATCATTTCTTTTTATAAGCATTCATTAGATCTGGAGTTGTCTGGCGAGCCTGGTTTTCTTACCAAGCTCGACTTATGTAGTTATTCGCGTCGGCTCCGATCTTCCAAGGTAGTTGACGTAGGTGGTATCTGCTTCGTCGTCGGGATGCTCTCTAAGCCTGCACAAGAAACGAACAGGGGCCCGGGGTTGGTACCAGGTTTTCCCTCTCCGACGATCAAGTCAGTATCGGTATAGACTGAAGTTAGGAATATAGTTAAGGATGAGGGATTGGTCCAGTTACAAGTCGTGGCGTCAGGTGTCACGGTTGATATTCTGGTGGTCCGGGTTGTTTAGCTTTATCTCTCCTCTCTGTCTCTTTGTGTCCCCCTCTAATTGGTATTAGTGGGGGTATTTATAGTCTGATCAGAGGCGTATTAGCCCTTGGATCACTGCACTGTCTAATAAACATCCAACGGCTCCAGGTCATTTATGACTCTGACAATGGCACTGTTCATCATCCGGGGCCCACAGGGCTGGTCTGTGATTGGGCCACGTCGATGAAACACATAAAGGGTCCCCCAAGGGAGCAGCAGCATTAATTGGGGAAGTATGCTCAACAAGCTTCTTCCGGCCCCTCAAGATCCGGGGTGACGCGTCACCCATGGTTGACAGGCCCGGATCGCCTGCTGTGAGGTTGATATCGGTCCGGACGAGGGGGTGCCGACATCCCCTCGCCAACAGCTCTCTGTCCGGAGTCGTCGTTAAGGACGAGGTCTTCAGGGATCTATAGTCGTTACGGGGGCTCCGGTCATAGCGTTCTTGTGCTTGACGGTGTGGAAATGCCTCGGAGTAGTCCGGCACGTGTTCTTGTGTGCTGAAATTTTTGACACGTGGAGCACGCCCATCACGCATTTATGAGGCGCCGCCTCTGTCTCTTTGATTCCATCAATGCCATCAATGCTAAAACGGCTGGTGAGTGACACTTGGCAATTGACCTCTATTTGCTGTACACGTGTACTGCGTCGATTGAGTGGTAGCATTTATTTGTGGGAGTTCGTGTAATGAACCGCCGCTGTCTTTTCACCTTCTGGTAAATGTCTTTTCATCTTCTGGTGGGGGTCTATAAATACCCTCAGTGAAATCTCATTTTGACCTTCTTACTCTCTCACTAAAATTTTCACACAACAGACCATTCTCTTTCTTCCTTCACACTTAGCAGATTTCATCAAACATCTAGCCGTCATGGTTATCAAACACGGTGCTGGAAAAGGCCCGATGGTTGCCCCGCAACCAAGGCGCCTTGAGGTAATGGCGAACGCCTTGCCATTCCGGGAGATGGTTATCGATCCGGCCATATCCGTGGCGGTAAACGATAACAGCATCATGGTCAGGCAGCACGGGGCTGACCTGGACGAGTTTTGCCAACTATGTGGCATAGGGGGGAGTTCCGACTTCGGACCTGTGCGACTGCAGACGAGGTGAATGGGATCGTGGCTGATCCCAAGAATATGGTAACTCTCTCCCTCTCTACTCTTCTCTACGGGGGTACCCACCTCCCCATTCCGGAGCTACTGGCGGAGCTCTGCGCCTGGACGCAGGCTCTTCCATGCCAGTGGCCTCTGCAGGCGCACCGGATCTGCGCCGGGATAGAGGCTCTAAGTGTCATGCTGGGCCCGGCCATCCCGGAACCATTGGGGCTCAGAGAGCTCTTGGCCTGCTATGAATTCTTGCAGACCGAGCCAAGCTCCCAGTCTAAGAGCCGGCAGCCCTACCTGAGGTGCCGGTCCCATAATCAGCTGATTACAGGTAACTCCGATTCGAATCGGGGTTACACGCAAGATGTAGTCGTGGTGGAAGGGCACTGGCTCCACCGCGACGACCTGGTTCTGCCAACCAGGCCGGGGAGGGTGATGAGCACCAAGGAAAATAAATTCACAGTGGCCTCTAAGCTGAGGGGCTTGGGCGAACCCAACATAGAGTCGTTGGAGGTGGCTCTTAATTGGTGGGGTCCAGATGGGACCGACGTAGGGGCGCGCGATGCAGAGAGCCTGCTAATCTGTGGCTCCCCCACCTCCTGCAAGGGGAACAGCTTCAAATGGCCCCACAGGACCTTATGTCCCGTGGGATACTCCAGGGAAAGATGGGAGAAGGAGAAGGGTCTGGAGTCGACCCTCCCTCCCAAGGTGGCAGAGGAGGCCGATACCGGGGCGACGCCTGTGGTTAAAAAGGCGATGAAGCCGAAGCCGAAGCCCAAGCTAAGCAGCAAGGCGAAGGTCGTCACGGTGGTCTCCTCCGCTCCCACATCGGCCGGGGTTCACTTTGAGACCCGGCCGGATGGTACCGTCCTCCACTATAGGGTGGGGCCGGACGGTACCCGCAACTACATAGACCAGTATGGGAAGCCTCTGACAGAGGTAACTCCCATAAGGTCTCGGGAGCCCACCGCGGGGAGTCCCCTTCGCTTGGAAGACGACATCGCTGAGGCCGAACCCTCCGGCCCAACCTTAGGCACCTCTCGGACCTGGGTACGTTGCCTTTTGTGCTTAAATACCTCCAGTTTTGCACTTTTACACTTAGCTAAATTGTGTTAGAAATTTGTGTTAATTTTTCTAACTTCTTTCTTGTATGGCCTGTGTAGGTGGTCCGTTCTGACGAGGAGGACGAGGAGGTAGAAGAAGGGGAGGAGGGGGATGACGATGAGGTTGTCGAGAGGGGCAACGGCGGGGGTGAGGTCATTCAGCCCGAGGCTGTGGAGGAGGGGGTGAAAGAGGCTAGGGATGAGGTGGCGGTCGCGGCGGAGGAAAAGGAGGTTGAGGCGAGGGAAAAGGAGGTTGTCGTACCTCTACCCGGTGCCGATGCTGCGGATGAGATGGCGGCTAAGGCCAGGCTTGATCGGGCCGCCCGCAAGGCCCAGCTTGGGAAGAGGAAGGTGGAGGGGACGAGGCCCCTTCGTGATGGAAAGAAGTCCAGGGCTGGGGGGAGCCCCCCGCCTGAGGTTGTGGTGGTGGAGGAGAGGCCGAGGGTGACGTTGGGCCTTGCTCAAAGCTCGGGTTCCTCCTCTTCTTCTCCGTTTCACAGGATGCCTGTGCAAACGCCCGAGGAGGTGAAAGCAACGACGGGGGTGAAGAGCATAATGGAGGCTCACCCGTCCGCCGGACTCCTGGCTTTGGCTGCGCTCCAGCAGCAGAGCGTCGAGGCTGACCACCGGGGACGTGACCTTGCCTCCTCCATGGCGTCAGCCATGACCATGATACCTCAGGTACGAAACTCCTCATAGTGTTTGTTTGTATGTATGTTTTCATGTTCTTTCCAAATAATTTGCTAAGTGTTTGCTCCTTTCCTTGCAGGCCTATCTGATGATGAACTAATACGTTTATCACCAAGGCCAGCTGGTGAGGTCATGGGCCGCGAAGGCCGAGGCTAACGCCAGGCTTATGGAGGAGGCCGAGAAAAGGGCGGAGGAGGCCCAGACTAGGGCGGAGAAGGCCGAGGACCTTAATGCCTCGATTGAGGCTCGAAGGGTTGAGGCCGTGAAGGCTAGGGTGGAGGCCGAGGAGCGTGCCCAGGCTGCGGAGGCGGCTCTAAAAGCGGCTGAGGCCGGCATAACCGATAAGATAAAGACTGCAGTCCAAACTGGTCAAGCCGAGCTGAGTGCCTTCTATGTCGAAGGGTGGACCGAGACAGCTGCCTTTCTGAGGGCGGGATCGGATCATCCGGTGTGGAGTATGGACAACATCATCGTCCCTGTCCCCTCGGCTCCCGTTCCCGAGGTGGTTCCCCTCACTCCTCGAGCTCTCTCCGACGAAGAGGACGAGGAGGATGACGACGGGGCTACCTAGGATAGTTTTCTTTTCTTTTCTTTGGTCTAATCTCTTTTTTGTACTTAGCTTGTAATAGCTTCTTGTTGAATGAAATGAAAAAACAATTTTGGCTTGTCTTTTATTCTTCTGTTTTTTGTTTCCGATGCATGTACGTTCCTGTGTGTACGTGCCCCCAATGAGGGGGCCGGTATGCTTCGGCATTGGGCCACTCATTTTATATAGCCCGTAGGCTCGTGTATTCTGAAACACTTACGAAATCTAAATGAACTGAAAAATTCAAATAAATATAATCCGGGATGCCATATAGGCTCGTGTTCTGAAACACTTATAAAATAAACTGAAAATGTAATCCGGGGTGCCGTATAGGCTCGTGTTCTGAAACACTTGTAAAATTTTAAATGAACTGAAAAATTCAAATAATTATAACCGGGGTGCCGTATAGGCTCGGGTGTTCTGAAACACTTGTAGAATTTTAAATGAACTGAAAAATTCAAATAAATATAACCGGGGTGCCGTATAGGCTCGGGTGTTCTGAAACACTTGTAGAATTTTAAATGAACTGAAAAATTCAAATAAATATAACCGGGGTGCCGTATAGGCTCGGGTGTTCTGAAACACTTGTAGAATTTTAAATGAACTGAAAAATTCAAATAAATATAACCGGGGGCCGTATAGGCTCGGGTGTTCTGAAACACTTGTAGAATTTTAAATGAACTGAAAAATTCAAATAAATATAACCGGGGTGCCGTATAGGCTCGGGTGTTCTGAAACACTTGTAGAATTTTAAATGAACTGAAAATGTAAGACGGGGCGATTTCGGAATAACAACAGTTTTATTCATAAAGCCCTTGGGCACATTTACACCATACTCTTCTTTATATCAAAACGCAAAAGTCGAGCCCTATTGATAGTATTTCCTTAGGTTATTGACGTTCCAAGGTCGATCTATCGGGACGTCGTTGGGGAGGCGACCCAACAGGTAGGCCCCGTTGCCTGCCGTACCGAGGATTCGATAGGGGCCTTCCCAGTTGGGGCCTAGCTTGCCGTCGGACTGTACCCTTGTATTGTTGTTTACTTTCCGTAGCACGAGGTCTTCGTCTTGGAAGCGTCTGGCGTTCACTCTTTTGTTATAGGAACGTCCCAGCTCGTTCTTGTATTCGGCGTTACGGATGGCCGCCACTTCCCTTCGTTCTTCAGCATATTCAAGCTCGAGCCCCATCATCTTTTCGTTCAGTCCGTTCTCCACCATGTCGGTTCTGAGCGAGGGGAGCCCGATTTCTAACGGGATGACAGCTTCCATCCCGTAGGTTAGGCTATAGGGCGTTTGTTGGGTGCCCCGCCTTCTCGTCGTTCGGTAGGCCCAAAGGACGTGCTGCAGCTCATCAGCCCATCGTCCTTTGGACTCATCTAGCCTCTTTTTTATTCCGTCGAGGACGGTCTTATTCGACACTTCGGCTTGGCCGTTGCTTTGGGGATACGAAGGGGTGGAATAATAGCTTCGGATGTGGTACTTCGCATACATCGCTTTTAACTTAGCCCCGGTGAACTGGCCCCCATTATCAGCCACTATAGAGTAGGGGATTCCGAATCTCGTGATTACATCCCTCCAGAGGAACCTGATCACCTCGGCCTCCGTTATCTTTGCTAATGCTACGACTTCTACCCACTTCGAGAAGTAGTCGGTGACCATGAGGAGGAACTTTTTGCCTCCCGGGGCCCGAGGGAATGGTCCGACGATGTCCATGCCCCATTGGGCAAAGGGCCAAGGCGACGTCATGCCGCTCATCTTTTGGGCCGGGGCTCTAGGTATGGGGGCGTACTTCTGGCACTTCTCACATTTGAGCACGAACGTTTTAGAATCTTTTTGCATGAGGGGCCACCAATATCCGTGAGTCAAGGCACGATTGGCAAGCGACCTGCCCCCGGTGTGGCTCCCACACGTGCCTTCGTGTATCTCCTCCATGACTTTTACCACCATATCAGGGTGGACACAGAGGAGATAGGGCCCGAAGAACGATCTCTTATAAAGTTTATCGTTGGGGGCTAGCCAGAACCCTAATGCCTTTCTTTTTATTTTTTCAGCCTCCTTCTTATCGTCAGGAAGGTCGCCGGAGCGATGGTATTCGATTATGGGGTCCATCCAGCTTAGCTCCGGCGGAAGGTCGGTCACCATGTTAACGCTTGCCCTAGCGTCGATGCTAGGAGAAGGGACGTACTCTATGGTGATGACTCGCTCCTTTTTATCACTCATAGCCGAGGCCAGGGTCGCTAGTGCATCGGCGTGGGTGTTCTCGTTTCTGTTGATGTTGACGATCTCCCGATACTCGAAGCTCTGGAGTATTTCGGAGGCGATGGCCACGTACTTTTCCATCCTTTCGTCCTTTGTTTGGAATTCACCACTGATCTGGCTACTGACTAATTGGGAATCAGTGTGCACCAGTATCTTCTTGATGCCGAGGCTTCGGGCCATTTTCAGGCCAGCTATCACGGCTTCGTACTCCGCCTCATTATTGGTGGCTCGGAAGCCAAGCTGGATTGACTTCTCGATTACATCACCCTGTGGGGATTGGAGTACCACCCCAAGGCCAGATCCCTTTTTATTGGCAGCTCCGTCGGCGTGCAAGGTCCATGTTCCTTGGGCACGTTCCTCGATGCCGGGGGACGTTGTCGTTCCGGTGAATTCTGCCACAAAGTCGGCCAAGGCCTGCCCCTTGACAGAGGTTCGCGGCTCGTACCGGATGTCGTACGCGTTCAGGTGGCAAGCCCACTTCGTCATACGTCGAGACAGGTCTCCCTTCTGGAGTATTTCCCGAATGGGCTGATCCGTATATACCACGATACTGTGTGCCGAAAAGTAGTGGGCCAATTTTCGCGATGCCATGACGAGTGCCAGGACAAGCTTTTCTAGGGGAATATACCTAGCCTCGGCGTCGAGGAGGGTTTTTCTCACGTAATAGATTGGCCTTTGCTCCCTGCCGACCTCTTTGATGAGAACGGCGCTAACGGCTATCTCGGACACGGCCAGGTACAAGGCAAGGACGTCGCCGGTGTCCGGTTTGGCCAGCAGAGGCGCGCTTCCGAGGTAGTTCGCCAGCTCCGTGAACGCACTCCGGCATTCATCATTCCATTCGAACTTCTTCTGAGCCTTCAGAGCCGTAAAGAATGGCTTGCATCGATCTCCGAACCGGGCTATAAACCGGTTGAGGGCAGCGGCCATTCCGGCTAACTTTTGTACGTCTTTCCTCTTTTCAGGGGTTCTCAAGTTCTTCAAGGCAGAGATTTGGGCCGGGTTCGCCTCTATACCGCGATGGGTTACCATGAACCCTAGGAACTTTCCGGCACCAACTCCGAAGGCGCACTTAGAGGCGTTCAGCTTCAGATCATGCCTTCGTATCGTTTCGAACACCTCTCTCAGGTCGGACAGGTGGTCGCCCTCCTGGGCGCTTTTCACTACCATATCGTCGATATAGACCTCCATGCTCCGGCCTATGCTCTTAGCGAATATCTTGGTGACCATTCTCTGATATGTCGCCCCGGCGTTCTTAAGCCCAAATGGCATCACCTTGTAGCAGTAATTCCCCCTTGGGGTTATGAAGGCGGTTTTCTCTTGGTCAGCCTCCGACATGGGTATTTGATGATATCCGGAGCAGACGTCCAGGAAGCTCATTCTGGCGGCTCCGGCGGTGGAGTCAACTATCTGGTCAATTTTAGGCAGAGGGAACTGATCCTTTGGACAGGCCCGGTTAAGGCTCGTGTAATCGATGCAGACACGCAGCTTTCCGTTCTTTTTAGGGACCACCACGGGGTTAGCGAGCCATCTAGGGTAAAAGATTTCCCTGATGGCTCCAGCTAGCAGAAGCTTTTGCACTTCCTCGTTTATGGCATCGGCATGCTCCGGGCTGACGCGGCGCCCCTTTTGCATCACAGGCTTCGCATCCGGGTTGACGTTCAACTTATGGCAGGCGAGGTCGGGACTGATACCCGGCATTTCGCATGGGGACCATGCGAAGTTATCGAGGTATTCGAGCAGTAGCTTAACGAGACCTGAAACCTCGGGCTCGCTCAGCCCCGCGCCCACCATGAAAAAGTGGTCCTCGTCGTACCCCGGGATCTGGACCTTCAGCAATTCTCCTTCTACCTTGTCTTCGGCTTCCGGACCCATCTTCTTGTTCAGTTCCCGCAGCAGCTTGGGATCCTCAGCTTCTATGTTCATAGCACTCTGGGCCGGAACCGGTTTACTGCCGCAGTATACGACCATGGCACAGCTTCTCGAGACCTTTTGGTTTCCCGATATGGTCTCGACTCCATTCGTAGTGGGGTACTTGACCTTTTGGTGTAGAGTGGAGGAGACGCCTTCTATCTCATGAAGCCACGCGCGCCCCAGAATGACGTTGTAAACGGAGGGGACGTCCACCACCGTGAACTCCACGCTCATAACCTTGGTTCCTGTCTTAACAGGCAAGGTTATGTTCCCTCTGGGCTGAACAGCCTCAGAGTTGAATCCATACAGAGGGGGGGCGTTGGTATCTAGCTGCCCCTCCGTCAGCCCCATCTTTTCGAAGAGGTCTCCAAAGAGAATGTTCACCGACGCCCCCTGATCGACGAGGATGCGTCCTACTGAACAATGGCCCACTTGGGCCGTGATGACAAGGGCGTCGTAGTGGGGCAGGTCTACCCCCACTAGGTCGAAGTCGGTGAAGCTTAGATCCGGCTTGGTACCTAGTTTGCACCTCTTCCGGGGCTTCGAGCTTTCGGCGAGGCAGACGTGCTTTTTCATCGTTGCCTCACGGGCCTCGGTTCTCTCCGCCCCATTTGGCTTCGGCTTCTTTGGTCCAGAATGGATAACCTGGCAAGTCATCACCGGTGGGGGGAGGTCTGGTTGCCTTTCGTCGTCCCCTTCTCGGTCTCGATCAGGGTCCCTTCGCGTCTTGACGTATTTCTCCATCAAGCCGTCCCGGACCCATCCTTCTAGCCTTGCCTTTAGACCATGACACTCATTGGTATAGTGGCCGCGGCCTCTGTGATAGTCACAAAATTTGTAATTAGGCCCCCGGGCCGGTTCGTTCCTCAGCGGGGGAGGCCAGGAAAAGAATGTGGTGGAGTAGGCATTTCCTGGGTTTGAAGGGCCAGCCCGACGGGTATCCTCTCTTCTACGCTTAGCTGCCGGTTGCGGGCTCTCCTTCGTTCGCGGTCTCCCCAACCTTTCCGTTATGGGGCGATCTCGCCGGATGCTCCTTGAGACGGCTCCTCCCCGAGGCTGCTCGATGCTGGCGACTGAACGCGTTGCTCCAGCAGATCTCATGTCTTTCTCGATATCGACATGCTGTTTTATTAGTGACCGGAGCTGGGAGACCGAGCCAGGAGGAGTTGCTATCATTTCGTTGCGGATCCTGCTTCCCACGATCATGTTCTGCCTGAAAGCAGCTATAGCCGTAGAATCGGGGCATTCGGCACACTCAGCATGCTTCTGCCAGAACCGATTATTGTAACTCTCGAGGGTCTCTTTGGGTTGGGCCCTCACTTGGTATAGCTGCTCCGGTTGGGCGACCCTTTCCTTTAAGTTAATGAACCGGTGTGCAAAATCATAGGCCAGATCATCCCAACAGTGGATGGAGTTGGCAGGCAGAGACTGGAACCATTTACTTGCGAGCCTCCCCAGGCTCGCGGGGAAGCATTTACACATAAGGTGATCGAGGTGGGACCAGTGGTTCATCTGGTATCGATAGTGCCGGAGGTGGGCTTCCGGGTCAGAATCTGCGTTGAATACTTGGAGAACGGGGGCAGTAAAATTTCCGGAGGGCGCACTGTACTCTATCTCATCTGAGAACGGGGTACTACGGGTGGAGGCAACGATTTTTAGCGCTGCCTCGTCCGCGACTTCATCTCGGCCAGCGCGACGACCCCGCCTCCTCCTCCGGGGAGGCCTTTCAGTCCGAGCATGACTCGAAGCGGACCGTGAATCGTGACTATCACCTGGTCGACTGATCCGCGAGTGTATGCTTTGGTCGTTTATACGGCGCGAACTCCCCTCGTGGGAATGCCTTGACTCCTCTCCCCTAGCTGGCTCCTCAGGAACCTCTAGGGGGGGTCGTCTTGACGGTCCCAACCGCGACATCACGCTCTTGGCGGGGATGCGAACGGGCTCGGGCTGCTCTGCGCCACGAGAGACGGGTCCGGGCTCAGATGCCATCATAGAGGCTATCAACGCCTTTTGAGCCGCCAAGGCAACGAGTTCCTTCTCATGGATTTCTAGCATCATGCGAGTCAGCTCGTCGCGCGACCGGGGCGTCCCCTGGACCGCATTGAGTGGAGTAGGCTGCCCCTCAGGCGCAGTTCCCGGCGTGCCAAAAGAGAGGGTCCTCGGCATTCCAAATACTAGGACATGCCGTGGGGGCGGGCTCTCGTACTGATCATTATCTGTCATTGTTCCTTGAAAACAGTTTGTCGGAGCTAGCGCGCTATGAATTCCCACAGACGGCGCCAATTGGCGAGCCTGATTTTCTTCCCAAGCTCGACTTATGTAGTTATTCGCGTCGGCTCCGATCTTCCAAGGTAGTTGACGTAGGTGGTATCTGCTTCGTCGTCGGGATGCTCTCTAAGCCTGCACAAGAAACGAACAGGGGCCCGGGGTTGGTACCAGGTTTTCCCTCTCCGACGATCAAGTCAGTATCGGTATAGACTGAAGTTAGGAATATAGTTAAGGATGAGGGATTGGTCCAGTTACAAGTCGTGGCGTCAGGTGTCACGGTTGATATTCTGGTGGTCCGGGTTGTTTAGCTTTATCTCTCCTCTCTGTCTCTTTGTGTCCCCCTCTAATTGGTATTAGTGGGGGTATTTATAGTCTGATCAGAGGCGTATTAGCCCTTGGATCACTGCACTGTCTAATAAAGATCCAACGGCTCCAGGTCATTTATGACTCTGACAATGGCACTGTTCATCATCCGGGGCCCATAGGGCTGGCCTGTGATTGGGCCACGTCGATGAAACACATAAAGGGTCCCCCAAGGGAGCAGCAGCATTAATTGGGGAAGTATGCTCAACAAGCTTCTTCCGGCCCCTCAAGATCCGGGGTGACGCGTCACCCATGGTTGACAGGCCCGGATCGCCTGCTGTGGGGTTGATATCGGTCCGGACGAGGGGGTGCCGACATCCCCTCGCCATTGTCTAACACTTCAATTTTGTTCTGTTTTTTTCATTAGTAATTGACACTTGTTTGATTGAATTAATGATTTGTAAATTTTCAGGTTTGCACTGGAGCCAAGAGCGGAAGGGATTCAAAATTGGTTTCTCGGAAGGTATCTGCATTGTTTTGAGTGTGTTAGAAAGTAACCATATCAGCTTTTGCTTGAGCAAATAGATGCGTTGTAATGGTTTTTAGGTTTGTAACAACAGCAGTGTAGCAGTTACATAACTAGAACTGTTATACTTCTTCAGTGTCGTCGCAACTCTTGAAATTTACAAATAAACATAAGGATTGATGAACCTGCTATAAAAATAAGAACAAAGATTTAAATACGCTGCAGTATCTGTACAAGTTAAAAAACATTATGAAAAAAAGCTTCAAATACGCAAACTGATTGTTTAACTTTTGTTTCAGATTCTACGACATATAAGCTTCAAAACATAAGACCAATGCAATCATATACGACATATAATACGTAAATTACATGTAGGAAATAAGAAAGTGAAAATTTACCTGTTCATGCGACATCTGATCAAACTGGTCCTGTATATGGACCGCATTATGTCCGTAGACATATGGTTTAGGATTAGTAAGCCTCCACATTTTCCATCTGTAACTAAATGGACGGAAATGGTGAGATTTCACAATCAAGGTACCAAACTGAACAACCCACATAAACAACAGAACTAAATAGCAAATAGTAGAAAGGGATGAGGGGACTACCTTGGGGGCGTGAGGAGAGGTCCTGTAGGTTGAAGTGGCAATATCAATTTGACGTTTTTATAAATAAATACATTAATTAAAACTAATGAACCATTACTTTCTTATCAAGCATGCTGTATTTTTGCTTCAAATTCACAGTATTTCAGAAAACAAAACAAAATCAGCATAACTTTTTTTGTAATCACAAAATGAGCATAACTAAATGGACTAAAACGGTGAGATTTCAGAATCAAGGTACCAAACCGAACAGTCTAAAAAACAAGGGGACTAAACAGCATAGAGCAAATAAAAGGAATAAAAACTAATGAACCATTTTTTTTTCTTATCAAATAAGCCATATTTTCCCCTCAAAATCACTGTAAAACCAGCTTAAAAGCTGTTTAAAAATAACTTAAAATCTTTTTAATTAAACAGCTTACAAGCTGTTTAAAAACCTCGTAATAGATGTGTAAAAAACAGCTTGTAAAACCAGCTTAAAAGCTGTTTAAAAACAACTTAAAAGCTGTTTAATTAAACTGTTTGTAAGCTGTTTAAAAAACTGCGTAATAGCTGTGTAAAAAACTGCTTTTAAGCTATTTTAAAACAACTTATTTTAATTAATATACAACTAATAACAAGCAATTATAATCACCAATTGAATAATCATTGGGCATATTTTATATCTTTTTTCCTATTTTACAAATTGAAATTATATAAAATAAATAATAAATTAGCGAATAAAGAAATATCTTGAATTAGTGTATCTAATTCGGTGAATTAAATGTAAACGTGGTTTAATCGGACGAAATTTGATGGTTACGGTGGTTATTTTGGTTGATTGGTGGTGATTTGAGTTTTTTTTTTAATCTGTAAACTAGAGAAAGAGAAAGAGAAAGAGAAAACTGTAATTTAACGCATGGACTGACTGTGTAATTTTTTCAGTACAAACCGTAGATTTTATCTACGGTTTGTAGATTTTTTCACAGTTTGTACTGAAACACGTACCATACATTTTTTCTCGGTTTGTACAAAAAAATGTACTATTTGTGCGTTTTTTCATAAAAATATGTAGTAGAAAAATACGGTCTCTGCAATAAAGTACTAGGTACGTATCTATAAAGAAGCTGGATTTTTCCACTGCAATTTATGTCTTTCCATGTTTAAACCGTAATTTTTTTTACAAACCGTAAGTTAAATTTATGATTTGACTTTTGGTCAAACCGTAATTTTGATTTACGGTTCGTAAAAAAAAAATTACGATTTTGCTGTGAAATTACCAAATTGTCACTGCTGCGTTGGAATCTGAAAATTTTACAACAGACCATGGATCAGATATTACAGAACAATTTTCACAGCGAAACCGTAAGTGAAAATTACGGTTTGACTGGGATCGGTCACCTTATCAAAGTAAACAATGGGTAAATAGATAAATATAAATACAAATACACGTCACCTACACACTTATCCAATAGCCCACAATCCACAATCAAAACCCACACCCACTCTCTCTTCCTCTCTCTCTACCCCCCCAGATCTCTCACTCACTCTCTCTCTCTCTCTCTAATGGCTTTGGCTGTGCTGGAAACCCTAACAGTCCCACGCCTTTCTTCTCCGATCCGATTTCCATCTCTCTCATCCACCTCCCGAAGATCGGTTACCTTACCGGAATCCAGAGGTTTGAAGCTCCGTTACTCTCTCTCTACAACCTCTGCTACTCTCCCCAAGCTCCGTCGGACTCGGATCGTTTGTGAGGCTCAGAATACAGCTGTTATAGGTATTTATATATCTCGGGTCAATTAACCAAAACATACAACACCTACTAGTTTCTTCCCAAAACATATAAACATACCGTTACACATATTTATTTATTAGAGTTGTATCTCTCTCTCTATATATATATATATATATTAGTAACATTGACCCACATGTTGGCGATAATAATTAATTTGGTATCATTTATATATAAATCTCTCTCTCTCTCTCTATATATATATATATACTATTGAAATCCACTCGTTGTGTGTGTGATTATTAAAATCTGTGATGTAAAATTAAAACCTAGAAAAAACCTTTTCTTCAAATCAAATCAAATCAAATCTGAAAATAATTGTGTAAAAGAATTAAATGTTGCATGAATTGATGGGAGAAACTGAGGGTGAAATTCAAATGAATTAGTAGGTATATTTTAGTTCTCTTTTAAATATATGTATACTAAACTGTGATTTTATTATTTGCCAATTTTTTTATTTATTTTTTGCAAATATTTGTTTCAAGGCCTCATTTGGGGTCCAGACAGTCTTTCGGTTTCCTAT
Organism: Primula vulgaris; assembly: GCA_963920805.1. Taxonomy (NCBI): domain Eukaryota; kingdom Viridiplantae; phylum Streptophyta; class Magnoliopsida; order Ericales; family Primulaceae; genus Primula; species Primula vulgaris. Next base: position 24,338,474 of record OY987218.1, on the reverse strand, counting down.
TTAATTGTTTTATATGAAACTGTTTGCAATGTTGATGAAATGAAAATTTTCAAAAGTTAATCTTATATGGCCTGTTTGGCAACACGTTTTTTTAGCTGATTTTTGGATTTAAAAAGTCTGGGGGTGGTTGGACTGTCAGACTATTTACCTTTTAAAAAAGCAGATTTTTAGGCTAAAAGAACTAAAAATCTAAGAATAAAATATGTTGATTATTTTTGAAACAGAATTTTTAAAGCTGATTTTGGACCAGAAAATGTGTTGCCAAACACAGCCATAGTATAACATTTGAACTGTATGATTAAATTTTGAAATATTGATTTTCTAAAATTTAGGAAACTAGAGCAGTGGTTAGTTTTGATCTATAGTTTTCGCCCGTTTTTGCAATTGTGGATTTTCTGCAGTTTTGAAATCCTGATTAACATACGACTTATAGGATAAAATCAGATGATATAAATTTTGTGGTTCTGTATAAATTGTTTGCTGAATAGATTGCAGGGATGAAAAGTGGTGCTTAGTTTGTTTAGTTGTGAATTTGGTTACAATTTTAAGCTAGAAGAAACACAAATAGTTTTTTGCTGACCGATAATTCTGAGTCTAGCTTAACAATTTTACGATAACCTTAGCTTAATGAGAGAATGCACTGGTTTTATGGTGGTTGATAAATTATTAGCTAAATTGATTATAGATATGCAAAGTAGTGGATTGTTAATTTGTTTGTTACAAAACCCACCTAATTATACCATATTAACTGCATGTTAGCTTCACCCGATTTTGTCTCTAGAACAACGACCCTAATCATCGTTTAAATAGTTGAAGAAAATGATACAAAGCTTTTGCATGCTTTGAAATTAGGTTCCTACAATGTGAAAGATTTTTCTTTTACTGATATAATATATTTGTGTATAGAAACGTGTTTATGGTTGCATAAAGATGGTAGAGAATGAATAGACTTTAACTTAGTTGTCTACATACTGTTGAGTAAGAACATATGCTTTTAGATTAAGTTCATAATTTTAAATGCTCAATATTAATCTGAAAAGAATATAATAGTCACAACTAAGGCCATGTAAATACGTATACTTTCTAATATATTTTCTTTACTCAATATTAATTTTGAAAGAATATAATGATCACGACTAAGACCGTAAATATTTGATATATTTTTTTTTATATAAATAGCCTTTTACGTAAAGAAACCTAAAAATTATAAAGAAATTATTATCATTTTTTTATTAAAGAAACCATTTAATGGCCATGATGGAATTCTGTTTGGGGATAGTAGGTAAGTTTAATCAGAGAATGTAATGGTATTGGGTTTTTGTTTTCTGCAGTGATTTAAAATGGTGTTTCGTATAAATTAGGTTTTTCTCCTATAATAGTAACCTGGATATTTCGGGTTAATTATATTTTGGTACCATTAACTAGTAGCTAATTTCGGTTTTCTACCATCATTTTTCACTTTTTTTATTTTAGTACCATTAACTATGAGAACGTTATCTTTTAGTACCACTCAGTCTGTAAAATGGATGGAATATAAACATGTGTGAGGCATATGACTTCTTTTAGGGTATAATACTACAATACCCTTGTATAGATTAAGATTTACGAAAAAAACAGTCTTGAGGGATTTAACCTTTTTTTTTCTACTAAAAGCATGGAAATACTGCCATAAATTAAAAATATAAAGTACACAAAAAAGTAAAATAAAAATTAGGCATATAAACAAACTATTAAACTAAACTAATTATAATACATATACTAAATTATAAAAAAAAACATATAAACATATATATCATGTACTAACAATATTAATAAATTACTAAAAAGAATACCAAATATATCTAAATTAGTAAATTACTCAAAAATTATATTTATAGAAAATAGAAGTAGAAGTAGGTGGACATATGTATGTATTATTATATTGTATCAAGTTTGAAAAAGCAACCAGCTTAGATGCTTGACTAAACTTCATTTCAGACACCCCTAGGTCATTTTGAATGTGTTCTATTTTAACACTCTGTTTTGACCCTATAAGCTCTAATTCTGTGTTTGAACACAGATCATTTGTATGTTGCCTGTTACTTATTCTGGGTTGTTGATCAATTGTTGTCTGGATAAGTTTGAGGGATGCAAATTGAAAGTTAGCTGTCTCAATTGCTTGTTTGGTCACAACTTTTATGTGAATAGCTACTCTCTTCTTACTTTTTGTCTGGCACAAGTTGCATTTTCTTGTACTACTTTCTCAAATAGTAATTAAATTAAAAGAGTTCTCAAATTTGCCCGTCGTACAAAGTAATGTAAACAATAAGCATACAAGGGTGGCTGGTGGTATAGGAAATAACTCGCAAAAATGCCAAAAAAGACCAAAAAGTTAGTGGGTCCACATGTTATCGTAAATATTTACCTTCTTCGTATGAGAACAACAGTTCGGAATAGAGGGGTCCACCCATCCTAACTTTTTCTTAGGAAAACCTCGAGTTAGACAGTGGATAGCAAACTGCCGATGTCTGGCAAATGAAAAAAACAGCTTAATTTACCCTAAAAACAGCTTAAAAGCGGCAGCCTAATAAATGCACAAAATGTAGATAGGAGATAGGTTATTGTTTCAATTTGAAGATGTCATGATAAATATTGCTTTTGTTTTTTCTAGTGGTTTACCTAGTCATATTAGTTTTGTGGGTAGGTTTAGAGATGAGGATTAGTGCTTAGTTTGTTTCATAATATGCAGATAGGAGATAGGTTAGTGTTTCATGATGTGCACGTTATGGTTATTCTATTTTTGGGTATTATTGAGTACTAAATGACTAAATGAGAGAATGTATTGATTTTGTGGTTTTGTATAAACTACTTTGTGAATAGTTTGTGGGATGTAAATTAGTGGTTAATTTGTTACTTTGTTGCATGGTGGTTGTTTGGCTGCAGTTTTATGTTAGTTGTTAGTCAAATAGTCCTTGACTGATAAAATCTGGGGCAGTCTAACGTAATAATTATAGGATAAACTCAGCTTAAATGAGATAACTTATTGATTTTCTGGTGGCTGATTAACTGTTTGCTAAATAAATTGCACGGGTGCAAATTGGTGGTTAGTTTGCTTCATAGTTTGGTTGCACTTTTATTTAAGAATACTAGAATAGTTTTTACTGGCTGATCAATGATCCAGGAGGATACCCCTTAGTTAAATTAGTATTAGCATTAGGTTTAGTCAAAGTAATACTTCTTGTTGAATTAGGAGTAGTTTTGGTTATAATCCTAATATGAATAGGATTAGTTATTTTCTTATAAACACCTCAGGCTTTCCCTGAGTTAGATAGTCAGAATAAAAGCTATCAAGTTGGACTTTAAGGTTGATTAAAGTCTAGCAGTTAGAAATTGTAACGGTACGTTGATTATTAATCAAAGTTGCAGTTTCGCCAAGTTTCGTTTCCTTTATATTCCTACTGTTTTAGTGTTTATATTCTAACACAACAAGCATAGCTCTAGATCTGATCAATCAAAAGTGAGTACAGCGTGATATGTTTAGAATAACCTCATTTTCAAATGTGGACAGGAGAGTGCACATCGGCTCTAAAATTAACAACACATTAGCAGCCAAACAAAACGTAAACTGTAGACTAGACTGGAGCTAGATTTGTGTTTCATAATGTACATGCCATTTGTTTTGTGGGGTTTAGTCATTAGTAATTGTCAAATTAGAGATATATTAGTGGTGTGTGCAAATCCGGATGGTTTTTTAGGCGAGGATTAGTGATTAGTTTCTTACATAAATTCTAGAGGGAAACTAGGTTAGGGTTTGAGAGCTTTTAAGTCTACAAGTTACCTATATATACAACGGGTAAATTCCAAAACCAACAAAAAATTGCTGGATGGGATGTAGGGATGAGAAATATGGACATCCACAATGGTCTAGCTATAGACTAGTTCTAAACCCAGATCCAAGTGGTCTAACACATTAAGAAACTCAAATCCGATTTGAGTGAGTTCTTCTTAGCAAAAACTCAAATTGGATTTGCTCAAATCCGATTTTAGTCTCTGTTAGGAAAAACTCAAATTGAATTTAAGTTTCTAGCGGTGTCAGGTCATTTGCTATATGGGTTTAGAAGTAGTCCTAGCTAATATATGCTAGCTAAACTTTGACACATGCAAGTGTCTTAACGTAAATGACTAAGAGCGGGGGCATTGGATATGCTAGTTTTCACTAGCTAATGTTGCCAAATAAGCAAAAAAGCAACTCTTTAACTTCACAAACAAATGCTAACTATAGCTTTCCCTTTTACTACCTTTTAACTGGTTGAAGTTTACTACAAAAATTGTACTTACTAATATTCTATAATACATCTTGTTTTGTTCTATTAATATTTCCACCTGTACATGATGAATTATGAATATCATAAAAAAAAATCATTTGTTTTATATGTTTTTTGGAAAACAAAGTGGTATTTACATTTAAAAAACAATATGTTTTTAACCATTAGAAATAAACCATCGTGTATGATTCATTTATTCTCCATTGACAATTTGGTGAGGGTTTTTTCACTTTTCATCTATTGGGGGATATTAAATGCCACCAGAAAAAAACAATAAATAAATAGAAAACTATCGATGAAAACAGCTGATTCCCCTAATTACGCCCTTCCACTCGAAAATTTTAGACGACCACGAGGAAATCAACGAATGAATATCTTAAAACAAATTTAATTGGTTCTAGCCACATCACCCGTTAAGTTGTTTGCTAACTGTAACATTTAACATCAAAAGTTAAAAACAATGTTACAGTTAACAAGCAATTTAGCTAGTGACGTGGCTAGAGCCGATTAAATTCGTAAAAACACATCTTTTATTTAAGTCTGACACTAACTCATCTACTAACTTTACCAATACATGGACCTTCTAAATTGTTGATTAGTGTCAGAATTTAATTGGAACCAAAAGCAGTGCACATTAAAGCAAGAACTTTTGTGTCGGGTGTTAAAAAGCTTGTTACAGCTAGAGCCTAGAGTGTTTCAACGTGTGAAGTTGGCCAAGCGGCATTAACATGGGGGATTCTTTTTTCATTGTGTTGTTTACCAAAAACTGTAAGGGACCCGGGATTGGGAAGTCCGGGTCATAGGTGGCGGTTTCTTATCCACTTAGATTTTGACCAATTTTACGTGGACTTCTCAATCCCGGGTCCCTTATAGTTTTTAGTAAACAGCACAATGAAAAAAGACTCCCCCTATTAACATACATGTGAAGTTCAAGTGTATTTTTTTCATCACAGTGGCAACACCGGTTAGGTTCTTTCATCTAAAGTTTGTGGGACAAACATTGTTCACTTTTATAAGTATAAATAAGTGTGTATTTATGTATATGTATACGCCACCTTGCCTACTAAAGCACTAGTCTAACTTAAACATAAAAATAAATAGTGCAAGGATAATGATTGTCTTTATTGAATAAACTGACATATCAATTGTGAGGATAAAATTGATCCATTAGCTAACATTCTACATTTACATGTGAGCTAACACATTCGTTGTGGATGGTTTGTAGCCTCCACAATGGAAATTAACATGTGACAATTTTGTTGTTTTTAGTGAATAAACTAACATATCCTGTAACATCCCAGACTCGATGGGTGTCACACGGCTGAATAACACGTGTGGCGGCACGTGCTAAACAAAGCCTAAATAGAACAGTTATAAAAATCTCACTAAATTACTCATTAAATCGACTCAAATTTCTAAAAACTTTCATTAAATATAATCTCGAAAATTACGTTCATTACAAGAACTTAATCTCTTACAAGCTAAAATAAAAATGTAATCGCAGCGGAATTAATACATAATCTTAAAGGTCTGTTTGGTCCCCAAACTGACTCGATATCAACTCTTTAACCTGAAAACATTTTAAAAGGGAGAGGTGAGCTAAACGTGCTCAATGAGAGAGAATGGCTTACAATATAATATAAGGGACATAAATAAGATTTTTCCTTATCTTTTCTTCCAAATTAAAAGCTTTATTTTAAGTAAAATTCCCAATGCAATTCTTTAGAAATCACTTGAACAAATTGAATGAAATACAAATAATCTCTTTCTTCTTTCGTATCATGATGTTCGTAAATATGAAAGTATTATGTTACAGTAACAAGCTCGATTGACTTAATCAATCTCTTTATCGTCGATCTTTTTCTCAGGTGTATAAACCATACGTGCACTACGTAATTAAGGTCACCACAACATGACGACTGAGTCTATTCCTTAAAACGTTCCAGTTGACGAAGCTATGTACAATCGCTAAGTCAACCGTTGAGAACTAAACTCTTTTGTTTAGTTGCCAACGTCACCCCACTGATGGGCTTGAAGGAATCTCCGTTGGACTTCTCTCTCATTATACCAATACAAAATCATAAGCGCACCAAAAATAAAACTGTCTTTAATATAAACTTCCACTTCATAAAATTACCTTTCTTTCTTTCTTTCAGCATTTAATATAAATAAAATTATATAACAATACTGTTTTGTGAATAATCACTGAAAATCTACAATTACTTTGTCGTAAAAATGCAATGGGATACTTGTAGTAGAAAGACAAAACCCACTCACCTGATTCGGGTTGAAAAACCCGAAACACATATACCAAAACTATTAACAGACCTGGAAATATAATTATCAACCATCTGTCAGTACCACAATACAAACTCCTCTAACTATTAAATAATTTTAAACATCTATGTATCAAACGTAGAACTAACATCATCTTGGCGACAACCTAATCCGTTAATTGGGCAAGATAACCTCTCATATACATCATCTCGAAAATATAAGAAACTGCACTTTAATTAGGATTTGTAACAAATACAGATAATCACATAAACTATTCTCTGGACAAGTATAAACACCTTTACAAGCACTTAAAATTGTAACAATAGCATAATACCCCTTTTTCATCAACTTATAGAAAGACAGCACACACGAATCCACCTATAAAGGTGTCCACCTATCATCTGTTTTTCTTAGTACACAACTTAATTCAACCACCCAACATGATATCATGATAAATTCTTATCTGATAAGTAGAATACAATTCCATTAAATGATCTTCAAAAACTCCAACTAAGGCTGCTTAATTCCAAATTGTGACCAACGACTAAATCAAACCTTAGGAAATTATAAAGGTTAAAACCAGAACACTCTTAAGCTCAAGTAATAATGGACATATGAGAAACAGACTAGGTTAGTATCATAGAATTACCTTGATGAATCTTAAACAGGACCCGTTATTTATCCACAAGCCCTTCCTCTCTCTCTATATATATATAATTAGAAAGAATCTCTCCTTCTTTCAGTCTGTATTTGACTATCTGCCTATATGTATATGTATAGGGAATATAAAAGAATAGTTTGGCCAGATGAACCCATCTCTCCCCCCTTACTAAGATATGTATTGCTCTCTCTCTTCCTTTACCCGCTTATAAATGCAGACCGCAATGCTGGTGAACTAATGAGGTTATGACAAATACGTTATATAATTTAAAGACTGGCTTTTAAGTTTCTACTCTTTCTTTTCTTATTCTCTGATTCCCTTTAGATAATTGTAATTTAACTACTAATACTCCTTATTACTAGTTTGGTCCCTTACAAATTTGCTAAATTCTAAACAACCACACCAAGTTACCAAAATCTCAACACAATCCTAAAATATTAAACATTATTAACTAAATATAATAAAATAAAATACGGGATTTTACATATCCACTGTGAAAAATAAACATGACCCATTAACTAACATCCTAGACTTACATGTGAGTTAGCACATCCATTGTTGATGGTTTATAGCTTCCACAATAGACATTTGAGCCACATGTTAGTGTCATATGTTAGTTAGTTGCCATTTCTTCTTTGGACATGTTAAGTGTATCCATTAAATATAATAATTACATTTACATGTTAACTTTCTAGTTAAAACTCGCTAGTGTCTCTAGGCGTGGAATTTTAGTTTTCACTTTTACTTTTTTTTTTTAAAATGTGTCTCGCCAACAGTTGTCACTTCTTCATTCATTAACCGCAAATTGAACATTGCCAAACAGATTTATAACCCATTTGGTTACTTACAGCTGACTTTAAATTATTGGGATTAAGACTGAGTTTGATGATGATAACGATGATGAATGGTAAATCCTTGTCTGAGCAGGTTCTAGGTAATGCTATATAGTGGTTAATATGTTTCTCAATACGTAGGTAGGAGCTAGCAAGTGTCTTATAATGTGCATGTGAGGATCAATTTTCGACCAATCTTTACATCTTGTTGTGAGTTAATTGTGTTTTCATAATGCAGCTATGGATTGTGAGTTTTTGTACAGGCTTGTGGTGTCTACTGTCTAATTTCCTTTTTAACATATCGATTAACGTAGATAAAAATGTGGTCTCTATGGATATCATCTTTCGATATCCATAGCATGCAAGATCATTGGAGAGTCGTTTAGACCATAAATTTGAAGTGCTGCCACTATTATTTTGTATGATGTTTCTGTGTCCAATGAGGATTTTCCAATATAATTATAATCAACAGTATCATTTACCAAGAGAACAAGAAATGAAAATTACTTGTTACTACTATCGAAAATAACATATACTATTATTGTTCGAATTTGTAGTTCCAGCAGTCGATGACGCCACATGGGACTCCTTAGTCCTGGAGTCCACCACTCCGGTTCTGGTAGAATTCTGGGCCCCATGGTGCGGGCCATGCCGAATGATCCACCCTGTCATTGATGAGTTGGCGAAGGAATACACAGGAAAACTCAAATGCTACAAAGTGAACACAGACGAGAGCCCCACAACTGCAAACAAATATGGTATCCGTAGCATCCCCACTGTGATCATATTCAAGGACGGGGAGAAAAAAGATGCAATTATCGGCGCTGTTCCTAAGACGACACTCACCACCAGCATTGAAAAGTTCTTATAAATGTAATTCTCTCACAAGTGCTCTCCTTTTCTCTCTATCTGTCTAGATAATGGTGCGTCGAGTTTAGAGAAGATGTTTAAATAAACACCCCATATGATCATTGTATAGTTTATATGTTGTGTACTTTCAGTTTTTATTGAGATCAAGTGTTAGTAACCTGTTATTAATGTATTGTTGTGCTGCTCACTTTGGTTACTTGAATTTCTCTCTCAACTCTCCTCTCCCAAATCTCAGTTAGTCCCTTTCATTTGCTTAAGGTACTTTTGGATTCGGATTTGCTCCTCCATTTTTACTTTGTCGTCTTATTATTAATTGGCACTTGGTAAATGTTTTATCTGTAGTGAGTTTCAGTCTGACATTTTCTTTGGAAAGTTGTTCATTCCAAGTGGATGTTTAACAAATGAATGTTGCCGTTACCCCCCCCCCCCCCCCCCCCCCCCTTCTTTCGCATAAGTTTATCAAGAGTTACATTGCCATGTTTAATGGACAAGGAGGCCACCATAGGAGTGCAGGTTAGAGAGAATGTTTAGTTTATACGGGCATAGAAAATCCTGGCACTCCAAAGGACTAGAGTTGGTTTAGTCACAAACGCGTATAAAAGAGTATATCTTGTGAATTGACAGATTTAATTTGTTTGTGGTGCACAAGTTAGATGATTAGTCCCTCGATGTCTGCACCAACTATAGAGGTACTGTCATTAACAAATTCAGTTTTAGCTCACATACCACAACAGAAATTAGTAACTTTCAGTTTACAGAAATTGTTAGTTTTCAGCGTTTCTATTTAAGCAGAGAAATGATTAGGCATTAGCCTGAAACTTTTAGGCCTACAAAGCTTTATCCGGATACCACTATGTGGCATTACATTCTATATTTGAAACACGACTGGTCGACTGCCTTGTGCGGTAAAGTGAGACTTGCTTTCGAGTAATATTGTTATTTGTAGGAAGCTAGGAAGAAATTAAGAATTTACTCTTGAATAATCGCTTGTTTAAAAAATCACTTCTATCTAATCTCTTACTCAAACTTCTTACATTAGTTGCTTTACTACTAAAAGTTTTTCTTTGAAATATGACAACTTACAAGAAAATATAAAAGCAGAAATGCATGAATCCTATATCATCTACAGTATCATTTTCTGAAGTAATTTCTCATTTTTATAATTTGTTCGTTTTCCATCTACAATCTCCGTATTTCATGCATTTCCGCTTCAAGTCCGTCGCGTATGGTTAGCTAACCAAGATTTGCATGGTCGAGCAACTGTAATTTGCATACTTACAATCATAGCTTATAGAATGGAATACATAGGAGAATGTTAATTTGACCCAAAAGTTACATAAGTATCATTATAATATTTTTATTTACTGAGGTTTTGCCTATGTTCCAAAGACGCATTACTTTGTGTCTAATGAAATATTAAATAATGGTACAATTGGAAAAGATTAGGTAGAAACACAAAGATGGTTCTTTTCAATCTTCTCAGTCTAATGGAAACTTAAACTTCTTGATTATATATATTATTCAAAATGTTTCTGCCGAGTGTTGAGTAAAAATATATTAAAAAAAACACCTGAAACACTGAAATCATAAATTCGTCATATACAGTATTATACTCCATTCATCTACATCACAAATCTGATTTGTTCAGTGGCTGAACTGGACGTTTTTTGTTTTTGTTTTTGTAATGACGGGGCTACTACAAATCTAAAATAGATAATTTTTTCATAATAAAAATGCACTCCATCCTTCCCTTTTTAAGCGTTCATCAACATTTCTTATCGGAATGTTTCAAAATAAGTGTCAACTTTCTTAATTTGGTAATTAAAAAGTAACAAACTTAATATTTTACCCTTTAAATAATATTAAAATAAAAAAGAGAAAACAAAAGGAAATAAACATAATAACGTGACAGACTATTCATGAGATATTTCATCAGCATAAATAAATTTAATTATGATTTTAATAAGATCAATATAAATAGTTTATATATTAAATTTTTAAATATTAAAAAAAGTACAGGGACACCTAAAAAGTAACATAGGGAAGAGAGTACGTATATATATATATTTTTTTCCACTCACTCCATAGCACAGTTATCTGAAAAATGAAAATATAAGACGTTATTATACACTTGATATTTATTTTATTATCACTTCACTTTTTGACTCTGCTAAAAACCCTAAACCAACAACCAACCATGTTCTTCTTCAAAACCTTAAAAACCCTACTAACAAAACCCCTCTTTAACAACACCAATAATAATAATAATAATAACACCACCTTATTATCACTTCTAATAACAAAACCATCAATAATAACAACAATAATATTAATATCAAGAGGCTATTTATCAGCCTCAGCACACACACTTTATTCCCAAATCAGCCCTATCGGAGACCCTTCGATCAGCATCACACCTGTTCTCGATAAATGGGTTGATGATGGTAAAACAGTTTCAAAGTTTGAGATACGTCGCATTCTCCGAGACCTTCGTAGACGCAGACGCTACTCCCATGCCCTCCAGGTTTTACGTCGCTCTAAATATTTTATTAATTACTGCTATCTTTTAACAGTTCAAATTCACCTGTGTAGAGACTAGATTCAGTGTTTTCTGCCCTCATTTGTACCTATTTTATTCTAAATTTACGAAAAAACGAGGTTTTTGAGTTCCACATGTTTGTTTGCATTATAGTAGGTATAAATGGGTACAATTTGTAAATAATTTATTACTGCTCGGTTTTAACCGTCCATATTTGCCTGCTGATAAAAATGCACCTGTTTACAGTGGATGAACTTGTAATAAGCTAATAGGGACTAAAATACCCCGATATTGAGAAAAAAACATATTTTTACCTATATGTAAACAATTAATTACTGCTCGGTTTTAACTGTCCATATTTACCTGCTGATAAAAATGCACCTGTGTAGAGTTAGTGTTTTGTGCCCATTTTGTTAATTTTGTTTTAGAAATAAGAAAGACGAGGTTTTTGAGTTTCGTCCTTATTTTATGGCTACACATACATATATATATATATTGATGTGTTTAATTAATTACTGCTCAGTTTTAACAATCCAAATTTACCAGCTGATGAAAATGCACCTGTTTACAGGGGATGAACTAGTAATAAGCTAATAGGGACTAAAATACCCCGATATTGAGAAAAAAAACATATTTTTACCTATATGTAAACAATTAATTAATTACTGCTCACTTTTAACAGTCAAATTTTACCAGCTGATATCATGTGTGCCCTTTTATGGCCATTTTGTTATTTTTGTTAAAAATTACGAAAAACGAGGTTTTTTTGAGTTCCATAGTTATTTAATAGCTACACATAGGCCATGTTTGTTTGCAAATTAATTACTGCTGTGAATAATTAGATCTTTTCCGATATTTATCATGTATCTATTTATTTATTTATTATTATTATTGATTTAATGCTTTTAGCACCCCATAGTTACGGAAAAAAACAGTTCTATTTCCGACACTGTTTGTGTACAGTGAGTGTTTTCTGCTCTCATTTGTTATTTTTGTTCTAAAATTGAGAAAAATGAGGTTTTGGAGTTCCAGAGTTATTTTATAGCTACACGTAGGACATGTTTGTTTGCAGTATAGTATGGATGAGTACAACTTGTAATTGAGGTACTATGAGTGTGTGTTAATATTTTTAAAGACCCCTTGTTAGCATAAGATATACTCCATCTGTTCCCATGTAATTGTCCACTAGGAAACTACGTGCAATTTTGATCGGCAAAGAACTTAGTATCAAAATTGCTGAAATATGAAAATTTTGGAAAGTAGTCATATTGTTGAGTAACCAGATTCTATTTGGTTTTTGTAGTTAGAGTTGAAATACTTAATAGTTCCCAACTTGTGAAATTGTAATCATATAGGAGATTTTACCGATCGTAATATTTTTAAAAGAGTAATCTTTCTATGAAAAGATAGCAAACATGTTAGAAGGTTGGGACATTGTATAGGGATTAAACAGATTCCTTTTTGAAACGATGAGGACCATTTCACAGCGAAAAAGTTAGGTTCTCTTTCTGTTTTCTAATTATTAGGGATGTTAACAAAGTTTTGGACTTTGGTGTTTTAAGGTTCTGGTATGTAATAATGTATTAATTTTATTAAATGTTGGCGAATTGTTCTTCTTCGGAAAAAAAAATTAAATTATTGAAAAATTTCTTTGGTACATTAGTTTCTACTTTTTTAAATTGGACAAGGTTAAAACTTTAGGGCGTAGCTGATGGTTAAACGTTGCTGAATGTCGCTGACTGCTTTTCATTTTAAGTAGTGGTAACAGAAACTGGAAAGGTGTTTCCGAGAGAGTTGTTGCCGCAAAGACACAACGTTGATATGTATTTATGTCTAAAATCCTCTTTTATAGATGAAAAAGAGGTACACAGGCATAACAGTGCATAACGTTTTTTTTTCTTTCTATGTAACTAATATAAATGCTATAAAAAGTTCTGAAATCTTTTAGAAAAGGCTCTGGTTGGAAACACTTGCTGTTTCAGTGTCATGAATTAGTCTTCAAAACTTTGAGAATTGGAAAGGTAATGTTGTTTGTCATAATACCATTTTGTCAGATAGGTTTGAGAATAATAATGTGTGAATATATCCAATTTTGTACTTACAACGAGTTCAGTAACGCGAATCAATCTATAGATTCTATACAAACCCTGGAAACGATCATTAAGCAAGTTTTTGCAGTATTTTCTATAAATGGAAATCCATTGGGTTTCTGGTCAAAAAAAAAAAAAAAACTCATGCACCAAATACCGACATTGTTCTCATAAAAATTATCTTTTTGATTATCAAAAATTATCATCTCTTGTTTCCATATTTGTGGGCATATTTTTCTGCCATTTGAGGTCACCGAGTGGGAACCTTACCATTTGAGGTCACCGAATTGTTGTGTTTGGTTGGCTAATCTTTTCAGCATCTTGGGGGGAGATCTAAAACACAATTTCAATATTTTAGACGACCTGAGTGGAAATTTTGATGTCGTGAGGAGTTGGCTCCTCCCTAAAGCTGACAAATTTTGCCAGGCTCTCATCCCTGTGGAATTTAGTGCTTTTCGTTCATTTGTGACAACTTCCAACTAATAATATTTGAAATGGCTACAAGGATAGATTTCTTAAACAAACAAACTAGAATTTGTTGGCTTTGAAGTATATCTATATTGGTCCATACCTTACCATTTTCCAAAGCACTCAAAAACCAATCTGTTCTATTCTAATGGAACCTTGGTTTGTTCTATTCTTTTTTCATGACAGATGGCTGAATGGATGAGTAGTAAAGGTTTTTGCTCCATGTTGGCGGGTGATCGTGCTATGCAGATGGATCTGATTGGTAAAGTCCATGGATTAAATGCTGCAGAAATATTCTTCGAGGAACTAAATGAAGAGGAGAAAAATGAGAAAACTTATGGTGCTCTTCTAAATTGCTACGTTAGAGAAGGCCGTGCGAATAAGTCTATTTCTCTTATGCAAAAAATGGAAGAGTTGGGTTTTGTTACCTCAACTCTCACTTTCAACGATCTTATGTGCCTTTTTAACCGAACAGGCCAACTCGATAAAATCCCGGAGGTGTTCTCTCTTATAAAGAAGAAAGGTCTACACCCTGATAACTACAGCTATAGGATTTGTATGAATGCTTATGGCACAAAATCCGATCTAGAAAATATGGAATTACTTTTAGAAGAGATGAAAACTCAACCCCATTTGAAGATGGACTGGAACACTTATTCGACTATTGCTAGTTTATATATAAAGTTTGGTTTGAAAGAGAAAGCGGTTTTCTATCTCAAGAAGTTGGAAGATAAGACTTATACAAACGCACTTGCATATAACCACCTGATTTCACACTATGCAAATCTTGGGAATAAAACTGAGATGAAGAGATTTTGGTCCCTTCAAAAAGTTGCTTGCAAGAAGCAATTGAACCGGGATTATATAAACATGTTGGGAGCTTTGGTGAAAATTGACGAGCTTGAAGAAGCGAATAACATTCTTAAAGAATGGGAATCATCGTGTAAGTTTTATGATTTTCGAGTGCCAAATGTTCTCGTTATTGGGTATTGTAAAAAGGGTTTGATCGATAAAGCTGAGGAGTTGATCGAGGGCATTGTCGGTAAAGGAAAGACCCCGAGCCCTAATAGTTATGCAATTATTGCATCTGCATATTTAGACGAGGAAAATATGGAAAAGTCTACCGAGTTCTTGAAAAAGGCTCTGAAAGTTAAGGGAGAGAACGTGAATTGGAGGCCTAAGCCTTTACTAGAATCGAGAATTTTGAAATGGGTTGGTGAGAAAGGAGATGTTGAATCAGAAGAAGAGCTTCTTGATTCGTTGAATAAATTAGATAAAGTCGATAACAAAGAAATACACGATGAGGAGGAAATGGATGAAGATGATATTGATTTTCCAAAAGCAGAGCAGATACGCTGAAAATTTTGTCTCACTACTCAAAAAGAAGCAGAAGCTGTTTTCAGTTTAAGCTTATAACGGTGACTGGTTTTTCTTAAAAAATTGGATCATTCATGGGTTGAGCTGATTTTGTATCATGACAGTTGGGGTTGTATCGTAAAAGCAGAAAGGTTATAAGCGACAAAGCGATGGTTGGTCACAGAAGAATTCTAAATAGTTAAACTTGTATCGTGGTTTGTAACAAGTGAACAACTTGAGTCCCATTTGAATGTTTTTTTTCAGTTTTCAGTCCATTATTTATAATAGCATCTTTATTTTTAAAGGTAACAAGTGTTCATTCGAAGAGCAATGCTATGAAGGCAAATTGTGCAATCCATTTACAGAATACAGAGTAAGAGAAAAAAATTACGATTTCAATGATTCTTCTATTGGCGAATAAATCTGCGGACGTTATGATAAAGAAGGCACCTACAGGCTATTGATGCAATCTAGTAATGGGGTAATACCGTAATACTATAAAAGAGAGAGGATGAAAGCACTCAAATAACCGAAGCTTTGGGGTCATACTGTTGTCAAGAATGTCATTAAATTGTCAATATATTCTAGAGTAGTCTCTGAGAACTCTTCTTATTTTTATGTACCTGGCCAAATTTGGTTAGTTTTAATGAAGTTATCACTTTCATTTTAGAAAAAAGGAAAGATGTTGTATAGGCTCAAGGTCATCTGCAAGTTGTTAAAAATCTATTTCAACATGTATTCAAAGCGCTACCTAATCCGTATGAGCTCGCCAATTACATAAATATGATAACTCAAAAAAAAACATAGAAATAGACATTGACGTGGGACTAAATAGCTAAGGTGATTTATTCAGTTATAGTGAGATTTTATGCAGATGAAGTTGAAATAGTACATTCGTCCTAGCTCAAGCCACATAATTCTGAGAAGACCGGAACTAATAACAAATTTACAAAATAGTGCAATTTGTTTCTTTTCCTTCATATTTCTCAATAATCAAGAAAACCAGCACTTTTACTTTTTAAAATATAAAAAAATTCTCCTCACTCAAGATTCATGTGTAAGGTTTTCCTTTACTCAAGCCCATGAATTATTTGCTTGAACCCCCTTTTTTTCTCCCTCCCTTATCATCACAACTATATAAACCAATCCCTCACAAACCATGTAGATATAGAAGACACATATAAGCTGTGAAATGGCACTACCAGAGTATCTCTTCATGTGCTGCTTATTTTTAGTACTACGTCTAAGTCCTAATTCAGCTCACAGGGTCCTTGTGGGCTCCATTGGTTCTGCCAGTGTTGATAGCACATACTCCGGTAAATTAGCCGAAGAGGCTCATGGGGATCATGAGCTCATTGGAGTTCTCAGCGAACCTGTTCCGTCTGTGGTGGTTAAGATATCCAATGACAAAGCCCTTATTGTGCCCATAAGTTCCGTGGTCGGTGAAACTGAAATTATTAAGCTACGGACTAATCATGATTTAGATATTGACAACGTCCATAGGAAGGCCATAACAAAGCCCGTCTTGGGCGTATCTAATGATGAAGCCTGTCTGGAGCCCAAAAGTTTTACAGTAAGCGATAGTGAGTTTATTGACCCACCAGCTAATCCAGATCCGGATTTCAATATAGCCCATATCAAGACCCTGACAAAGCCCAGGTTGAGTTTATCGGATAATGAAGAAGGTGTCAAGCCCAAAAGTTTAATAACTAGTGATAGTGCTTTTATTAGGCCCCTAAACAATCCACATTCGAGTATCGACAAAACCCATAGCAAGCTCATGATGAGGCCTTCATTGGGCATATCCAATGGCAAAGCCCCCAACAGATTTTCCGGTGGCGACAGTGAATTTATCAAATCACCAACCAATCCAGTTTTAATTATAAAAAAAGCCCACAGCGAACATACAACAATGCCCGTTTTGAGCATATTTGATGAAGCCCATAGAGAGCCCATAAGCTTTGCAAATGAGGCCCGTCGTGGTGCTCATGGATTTTCTGAAGTCACCACGGTTGCCAGTAATAGACATGTAAGTTTGGCAAAAAGTGGAGACACGGATTTTGCAGTCACTAAGGATGGTAGTGAAGGGCCTTTTCTTCCATCGCCCGACTGTTGTTATCCAAAGAATGCACTTGATGCGAATAATAAAAGCCCAGAACAGCCCATCACCGCGATCGACAAAAATCGAGTTCATTGAAAGCCGAATCGGATGGTCCCCAAATTTATTGTTATATGTAACATGTATAGTGACAAGTTTGAGTGTCACTGAGAAAATTTCAGGAGTTGATGGCAAAATTGAATAAATCTTTGATTAAAACACTTGTAGATTGCCTAACAATTGTGATTGTTATCAGCAAAAATCAAACCTATAGTTTCTGATAATTTAACATATAGCTTTGATAATGTGAACATACCTCACTAACACGACAAATCCGTCTCGACTGCAAATATAAGTTCACTGTCCATACTGCGTCATAGTGACAGAGTGAAAAGATGATCATGACTCAACTTGATTGAAGATAGGAACTGAAGAAACATGTTTTGTGCCATTCATGGGAGAAAGGGGTTGAAAAAGTTAAAATCAAAGTTTTAAAACACAAAAAACATAATTAATATACTTTTTTTTGAAGTAATTAATATACTTAAAGAATAGCAAGATCAACACAAAAACCAAAATTTGCATTAAAACTTAAAAGTATACAAGTTAAAGTTCAGGGAGAAATAACGCTTTCATATCTCAGTACTTCTGCTAATCAGAATAAATTATCCCAATATTACTATGTTAGAAAAATGAACCATTAAATCTCAACACTCTGTGAAGTTTACTTTACAAAACAATTGCAAAATAGTAACGAGATAACCCCAAATGAGGATGGAAGCACTTCTGTAAAGCTTGTTTGACAAAATATTAATGCAAATTACTGTTTGCCAAAGAAGCCCTCAAATTATCGATATGCTTAGACTATTATATTCTACACACTAATAGCAAGAACAAAACAAGTTGAATAGCAGAAAACTATAGCTGTTTCTTATAAACCTGCGAGCTCAATCCTACTTCTACATCATTTATCAAATTCTTTATCCTACTACTATTTTGTTACAACTAACACCCTGCAGTAGTATAGCAATAAACCAAAAAACCAATACCACCTCTACAGCCATATTTTGTTGCTATCTTCTGGTGGGCATGGAATACGACCTTTTTAACTCTTCTGTACAGATAGATCTTGGCAAAATTCTCGAAGAAACAGAGGTGCAATGGCGAAGGAGAGGCGTACCAGCTCGGCTCGAAGCTTGGTCATAAAAAGGAAAAGGACAATTTTTAATAATAACAGGGGGTTGTAATTCTATTTCCACATGGTTAGTAGGAGCAAAACGAGGGCTATCTAGCATTTGACGATCATCGTCCTCAAGTGATAATACGGTGCTTGTATCTGTATGTATAGTTGAGTCATCTGCGAAATGATGGCCATGCTTTCTCTTTTTCCTAGCTGCTTTACCCCATCCGTGGATTGTCTCTCTTATTCTTTGTGGAATTATAGCTGCCTTGTAGTTCGTCCCCATCTATAGAACACAAAATATATATTTTCTGGAAGTAATTCAAGAAAATGATATTTCCCATCTTTTTTTTTCTACCAAAAATCCTTGCCTGCCGACATTACAGCAGATTTTCCCCAATCATGTTTTTATTGTATTCTGATTTCTAAAATCAATAAGCATCGGATACCCGGTTGGGTATATGTGGCGTTGCTTTTTAATTTAAAATACAATTGTTGATGTGGCCAAAATTTGGGAATGATACCATGGCAAAAATAAAACAAGATCCACTGGTTCACTTACTTTGAATATAGCTTAATGAATGAAAGAAAGACTAAATGAGCAGGGTGCAATGAGAAGAACTGAAATGATTTGCAAATAAAGTTATTGGTTTGAACGTGTAAAGTTTTTTTTAATCTTCTCAAAAAGTTAGAATAATGAAAATGAACAAAATTGCTTGATCTACAAAACCAACTTTGTCCAAAAAATAATGGGAACAAGAATTTGAGATTATTGTTGGAATGTGAACTGTACCTGAGTGACCAAAGCGTACAGTGGCAAGGTGCTGTAACTGCATAGAAATTGCCCAACAAATCTAGACAAACAAAAATAATTTAAGGTCTACAATCTTTGAAATTCATATAATTGCAGTTTTAGTAGACGCTGGAAAATGATTAAAAAAAAGGGAAATGCTTTACCCCAATATGAGCCTGATATACACGAGCAGATGGTTTGTGATGAAACAAGAATCGTATCCAAACTGCCACTGTCAAGTACAAAATGTTTAAGTAACTCTTATCGGTCCTTTATTGCTGCTTTTGTTAACTTGTCTTTTAAAGGCTAATCTAAAATGCAAAACAAAACTGATTATCTATTCCATTAGTTGTGATTTTGTTACCATGAAGTGCGAGTGTGCGACTATCAAATATCAATAGTTTGTAAAGGATAAATTTAAGGAAAAGGAAGTACCCAGAACCAAAAGAAAGAAGCAAGCTCAAAAGCATTCTGCAGTGAGAAACATTGAGAAAAGAATTGTCTCAGTATATTATCTACAATGATAAAAATTGTAAAACAAAGAGAAAAAGTGATGCATACTAAGCTAACCTGGAAAAGAATAAAATGGATCAAGGCCAATAGATGAGACGGATTTTTAAACCAAAATAGATCATCTCTAGGCTTTAACCTAGCATTATTGAAACTTCCAGTTATTCCGGAACCCTCCAATGCTAATGTTGCAATTATATGTTGTAATTTTGTACCCACCAGCAGAACAAGCTGGCAATTAAATCAAATATTATTAATACATTATGAAATACGAGAATTGGGGTTTTAACTATGGATTAAAAAGAGAAAACTTAGCTAAAGCGTTTTTGCAAGAACTATGCTAAAAGAGTAAAAAGGTCAACTTTATCGGCTTAAAAAAGTGGAAAAACGAGTTTTTTTAGCTTTATTTAAGGATAGAGTTGAGTTTTATCGCTTTGAAGAGAGCTTTATAAAACAGTGCTATTCAACTCATACATTGACACCAAAGATCTTTTTGAGGGGAAAGAAACTATTCATCTGCTTGTACAAAGTTCAAAGACAGAACAGAACACCTCTTAGTCCATTCTTTCAATTTCTTTTTCTTATCTGTAGCATTTTCCCCTTCTCTTTTACGTTCCCATGTTCAGAATCTCTTTTACATTGTAAAGTAACTATTGGCATTTTACTCTTTTCCTAACCTCCAAGTGCCACAAACTTTCATT
Organism: Primula vulgaris; assembly: GCA_963920805.1. NCBI lineage: Eukaryota > Viridiplantae > Streptophyta > Magnoliopsida > Ericales > Primulaceae > Primula > Primula vulgaris. The sequence continues at coordinate 24,317,794 of OY987218.1, read as the reverse complement.
TTTTAAAGCCAACCATGTCTTCAATCTTCCCTAAATTAATTGGTGGGGAAGGATTACATAATGTCACTTCCCCATGCTTACACTGAGCTATATTTCTATTTTAAGTTACAAAAAGTAACGGAATCGGTTAGTCTTTATGAGATGAGGTGTAAGGTCTTCTGTGTTTTTTAATACTAAAAGTGAGATTTGAAGAAGTTGATATTATTTATTCAGAAATCCTATCACACAGTCTAAACATAAAAATAATTGAAGCAGGATGTGAACTTACAGTAACTGGTATGATAGCTATCCAGAAATAGAGATTAGACCCTGCAGGGAGAAGATAAGCTTTAAACAGTTGTAATCTTTTATCATACAATACATTAGCATTTCAACACAGATGAGTCCTTTAGGGTAGCTTCCTCGATGAAATTTCACACTTTTTAATCTATATTGTCTACCAATCAACCATTCATATATGTAACCAACAACCATAGAGCTTTAAAATTCTAAGATGACATACCTTTGATGTTAAAGAGCATAAATGCCACGACAAATCCCCACAATGGGGCACTGCAGTAGAATAAGTAAGGGTACTAGATTGTTAGCTTCTTTAATCAAAGAACAAGGTAGATGAAGTGGGAAGTGTATTGTTGTAAAGATATCAACAATCCTAATGGCTTACCTCACGCCAACTATTCTTTGAAATTCTTCTTCCATGGAGCGAATCATGTAACTGTGAAAATCATATTTTGATGTAAGGTTGTGGTTCTGCCATGCACAAAAAGGAAAAAAAGAGATTGTAAGTAGTAACACAACTCGCTTACAATACTATTCAAAAATGCACATGGTAGATGAGAGTTAAAACCTTTATTAACATTCTGTAGAACTAAATTGTATCAAAGCATATAGATTTCACAGATGTGTGAATCCCAGACGAGCAATCACAAAAATTCTATAATATTACGTGACTTTCACCTTCTATAAGTAAGCCACAAATGAACTAGAGCAACAAATGAAATATAAAAAACCCGTTCCGGACACCTCAAATATAAATGATACACCAGAGTTAATATGAAAATGCCGAAATAACTAATTCCGACATTGTATCAAATATATTTTATTCAACAAAGATCTGTTTAACTGACTATCCTTAGTTGTTCTGTTTACTGCCATGTTGGACCCCTTTGGAATGTAGACACATAGATATAATGGGTATTAATTAAACCATATAGATTCCGTAGATGTGTGAATCCCAGGTGAGCAATCACAGTATATTCTATAATATTATGCGACTTTCACCTTATAGAAGTGCGCAAAAAATGAACTAAAGAAACTAATGAAATATAAAAAAAAAACGCAAACCCGGTGCTAAAGCTCCGCTATACGCAGGTTATGGGGAGGGGTCGGGCCACTTTGGGCCTAAAGTAGACAGCATTCCCTTGCATTTCTGCAAGAGGCTGCTACCGCGACTCGAACCCGTGACCTCCAAGTCACGTGGCAGCAACTTTACTGTTGCGCCAAGGCTCGCCCTCAACAAATGAAATATCCAATTCTGATATGTTCAGATGGTTATGCTATGATTCATTTGAAGAAAACCGCTAGTGCAATGATGAAACCTGGGCCTAGACCATCAAACATCAACACACTAGCTTAATCTTTAAGTCACCATCTTTTCACAAACATTGTAAAAAGTGTGAATAGGTCCTAGTCTAGAGACTTTTTTTAATGGTTTCTTAGAATATAATCTTAGAGTTTATAATGGCCAAAAAAGGAATATAAGCTAATAAATTAGGACAGTCTTGTATGAGAGGTTTAATAGTTTCAAAAAGTAAAGTTTTCTCTACAACTATGTGCAAATTTTGGATCTCGGGGGTAATTCAACAGAGCGTTTTAAAATCTCTTCTCAACAATTGTAATCTTCATTTGTTTCTCTTTTCAAGGAAATAAATTACTTTGTCTATTGTAGAGGGAGAACTTTGTAAGTATTAAACCATATTTATATTAATGCGCATTCCCTTCATATGGCTAGATGGGAAGAGAAGAAAAGAAGATTACAGGCATACGACTTAAAAGGAATACTGCAAATGATATTCCCGTCTTCCATATAGCAAATGTTACCTAAAAAGAGAGATGTAATATGCAAACTAGTCGGTTTCTTGCTTGGGTATGAGATTATGTACCGTGATGAAAGCCTTGCGGAGTGTAAGATAGTCAGCATGAACCACTGAATTCCCAAACTGTCGAAAGAAGCATGTCTGCAAATTTAATGAAATTGCAACTTAATGAAAGTATGTAGCAAGAAGCAGAGAAAATATCAAATCAAATCCATCCAATGAAATATACCATAGTTACATAATACTTATGAGAAAACTAATATTGCCACTGATTTTTGAAATAATTCATAGGTCTCTTGCAAAATTGCCCATCAGGCAATAAGTTGCGTTTCAAAATTGAGAAACAAAACTAACAACCTGGGAACCAGTCCTGATCATAGACGAGCTTATGCATTAATGCTCATTTAATTTTCCAGTAGAAGAAATAGATGTAACAAAAGAACTATCCAATCGGAGAGCTGTGCAGGCCTGCAATAAAAGTGATTAAAATGCCATACTTCCACTATGACCTAGTCTGGTGAAAACAAAATTAACATTTGGTAAACTTTGTTATGTTGCAATTCTACTATAAAATAAGGCTTTCTATAGAAGTTTGGCCAACTAGAGTACACTACTGATGGCATTGAAGGAACTCGTATTGATTAGTTGAAATATGTTACTTTCAAGAAACACAGTACATATGATAGTGGGGGAAATCCCAATCAAAATCCAAAATTGGCAACTTGCAATTGCCAAGATTATAATCATAAAAAGGTATATTTCAATAATTATATAAATAGCATGCTCATATTATTGGGGTAATATTTTTTTTTGTTAAAAGGTCTCCTTACTTTAGTATGAATTACTCGACAAAATGTCGGATTTAAAATCTCCATGAACCAACAATAGACAGGAAGTTCCACAAGAGTTAACAGGTAAAAGAAAAAGAGAGGAAAAGGTTTTTTGACAGTCACTGAGAGGATCACTTCTTTAAAACTACTCCTTTAACATTCCCCAGAATTGTACAGACACACTGAATTGTACCCAACTTATAGTATTTTGTAACGGGGGAGAAGATAGTGCAAACAAAAAGGCAACAGAATGAAATTGTACACCTACCACCCAAATAAGAATATTGTTCTTGGTCACAGGACTTGAGGTGTGAAATTTGATAAAAGTTGATTGCCTTCGCATTATCATTTCTCTGGTGATTTCTGTTAGTTTAGAATTTATTAGTCTGATGAATAAAAGCAGAGAAGGTCAGGAAAAAAACTGGAAAATAAACCAGTATAGAATTACCAACTAAAGAGTTATGCCTGTCTATATGAGCCTCATCCTCCCACTTTCTCCAACTGTGGATCTGAAAGAAAACAGGTCGCCAACCATCAAACATAATATAAGATTAAGAGGACAGTGATAGTGCATCGTTAAAGTTCTCTTTTTTACAGAAATCTAAAGTTGCTGACTTAAATTTATTTTATGTATAAGGTTACATGAGAACTGCCATGATAAAGAATCTCTTAATCGAATCCAGGCTGCTGCGTCAGTAGAATATTTAGAAAATTACTCAATTCACTCTGAAATCTATTAGTACTGACAAACTAAGAAATATAACAGAAGACAAGATTACAGAAGTTCTAGAAGGGGGACAAGATCTCACTATAAGTATACCCCATTCCAGATAAGATTTCGACAACTATGGAAGCAGTGAATACCATTTCAATCGTGGCTAGTTTTTTCATATTAAACTACATTTGCATGCCACCAAACTAGACACAATTACGATCTAAGACTTGATAACAAAATAAAAGAAGCGGAAACTTCTGGAATAAAATCTTTCTCAATACATCATAAAAAGCTTAGGTTTTCATTGCCAATCAATCTTCCATTCACGAGTGTTAAATTCGAGACACTTATTGTCTTATATGGTTAAAGCAAGCAACAGTAAATGTACGATCTCTCCTGCATTTCATAGCACTTTCTCTAATTAGAAGGGCATCTCTTTTCCTTATGGCAACAACGCAAGAAAAAATCTAGTACCAACTGAAACATAGAACAAAACCTTCACAATAGCCAGCAGCATTGTTAAGCAGCTGTAGGAAACATGAGTTACTGCCATGACAAAGATGAATCGGTGCAATTGCTCGAGACCTTCGTATGAAACAAAAGGTTCATGACCCTGTGTAGTGAAATAAATTCCAAGTTTATGGTCAGTGGTCAGTCGGTGACTACAACAGTATAGATTTGAGCAACATAACATCAAGATACGTAAAGCTCAATGCCTATAAAGCTAAAAGGGAAGAGAATACAAACTTAACCATTTTCATTCTTTAGCACCAATCTATCAGCTTTTACCAATTACTACACTGTAGTATTAGACTCATAACTTAAGTACCAACCTACATAAAATAGATCAACTGGTAAACCAGCGTTATAACGTGGGTTTACTAAGCACGGGTCTTTACAAATGGAATATTAGTAAACTAATATAAACCTCAAGGCAAACGCACTAGTTAGTTGATGGCTAAGCATCAAACTACACAATCAAAACAATAACTACACCACCCTTAAGAATTATGATTGACTGTTTGATTATATGTGGATTCGTGTCTAGTTATGAATATTGATAGTTTGCAGTTTGGACAACTAATTGTTCAATTTTTGTAGCCTGATGTAAAATTTTGAAATATAACAGTATGGTGTACTATTGCCAAAAGGTTGATATGTTGGTGTATGTAGTGGCATTTCCTTTGCTTACAAAAAACACAAGAAGCTAGGCATTAGAGACATGCCTCTTTGCAAGTAGTCTGATTTAAGGCATTCAAAAGTCTCCGACTTGAGAAGAAACGAAATGCAAAATCCATCATAAGTTTGCGTTCCTTAAATTCACTATTTTGATTTTGTTGTTCAATCTCAGACGTGGAGCAAGGAGCAAAAATGCTGCCATAAAACTTCGAAGGAATGCAAATACCCGATATAAGCCTTGAAGTGGCAGTCAAAAGGAGAGATATGAAACCAAGAAGCATTAATTCTGAAGAAAAAAAACATTTTCAACAAGCCCGCATCCTCAATATAAAAATTTCAAACCAAAAATATAGAAAACTAACAGATATACCTTCTTTCATCTTCTCTACAGCTTCAAGCAAAGGCTTTCTTTTTGTTTTGCGTAACCACTGCAATTGAAAAAAAGAGGTATTAATCTCATTGGGACCAGGTGAAGACCAGTTCCCTTAGTATCATTTCCTATGCACACGAGCAATTTAATGAACCTTTCAAGTGAAGGATTAAAGCCAAAAACTATCAAAGTAAGCCATATTTCATCAATTTAACCCCTGCAAGATTTTTAAAAACTCACATAACTTTTCTCCTGTATTTCCAGCCAAACACAACTTTACTAGTGCTCTACAAAGAAAAAGAAACAGACCATATAGAACAGTATACCACCTTATTAATGAGTATGGTTGGCTAACTTAAAAGCTAAGCTTATTTGATTTTCTCAGCCTCAAACAATCCAGATTTATTTCTCAGCCTCAAACAAGATATTTGCTTACAAGCTGTAGTTAAGTGTGACTGACAATACAAATAATATAACAAAGCTGAAAAAATGACAAAAGTAAATCGAAGATCTCAACTTACATTACTTAAACGATGAATTGACCGCTCCACTAGCAAAGAAACCGCTACGAAAATAGTTAAAACCGCAGCTACAGACCATGTTGGCGTCAATGCCAAAGTCCGCATTTCTTTCTCATCCTCTGCCATCCCACACTATCTTTTCTTGATTTTAATTTTTTCAAAAACTCTAAATTTAGTTTCTTCCCATCTTTACCAATATCCACTAAATATGAACTTCTAGAAAGAAATATACCCAAAAAAAAGATAGTGTAAAGAAGTTCTATCTCCCCCTTGTGAAGTTTAATTTCTATGGCATAACAAATTACAATATTAAATGGCTAAATAACAAATTTTTTGCCTTCACTACCTTGTAACTTTTTCACCAAAACTTGAAACAGTGAAATTTTCAAAACTATAAAAATGCAAAATCTAATGTTGTAATGGACTTTTAACCCTCCACTTAAAAGGCAATAAACTACACTAACACTGAATCTTTTCCCTAAGTTTTTAGAGATTTAAAAACCTTGCATTACATAAACAACAAAGAAAAAAACTTAGAAAACTCTTATTGTACTTTATTCTTTTCCTTTTTGACTAGAAAATAGTTTTTTTCTATAGTTGATTTAAGACAAGAACCAAACACAAAAACCTTTTTTTTTAAAGATTAACCAAACAAAAAACTTGGTTACACAAATAAAATGCAATTTCCTAAAAATGCCAGTTGTTTGCTAACAGGACAAATTAACAGCTCTCTTCTCTCTCTCTCTCTCTCTCTCTCAGTGTTACTAAAAAAGATTTGGTAGGAAAGTGACTATTAAAAGATGGTATTTTCAATAATGGTCTTTATAGTTTGTCCAAGGTTTTATATGGTCTCTATTCCTTAAATAGAAACGTAAATTATCCTATGTTTTGATAAATGTACTTTTTTGTGACTACAATTTTACATGGTAAATTATCGAGTAGTTGAATTGAGTTGCATATTTCAAACCTTGTAATTAAAATTTTCATGCACATAATCTTGATATATTATAAATTATATGATAAGTTTTGATCGGTTGTGTTACTTCTATCTGATACATTTTTGGCGTAGCTATTTCAAGCAGTATACATAATCAAACAATACACATGAAACATATCAGGGCGTAGCTATTTCAAGGAAAGACTTTCGGATATTCTCGTAAGACCATATTTTGTTAAAAAAAAGCTTGATGTTGTTTATGGGTCGACTAGCTTTAAAATAGTCATTGCTTCAGACAATTTAATCGTTATTTATAAGCTACTAAGTGTCACGTATTTCCAAATGATTTACTACTTGAACCGTTTGATTCCGAAAGATAAATTTCGACAACCATCTATCTCAGCGTGTCAGGAGAAGTTTTTTTATGTTTGAAGAGAAGGTCATTTGTCTTGTTCAACCAACAAAATTTATCACAATGTGGTAATTTAGTACCGTTCCAAAATATTAAGACTCTATGTATCTGGCGAGGGGATGTCGGCACCCCCTCGTCTGGACCGATATCAACCCCACAGCAGGCGATCCGGGCCTGTCAACCATGGGTAACGCGTCGCCCCGGATCTTGAGGGGCCGGACCGTGCCTAGGCCGGACCGTGCCTAGGCCGGCCCGGAGAAGCTTGTCGAGCACACTTCCCCAATTAATGCTGCTGCTCCCTTGGGGGGCCCTTTATGTGTTTCATCGACGTGGCCCAATCACAGGCCAGCCCTGTGGGCCCCGGGAAAGGACAGTACCATTGTCAGAGTCATAAATGACCTGAAGCCGTTGGATCAATATTAGACAGTGCAGTGATCCAAGGGCTAATAACTCATCTGATCAGACTATAAATACCCCCACTAATACCAATTAGAAGGGGACACAAAAAGACAGAGAGGAGAGATAAAGCTAAAACAACCCGGACCACTAGAATATCAACTGTGACACCTGATGCCGCGACTTGTAACTGGACCAATCCCTCACCCTTAACTATATTTCTACCTTCAGTCTATATCGATACTGACTTGATCGTTGGAGAGGGAAAACCTGGTACCAACCTTGGGCCCCTGTTCGTTTCTTGTGCAGGCATAGAGAGCATCCCAACGACGAAGCAGATACCACCGACGACAGATACCTTGGAAGATCGGAGCCGACGCGAATATATAAGCCGAGCTTGGGAAGAAAATCAGGCTCGCCAATTGGCGCCGTCTGTGGGAAAGTAGCGCGCTAGCTCCGACAATCCGTTTTCAAGGAACAATGACAGATAATGATCAGTACGAGAGCCCACCCCCACAGCATGTCCCAGTATTTGGAATGCCGAGGACCCTCTCTTTTGGCACGCCGGGAACTGCGCCTGAGGGGCAGCCTACTCCACTCAATGCGGTCCAGGGGACGCCACGGTCGCGCGACGAGCTGACTCGCATGATGTTAGAGATCCATGAGAAGGAACTCGTTGCCTTGGCGGCTCAAAAGGCGTTGATAGCCTCTATGATGGCATCTGAGCCCGGACCCGTCTCTCGTGGCGTAGAACAGCCAGAGCCCGTTCGCATCCCCGCCAAGAGCATGATGTCGCGGTTGGGACCCTCAAGACGGCCCCCCCTAGAGGTTCCTGAGGAGCCGGCTAGGGGAGAGGAGTCAAGGCGTTCCCACGAGGGGAGTTCGCGCCGTATAAACGACCAAAGCGTACACTCACGAATCAGTCGACCAGGTGATAGTCACGATTCACGGCCCGCTTCGAGTCATGCGCGGACTGAAAGGTCTCCCCGGAGGAGGAGGCGGGGTCGTCGCACTGGCCGAGATGAAGTCACGGACGAGGCAGCGCTAAAAATCGTTGCCTCCACCCGCAGTACCCCGTTCTCAGATGAGATAGAGTACAGTGCGCCCCCCGGAAATTTTACTGCCCCTGTTCTCCAAGTGTTCAATGCAGATTCTGACCCGGAAGCCCACCTCCGGCACTATCGATACCAGATGAACCACTGGTCTCACCTCGATCGCCTTATGTGTAAATGCTTCCCCGCCAGCCTGGGGAGGCTCGCAAGTAAATGGTTCCAGTCTCTGCCTGCCAACTCTATCCACTGTTGGGATGATCTGGCCTATGATTTTGCACACCGGTTCATCAACTTGAAGGAAAGGGTTGCCCAACCGGAGCAGCTGTACCAAGTGAGGGCCCAACCCAAAGAGACCCTCGAGAGTTACGATAATCGGTTCTGGCAGAAGCACGCTGAGTGTGCCGAATGCCCCGATTCTACTGCTATAGATGCTTTCAGGCAGAACATGATCGTGGGAAGTAGGATCCGCAACGAAATGATAGCAACCCCTCCTGGCTCAGTTTCCCAGCTCCGGTCACTAATAAAACAGCATGTCGATATCGAGAAAGACATGAGATCCGCTGGAGCAACGCGTTCAGTCGCCAGCATCGAGCAGCCTCGGGGAGGAGCCGTCTCAAGGAGCACCCGGCGAGACCGCCCCATAGCGGAAAGGTTGGAGAGACCTCGAACGAAGGAGAGCCCGCAACCGGCCTCTAAGCGTAGAAGAGAGGATACCCGTCGGGCCGGCCCTTCAAACCCAGGAAATGCCTACTCCACCACGTTTCGCCTTGCACTGACCGACCTGCTCTTTGAGATCGAGAACGAGCCATTCTTTTCCTGCCCCCCCCCCCCCCGCTCAGGAACGAGCCGGCCCGGGGGCCCAATGACAAATTTTGTGACTATCACAGAGGTCGCGACCACTATACCAATGAGTGTCATGGTCTAAAGGCAAGGCTAGAAGGATGGGTCCGGGACGGCTTGATGGATAAATACGTCAAGACACGAAGGGACCCCGATCGAGACCGAGAAGGAGACGACGAGAGGCAACCAAACCTCCCCCCACCGGTGATGACTTGCCTGGTTATCCATTCCGGGCCAAAGAAGCCGAAGCCAAATGGGGCGGAGAGAACCGAGGCCCGTGAGGCCACCATGAAAAAGCACGTCTGCCTCGCCGAAAGCTCGAAACCCCGAAAGAGGTGCAAACAAGGTACCAAGCCAGATCTAAGCTTCACCGACTTCGACCTAGTGGGGGTAGACCTGCCCCACTATGACGCCCTTGTCATCACGGCCCAAGTGGTCCCTTGTTCAGTAGGACGCATCCTTGTCGATCAGGGGGCGTCGGTGAATATTCTCTTTGGAGACCTCTTCGAAAAGATGGGGCTGACGGAGGGGCAGTTAGACACCAATGCCCCTCCTCTGTACGGATTCAACTCTGAGGCTGTTCAGCCCCGAGGGAACATAACCTTGCCTGTTAAAACAGGAACCAAGGTTATGAGCGTGGAGTTCACGGTGGTGGACGTCCCCTCCGTTTACAACGTCATACTAGGGCGCGCGTGGCTTCATGAGATAGAAGGCGTCTCCTCCACTCTACACCAAAAGGTCAAGTACCCCACTGCGAATGGAGTCGAGACCATATCGGGAAACCAAAAGGTCTCGAGAAGCTGTGCCATGGCCGTATACTCCGGCAGTAAACCGGTTTCGGCCCAGAGTGCTATGAACATAGAAGCTGAGGATCCCAAGCTGCTGCAGAAACTGAACAAGAAGATGGGTCCGGAAGCTGAAGAAAAGGTAGAAGGAGGTTTGTTGAAGGTCCAGATTCCGGGGTACGACGAGGACCACTTTTTCATGGTGGGCGCGAGGCTGAGCGAGCCCGAAATCTCAGATCTCGTTAAGCTACTGCTTGAATACCTCGACAACTTCGCGTGGTCTCCATGCGAAATGCCGGGAATCAGCCCCGACCTCGCCTGTCATAAATTGAACGTCAACCCGGATGCGAAGCCTGTGATGCAAAAGGGGCGCCGCGTTAGTCCGGAGCATGCCGATGCCATAAACGAGGAAGTACAAAAGCTTCTGCTCGCTGGAGCCATCAGGGAAATCTTCTACCCTAGATGGCTCGCTAACCCAGTGGTGGTCCCTAAAAAGAACGGAAAGCTGCGTGTGTGCATCGATTACACGAGCCTTAACCGGGCCTGTCCAAAGGATCCCTTCCCTTTGCCTAAAATTGATCAGATAGTGGACTCCACCGCCGGAGCCGCCAGAATGAGCTTCCTGGACGCCTGCTCCGGCTATCACCAAATACCCATGTCGGAGGCTGACCAAGAAAAAACCGCCTTCATAACCCCAAGGGGGAATTACTGTTACAAGGTGATGCCATTTGGGCTTAAGAACGCCGGGGCGACGTATCAGAGAATGGTCACCAAGATATTAGCTAAGAGCATAGGCCGGAGCATGGAGGTCTATATCGACGACATGGTTGTAAAAAGCGCCCAGGAGGACGACCACCTGTCCGACCTGAGAGAGGTGTTCGAAACGATACGAAAGCATGACCTAAAGCTGAACGCCTCTAAGTGCGCCTTCGGAGTCGGTGCCGGGAAGTTCCTAGGGTTCATGGTAACCCATCGCGGTATAGAGGCGAACCCGGTCCAAATCTCTGCCTTGAAGAACTTAAGAACCCCTGAAAAGAGGAAGGACGTACAAAAGTTAGCCGGAATGGCCGCTGCCCTCAACCGGTTTATAGCCCGGTTCGGAGATCGATGCAAGCCATTCTTTACGGCGCTGAGGGCTCAGAAGAAGTTCGAATGGAATGACGAATGCCGGAATGCGTTCGCGGAGCTGGCGAACTACCTCGGAAGTGCGCCTCTTCTGGCCAAGCCGGACACCGGCGACGTCCTTGCCCTGTACCTCGTCGTGTCCGAGATAGCCGTTAGCGCCGTCCTCATCAAAGAGGTCGGCAGGGAGCAAAGGCCAATCTATTACGTGAGCAAAACCCTCCTCGACGCCGAGGCTAGGTATATGCCCCTAGAAAAGCTCGTCCTGGCACTCGTCATGGCATCGCGAAAACTGGCCCACTACTTCTCGGCACACAGTATCGTGGTATATACGGATCAGCCCATTCAGGAAATACTCCAGAAGGGAGACCTGTCTCGGCGTATGACGAAATGGGCATGCCACCTGAATGCGTACGACATCCGGTACGAGCCGCGAACGTCCGTCAAGGGGCAGGCCCTGGCCGACTTTATGGCAGAGTTCACCGAAACGACTATGTCCCCCGGCATCGAGGAACGTGTCCAAGGAACGTGGACCTTGCACGCCAACGGAGCTGCCAATAAAAAGGGATATGGCCTCGGGGTGGTACTCCAATCTCCACAGGGTGATGTAATCGAGAAGTCAATCCAGCTTGGCTTCCGAGCCACCAATAATGAGGCGGAGTACGAAGCCGTGATCGCAGGCCTAAAAATGGCCCGAAGCCTCGGCATCAAGAAGATACTGGTACATACTGACTCTCAGTTAGTCAGTAGCCAGATCAGTGGCGAGTTTCAGACAAAGGACGAAAGGATGGCAAGCTACGTGGCCATCGCTTCCGGAATACTCCAAAGCTTTGAGTATCGGGAAATCATCAACATAAACAGAAATGAGAACACCCACGCCGATGCACTAGCAACCCTAGCCTCGGCCATGAGCGATAAAAAGGAGCGAGTCATCACCGTAGAATACGTCCCTTCGCCTAGCATCGAAGCAAATGCAAGAGTTAACGTGGTAACTGACCTCCCGTCAGAGCCGAGCTGGATGGACCCCATCATCGAATACCACCGCACCGGAGACCTCCCCGAAGATAAGAAAGATGCTGAAAAGATAAGAAGAAAGGCACTGGGGTTCTGGTTGGCTCCCTGCGATAAACTTTATAAAAGGTCGTTCTCCGGGCCCTACTTGCTCTGCGTCCATCCCGATATGGTAATAAGGGTCATGGAGGAGATTCACGAAGGAACGTGTGGGAGCCACACCGGGGGCAGGTCGCTAGCCAACCGTGCCTTAACTCACGGATATTGGTGGCCCCTCATGCAAAAAGATTCTAAAACATTCGTGCTCAAATGTGAGAAGTGCCAGAAATACGCCCCCATACCTAGAGCCCCGGCCCAAAAGATGAGCAGCGTGACTTCCCCTTGGCCCTTTGCCCAATGGGGCATGGACATCGTCGGACCATTCCCTCGGGCCCCGGGAGGCAAAAAGTTCCTCCTCATGGTCACCGACTACTTCTCGAAGTGGGTAGAAGCCGTGGCATTAGCAAAGATAACGGAGGCCGAGGTGATCAGGTTCCTCTGGAGGGATGTAATCACGAGATTCGGAATCCCCTACTCGATAGTGGCAGATAATGGGGGCCAGTTCACCGGAGCCAAGTTAAAAGTGATGTATGCGAAGTACCGCATCAGAAGCTATTATTCCACCCCTTCGTATCCCCAAAGCAACGGCCAAGCTGAAGTATCAAATAAGACCGTCCTCGACGGAATAAAAAAGAGGCTAGATGAGTCCAAAGGACGATGGGCTGATGAACTACAGCACGTCCTCTGGGCCTACCGAACGACGAGAAGACGGGGCACCCAGCAAACGCCCTATAGCCTTACCTACGGGATGGAAGCTGTCATCCCACTAGAAATCGGACTCCCCTCTCTCAGAACCGAAATGGTGGAGAACGGCCTGAACGAAAAGATGATGGGCCTCGAACTCGAATATGCTGAAGAACGAAGGGAGGTTGCGGCCATCCGTAACGCCGAATACAAGAACGAGCTGGGACGTTCCTATAACAAAAGAGTGAACGCCAGACGCTTCCAAGACGAAGACCTCGTGCTACGAAAGGTAAACAACAACACAAGGGTACAGTCCGACGGCAAGCTAGGCCCCAACTGGGAAGGCCCCTACCGAATCCTCGGTGCGGCGGGCAACGGGGCCTACCTGTTAGGTCGCCTCCCCGAGGACGTCCCGATGGATCGACCTTGGAACGTCAATAACCTGAGGAAGTACTATCAATAGGGCTCGACCTTTGCATTTTGATGTAAATAAAAATATGATGTAAATGTGCTCAAGGGCTTTATGAATAAAACTGTTGTTATTTCGAAATCACCCCGGCTTACATTTTCAGTTTATTTTACAAGTGTTTCAGAACACGAGCCTATACGGCACCCCGGTGTATATTTATTTGGATTTTTCAGTTCATTTAAATCTTGCAAGTGTTTCAGAACACGAACCTATACGGCACCCCGGCTTACATTTTCAGTTTATTTTACAAGTGTTTCAGAACACGAGCCTATATGGCACCCCGGTGTATATTTATTTGGATTTTTCAGTTCATTTAAATCTTGCAAGTGTTTCAGAACACGAACCTATACGGCACCCCGACTTACATTTTCAGTTTATTTTACAAGTGTTTCAGAACACGAGCCTATACGGCACCCCGGTGTATATTTATTTGGATTTTTCAGTTCATTTAAATCTTGCAAGTGTTTCAGAACACGAACCTATACGGCACCCCGGCTTACATTTTCAGTTTATTTTACAAGTGTTTCAGAACACGAGCCTATACGGCACCCCGGTGTATATTTATTTGGATTTTTCAGTTCATTTAAATCTTACAAGTGTTTCAGAACACGAGCCTATACGGCCCCCGGCTTACATTTTCAATTTATTTTATAAGTGTTTCAGAACACGAGCCTATACGACATCTCGGATTATATTTATTTGAATTTTTTAGTTCATTTAGATTTCGCAAGCGTTTCAGAATACACGAGCCTATGAGCTATATAAAATGAGTGCCCCCATGCCGAAGCATACCGGCCCACTCATTGGGGGCACGTACACATCGGAAATAAAAAACAGAAGAATAAAAGACAAGTCCAAAATTGTTTCTTCATTTCATTCGATAAGAAGTTGTTACAAGCTAAAGTGCAGAAAGAAGATTACATCAAAAAAAAAAAAAAAACCCTAGGCTGCCCCCTCATCATCATCAGCTTCATCATCCGAGAGGGCTCGAGGGGTTAAGGGAACCACCTCGGGAATGGGAGCAGAGGGAACGGGAACGATGATGTTTTCCATGTTCCACACCGGATGATCCGGTCCCGCCCTCATGAAAGCCGCTGCCTCAGACCAGCCATCAACATAGAAGGAATTAAAGTCCTTCTGTGTTGATAGTTCCAAGGCGGCGCTCATTTCCGCCTCGACGGCTTGAACGGCAGCCTTCACTCTCTCAGCCACTCCTGCCTCAGCGGCCTCGACTGCAGCCTTCACCCTGTCGGCCAAGCTTGCTTCAGCCTCCTTCAGAGCCGTTACCGCAGCTTGTTCACGCTCCTCTGCCTCAGCACCGGCCTTCGCGGCCTCAGCTCTCCGAGCTTCCAAAGATTCAACAAGGCCCTCGGCCCTCTCTGCCCTTATTTGGGCCCCCTCCGCCCTCTTCAGAGCGTCTTCGGCCTGCTTAGCACTGGCCTCGGCCTTCGAAATCCACGACCTCACCAGTTGCCCTTGCTGGTAGACATATTGGTTCATCGTTAAGTAGGCCTACAAAAGAAGAGGAACACTTAGCAAAAATTTAAGAAATAAACAAAGAACACTCAAGAATGGCACAACGAAAACAACATTGTACCTGCGGGATCATGGCCATGGCCGACTTCATGGCAGAAGCAAGGTCGCGGCCGCGATGGTCGGCCTCGATGGTTTGCTGCTGAAGCGCGGCCAGAGCAAGCAGGCCAGCAGAGGGATGGCCCTCCATGATGCTCCGAACCCCAGTCGTCGCCTTGACCTCCTCTGGGGTCTGAATAGGCATTCTTGGCAACGGGGAGCCAGGGCCTGAGCTTGAGCCCGAAGCGCTAGGCATTGGACCCTTCACCTGAGTGGTTGGCACCTCTCGCTCTTCGGCGATGACCTCCGGCTCCCTAGGCTCTAGGATGGGTGTGGCATCCTCCCTCGGCTCAGGTTCCCCGGTCCGGGCCTTCTTCACATCTCGAGGGGCCTTCGCCTCCTCCCTTTTCCTCTTATCAGCTTCGGCCTTGCGAGCGGCTCGTTCACGCCTCACTTGCCCGGCCAGACCTCCCAACCTCTCTAAGGCCTTTGCCTTAGCATCAGCAGGAGCCACTTCGACCACCTCCTCATCCCTTGCCTCGACGACCTCCTCCTCAATGGCCTCGGGCTCTACAACCTCCTCTTCCTCACCATCGCCCCCCGCATCGGCAGCATTTTCCTCCACCACCTCCTCTTCATCAGAAAGGACCACCTGCAAAGACCAAATAAGAGAGAAGTTAGAAAAATTCGCAAAAATTTAGCCAAGTGTAAAACTGAAGTCAATAAAAAAGAGAAGGGCAACGTACCCTGGTCCGCGAGGTGCCCAAGCCCGGGCCGATGGGTTCGGCCTCAGCAGGGCTATCTTCCAAGGGAAGAGGGCTCGCTACATCAGGCTCCCTAGACCTCAGGGGAAGAACCTCGGGCAGAGGTTTCCCATGTTGGTCTATGTAGATACGGGTACCGTCCGGCCCCACCCTGTAGTGGAGGACGGTACCGTCCGACCGGGTCTCGAAGTGAACCTCGGCCGAAGCAGGCACAAAAGAGGCCCCAGTCGATGCAGGAGCGGAGGGGGCCATCGTCGCCGCCTTCGCCTTGCTGCCCGTTTTCAGCCTTGGCTTCGACGCCTTCTTAGCCACAGGCTCCACCACGGCCTCTGTGTCATCAACCACCTTGGGAGGGAGGGTCGACTCCAGACCCTTCTCTTTCTCCCATCTTTCCCTGGAGTATCCCACAGGACAGAAGGTCCTATGGGGCCATTTGAAGCTGTTCCCCTTGCAGGAGGTGGGGGAACCACATATTAACAGACGCTCCGCATCTCAGGCCCCTACGTCGGTCCCGTCTCGACCCCACCAATTTAGGGCCACCTCCAACGCCTCTACGTTGGGTTCGCCAAGGCCCCTGAGCTTAGAGGCCACAGTGAATTTGTTTTCCTTATTGCTCAGCACCCTTCCCGGCCTGGGCGGAAGGATCAGGTCGTCACGATTGAGCCAACGGCCCTCCACCACGACCACGTCTTGTGTGTAACCCCGATTCGAATCGCAGTTACCCGTGATCAGCTGATTGTGGGACCGGCACCTCAGGTAGGGCTGCCGGCTCTTGGATTGAGAGGTTGGCTCGGTCTGCAAAAATTCATAGCAGGCCAAGAGCTCTTTAAGCCCCAGTGGCTCCGGGATGTCCGGGCCCAACGCGACACTTAGTGCCTCTATTCCGGCGCAGATGCGATGCGCCTACAGAGGCCACTGGCACGGAAGAGTCTGCGTCCAGGCGCAGAGCTCCGCCGTAGCTCCGGAATGGGGAGGTGGGTGCCCCCGTATAGAAGAGTAGAGAGGGAGAGAGTTACCATACTCTTGGGATCGGCCACGATCCCGTTCACCTCGTCAGCGGTCGCACAGGTCCGAAGTCTGAACTCCTCCCCTATGCCGTATAGTTGACGAAACTCGTCCAGGTCAGCCCCATGCTGCCTGACCATGATGTTGTTGTCGTTTACCGCCACGGATATGGCCGGATCGATAACCATCGCCCGGAATGGCAAGGCGTTTGCCATTACCTCCAGGCGCCGTGGTTTTGGGGCAACCATCGGGCCTTTTCCGGCTCCATGTTTGATAACCATGACGGCTGGTTGTTTGGTGAAATTTGCTAAGTATGAAGGAAGAGAGAGAATGATCTGCTGTGTGAAAATTTTAGAAAGAGAGTGGGAAAGTGAAAATGAGATTTCACTGAGGGTATTTATAGACCCCCACCAGAAGATGAAAAGACATTTACCAGAAGGTGAAAAGACAGCGGCAGCTCATTACACGAACTCCCACAAATAAATGCTGCCACTCAATCGACGCAGTACACGTGTACAGCAAATAGAGGTCAACTGCCAAGTGTCACTCACCAGCCGTTTTAGCATTGATGGCATTGATGGAATCGAAGAGACAGAGGCGGCGCCTCATAAATGCATGATGGGCGTGCTCCACGTGTCAAAAATTCCAGCATACAAGAACACGTGCCGGACTACGCCGAGGCGTCTCCACACCGTCAAGCATAAGAACACGATGACCGGAGCCCCCGTAACGACTAAAAATCCCTGGAGACCCCGTCCTTAACGACGACTCCGGCCAGGGAGCTGTTGGCGAGGGGATGTCGGCACCCCCTCGTCCGGACCGATATCAACCCCACAGCAGGCGATCCGGGCCTGTCAACCATGGGTAACGCGTCGCCCCGGATCTTGAGGGGCCGGACCGTGCCTAGGCCGGCCCGGAGAAGCTTGTCGAGCACACTTCCCCAATTAATGTTGCTGCTCCCTTGGGGGACCCTTTATGTGTTTCATCGACGTGGCCCAATCACAGGCCAGCCCTATGGGCCCCGGGAAAGGACAGTACCATTGTCAGAGTCATAAATGACCTGAAGTCGTTGGATCAATATTAGACAGTGCAGTGATCCAAGGGCTAATAACTCCTCTGATCAGACTATAAATACCCCCACTAATACCAATTAGAAGGGGACACAAAAAGACAGAGAGGAGAGATAAAGCTAAAACAACCCGGACCACTAGAATATCAACCGTGACACCTGACGCCGCGACTTGTAACTGGACCAATCCCTCACCGTTAACTATATTCCTACCTTCAGTCTATATCGATACTGACTTGATCGTTGGAGAGGGAAAACCTGGTACCAACCCCGGGCCCCTGTTCGTTTCTTGTGCAGGCATAGAGAGCATCCCAACGACGAAGCAGATACCACCGACGACAGATACCTTGGAAGATCGGAGCCGACGCGAATATATAAGCCGAGCTTGGGAAGAAAATCAGGCTCGCCAGTATCTACATACAATTTTAACCGGCAAATATATCGTGTTTAAATTATTGAAATATAATTTGTTTTTAAATTTGTTCATATAGTTTAACTTTTGAAATTTTCAATTTCGACAACTTAAATATGAGTTATTTGTTAATCAAAATTGTATATAGTTTTGTTTAGCCCCAATAATTCAGAAGTGAGCGAGTATTTCTTAATTATTGACTAGATATTGAACAATTATTATTTTTATTATAACTCCAACCCCAATAATTTTTATTGATTAGATAATTAGATATAGAAATAGAGGGGCCCAGTAAACTCCAGCTGATAAGGAAGATTCACCTGGCTATCAGACTATTAATAGTGCTTTATTTTTATTTTGAAAATATCAAATATAGTTCAAGTACCCCATGAATTAAGTGCAAGAAAACAACAAGACATTTTTATAGGAAAGTGACCAATTAATTAAAGAAGACACGTATATATAGTTAAAATTGTTGCCAGCTTATTGGAGACGACGCAACGCAAGACACGGGATGGGAAACTATAAATGCTCTCAACAATAATGAAATTTAATGACCTCAATTTTCATTTAATGGATACAAATCTTATTCTCCACACTCTTTCAATTTTGAAGTATAGTAAGTATTTTTTTACATAGTATATAGTATTGTCGGAGTTTTCTGTCATTTTATTGTATTATGTTTAGCTTTAGAATTGCCGAATTGTATATATTCACCGTTTGTTTCCTGATTCTTCTTCTACTTTTTACTTTTGTTTTTCTCCTTTTGCTGAATTTTTTCTTTTGAGTAAGATCTTTACAATAAATTTATTTTCAAAACAATCTAGATTTGTACTTGTTTTTTGCATGATTCAATCTTTATACGTTTATTGTACTATACTACTAATGTTTAACGATTTAGCTATTACACTATCAATTTTAAAAATTGAGATATCAATCTACGAAATTTGTCACAATTGAAGACTACCGTTAAACAAAATGATGAAATTACACTCACATTCTCTTACCTATCACATCGTGAGTGCAATTCTATCAACATACGTAAAAAATAGATCCCCAAATATGAGATATACTGACTGCAATTTCGTCGATTTATGATGCTAGTCCTTAATTGAACGAAATTTCGTAGTTTGGTACCTCACTTGTTAAAATTGATAGTTCATTACCTAAATCGTTAATTACTGATACTAAAACTATTTTTTCTCGATCTTTCTATGGTCAGCGGAAATATTATTTATATACAATAGAAGCCTAGTGCCTAAAAGTAAAAACGAATCAGTAGTACTTCTATTAGTTCAACGTAAAAAGATGAATGTTATTATCTGAATTAGCACCGCATGCCAAACATGGTCACATTTAAAAAGAAAAAAAAGTAATACTACTATAATAAAATAGAAATAAACAAAGAATAAGCATGTGCGTATGGAGGAATTGAGACCTACTCAACGTGCTAGCAAATGTAGTAGCCAAACAAGGTTATGGAAAAGCTAGACCTTTTAATACTGTTTTTTATCGTAAGGGTTTCTCGAATATGATAATTTGATGTGTTATTTAATGTATTTAGGAGAAGTTCAGAACGTATGAATCTATGATGGATAACCTTGTAGATGTATGTAGCATGTATAGTTTTAGTTGAAATGAACATTTAACTTATTGAAAGCACACTGATAGTCTGATACTACTGAATAAGAAAAGTACACACTGTCGCACCTTCTGGTCGCATCTTATAAAAAACATAAGTTTTTTTTCCGTAAATGCGTAAACTTATACTTATTTATATACTTATAAACGTCACACCAAACGCACGTTTCACTTATAAGTAAAAAGTAAACAACATTATACTTAACTGGTACGACCAAACAATCCCATAGGTCTTGACAAACACGAAAATACATAATACCAAAAGAGTCTGGATTTTTATACTATATTTTTTCTGAAAAAACGCACAAACCGTAGAAAAAATCTACGGTTTACAGTGATACAGTGCAAACCGTAGATTAAATCTACGGTTTACAGTGATTCACTGCAAACCGTAGATTTAATCTACGGTTTGCATGTAGTTTTCAGAAATTGCAGAACAGTCTCTGCATTTCGTAAAAACTCAATATTGGTCCTATCAATTAAAATACTGAATATTTTTTTCAAATTAAACATGATTTTTTTAATAAAAAAACTAAATGCCTTATTCTTAAAAATTTACATAAAATAAATTTGGTCAATTCTAAAAATCTCTCAAAATAAACACAAAATTTACACAAATTTACACACAAAAAGTTGATTTGATAAATTTTATGTTTTTGGTTCATGTTACCTTTTTGTAAAGTGTGTAAGTTGAGATTTATTGAAACATTAACTAAATCGTCAATTTTTGTGAAGTGTTGTTGGTTTGTTTTTAACATTTGGATAACGCAATATGAAACATTAACTAAATCGTCAATTTGATGTCAATCGTCAATTTTCTTAAATGAAACAATCATAAATTATATAAATTTCATAAAAGAAATTAACTCAATATGTAAACATTAACTAAATTTCATAAAATATATTTATTAAACATGATACATCATATAAATTTACAACAACTTGGAAAAAAGATTAATTTACATAAAATTAAAAATAAAAAACTAATTATGGACTTGATACGTCTATAGCTTCTTCTTCAGTTACAATTTGTTTTTCCGATTGCCTTTCTAGCGCCATATATAAGTTGAAATTTGCTCTAAAAAGTTCCTTTCATGGTTCAGCAGCCTCAATGCGTGTTTCTTTCCACCGTGCTATAATTCTTGGCATTGGGAAGATCCCTTCTTTAGGAATAACTTGAGCATAATGACAACTGTTGACGTACACTATTACAGTAGGGATGCAATATATCGTTCCAGGAGGCGGACCGGTATAAAGAGGTAAAAAAGTGGCGTTCTATACTTATACCCCTCTATTTTTATTTGGCCATAATGACAACAATACAATTGACATATTATAATGAGATGCAATTAAAAAACCATAAGCTGGAAATCTCATCCATTTGTCACAAGGGGCGGGATTTGTAGGATGATAAAAATTCAAACTGGATAGAATATAATCATATCGATAACCTTCAAAATTAAGATTCTCAAACAGATCATAATAAACACCTTTCATTTGCTGAAACTCTTGAAACAACTCACATCTAACTGCGTACCAATCATTTTCCTCATGTTCTCTACCCATCACATTTGCAATTACTCGGAATTCACAGTTACCATCCCCACGAACATCATAAACCGTATCGATGTAATTACGTAACATGACCCATATTTGGTCACTGTACAGGAAGGTTTGCCTAGTGGTGGTGGGTTTATTTGTCTGGTTTCGCGTTCTCCTAGTTGGGTTTACCTTTACCTCCGGTGTTTCTTTCGCTTTACCTTTGCCCTTATCTCTACTAGCACTAGCACTATGTTCCTCCAAATACTCCCATTCTGACTTATCTATTTTACTAGAATTGTCTTCTTTTCTAGGTCTCCCCCTAGTTTGTCTCACTTCGGGATCATTCATGAATGTTCTAGATGGTAAAGTTATCTCTCGGAGTTGTGTTTTCATACGCCGTTTTTCAACATTAGTTTTGGTAGAATAAACACTTTTAAACTTTTCTATATCACCCTCTACCCCATAATCATCGGTGTTCCATTATCATCAATTACGTCTAATTTTTTTCAGAATGTATGAATATATTCTATAGGAAGAGGCTTCCCGAATAAAATATGTTCACTCATAATATGATGACAAAGTAACCCGTGAGACAATTTTATACCGCAAGAACAATTCTCATCAGACTGGCCACTATATTTTTTGTGTTCTTGAAATAATAAATCAAAGTCATGGTGTGTGATATACGACCTAAGATTTTTAAATAGAGGTGTCCGTTCTGAATGTGGAAAATAAGACTTGCATTTATCCAACTTCATCTTAATATCCTCAAACTGTTTTTCTAGAATTTTATTCACCTCTACCCAAACATTTTCAAGTGTGCCAGTATTTATGGAAACAGATCTTTTTAGCTTTGGGTGTTGTTGTTCGGCTCGATTGCCAGTTCTGTTACCTAGATGTGTTGTATTTCCATTGGTTGTTGTCATAACCATAGTCGTAATTCATTTTTGAAAAATGTTTGTTTATATTTTTTTTGGGAGAAATGAGTATTTTTGAAGAGATTCAAGTGAGTGTTTGTGTTTGATTTTAGAGATTGTTAGAATTGGCAAAAATGAGCCATATTTATACACATAATTTCAAAAACAAGGTGTATTCATTTTCAAACTTTAATAATGCATTGAGAAGTCATTTTCGGATAGGGTTGTCATCTCATAATAATTCAAAAGTGAGAAAGTGTTGTCGGATGCATTTGATGGATATGGTATCCAATGTCATTTACACTACAAACCGTAGATTACTTTTACGGTTTGTAGTGTTTTTTTTGCGGTTGGTTAAATTTCAGAAACCCCACACGGTGTAGTCATTTTTAGACTTTAATAATGCATTGAGTAGTCATTTTCGGATAGGATTGTCATCTCATAATAATTCAAAAGTGAGAAAGTGTTGTCGGATGCATTTGATGGATATGCTATCCAATGTCATTTACACTACAAACAGTATATTAATTTTACGGTTTGTAGTGTTTTTTAACAGTTCGTTATTAACTAACATGACATTTACTGTTTTTTTGTGCTACCATAATAACAAACCTATAGAAAACATATTACAAATTTATAATATTCCAACCCAGCTAAAAATATAACTTACAAATCAACATACAAATCAAATTAAAAAAAACAAATGCGTTTTTTTTTTTGCACGACTAAATCTTTTAAAGTTGGACATAGAGAGCATCTTTCCCACCGATGTTAATCTGTCCGATGACGGCTCAGTGGACTCTTCGATTTCGTTTAGCTCCGGACGACGTCTATCTCGATGCTGCAATTCTGGATGCGGAGCACGCTCGTGTGATGTAATTGTCAATCCTCGAGCCCAAGTGTCGGTTGAATGCCGACTAGGATGATAATCGTACGACCCAAATGATTGTCTATGATAATCGAACGGAACATCGTAGTGTACGTAGTCCGACCCAGTAAAATAAGCACGATGATAACCGCTTGAACTCCCACCCTGATCTGTAGTCGGGCGTCGACCTCCACTAGTTCTTCTACCCCCGCCACGCCCGCCGCTACTAGATTCGCCTTCCCCTCTGCCTCTTTCGGTACGCCGATAACTTGAAGCCATAGCGTAAGTTCTTGGGTCGTAACCTTGATCGTCATCACCATCGTCGTCATCGTCATCCTCCTCATCCGACTGTTCATCACCTGACCCATACAGATTCATTCCCAGTTCATTGAATTCCGCACGTAGTAAGTCCACGTCCGTTTTAGATTTTAGCCGTTTGAACGATTTGAAACTGCGGCGCAACATCGCTTTCTGAAAAGAAAAAAAAAACCGATTTATTAGTATTGAGATATACAAAAAAAAAATAACAAACAAATATTAATAAACTTTAACTAGTTGTTACCATTTTATTGAGCACACCCGTATGCTCGCGGAAACCGTGAGATGGCAGTCCAAGTTCAGGTGGGTTTATAAAGATGCGGGTCATCTCTCTATACCATCCCATGTAATCCGGTGACGTCCCTGTGCCAAATTCGCCGTTAATAAGCCGGTTGTGGCAGTCATTCCACACGGTTATAAACTCTTCAAAAAGTGCAGGCCAATCGTGTTTTTGATCAGATTTAGTCCCATATCTTTTATCCTTGTCGTGACCCTGTTTGGTTTTCCAAATATATGTACGAACAACCTGAACAAAACCGAACTGTCTCATGAACCTGTCCGCGGGGTGGAACTCAATCTTCTCATTACAAATGAGAGGAACAGAACAATGCCACATATCACGGCCTCCCGTGCAGTATTCCGGATAGTCATCGAGGCTCCCGTAAGGTTGCCAGACTATCGGTAATCCGCAAAATTATTATTAGAATATGTAAACAATGGTTTTAAAATAGATCGATATACCCTAAAAACAACTTAAAAGATGTTCAAATTACATTTTAAAAACAACTTATAAGAAAGTGAAAATTTACCTGTTCATGCGACATATGGTCAAACTGGTCCCGCATGTGGAGCACATTATGTCCGTAGACATATGGCTTAAGATAAGTAAGCCTCCAAATCTTCCATCTGTAATATACAAACACGACCCGATAAACAATAAATATAAATAAGATAAGTAAATGATAGATGACCCAAAAAAGAACACAAATCGAATAAAAAATTTAAATAATATCATACTTGTAACCGAGGAGGAACCTAAGCAATCCCTCAGGTGGCTCGATATCAGCAGGCAACCGTTCACATGGTCTAACCGGCAGTAGTCTGGTCATCGCCCACATATCGAGAAACATCACCACCCCGCTTACTCCGGTAGATATACCACGCACCAACTTGCATAAATTAGCCTCTAACCAGGCCAGAAGAGCTGATCCCCAACTATACTCTGTACATGTATCAAAATCCTCAAGAAATGGCAGAGACCGTAGTGGAATCTGATCACTGCTCTTATCTGAAAATACATGTGCACCAAGTAATAATAACATGACAGTCCTGGATTGATATAGCAAATGCTCCTCACTAGGGTTGGGGGTAATTCACCAAAAGTATGTAACATCCAATCAAGTCTAACTGTCAAACAATTTGTATCGACTTGATCACCAAGTAATAATAACATGACAGCCCTGGACTGATATAGCAAACGGTCCTCACTAGGGTTGGGGGGTAATTCACCAAAGGTATGTAACATCCAATCAAGTCTAACTGTCAAACAGTTTGTATCGACTTGATTGTCAGCAGGTCTAACACCCAACAAACTCTCTATCATATTCAACATGCTCGCCTTGGTATCATTCCTCTCCGATCGGTTAACAGCAAGACCATCCATCCTGAGACCAAACATAATCTCTATATCCTGTAACGATATCTCCAACTCTCCACCGACAAAATAGAACGAGTGGGTCTCATCACGCCACCTATCAACTAAGGCTGTAATCAAGTCTCGGTCTACGGTATAATTACATATAGTGTGAATATCGTAAAAACCGGCCCTAAACATATTTTCAACTATTCTGTCAGGCGTCGATATCTGCCAACTATAATTATAAATCCTAATCTTATGGGCATCTCCTCTCCCCGTTTCTCTTTCAGCATCTCAAGTCTGGTTTGAAATATGACCGGTCTGCCGTAAAATGCATATCCTACCTTTAATCTGTGAAACTGCCTCTGCCATGATGAACCCGTATTAAAAATTATATAAAATTAAACAATTTGTCAAAAATGTTATCTTATAAAATACAGTTGATAAAATATATCCATGTAGAGAGTAATTAGGCCAACAAATCATGCTCGCTATTCTAAAGCTGTTTTTACAAGCTGTTTTTACCAGGCTGTAAGCTATTTTTACAAGCTGTTTTAAACCCAGCTTAAAAGTTGTACTGTAAACAACTTGAAAAAACAGCTTACAACCTGGTTTAAAAACAGTTTTTAAGCTTTAAAGTTATACTGTAAACATCCTAAAAGCTTGCTTAATAGTTGTTTTTAAACAATCAATTAGCGCAGTATATAATGTTAGGTGTCTCACCAAACGTACTCTCACCAAACTATTTTTATTTTTAACAATAAAAACAAGATAAGAAACATACACATTTAATGATAACCAAACAATTATTATAATTATCTAAGTAAACAAATTTTAATAAAAACTCTATTTTTTTATAAAACAGGAAAAATATCAAATACCCCAATTTTTATTGGTGATTTGGGCAAACAAACTAATTAAAAAATGTAATTTTATAAAACACCTAATTTTCAAAACGGGTAAATATTAATAAAGCGTAACTATTTTTATTTTTCTCAATCAAAACAAATAAAAAACATAAACATGTAACATCATAACCAAACCATTAATAATAAATATCTAAATAAACAAATTTGAATAAAAACCCTAATTTTTTTTATAAAATGGGACAAATATCAACAATTCTAATTTATATAATTAATATAAACAAACAACAAACAATTATATATAGCTAAGTGAATAATCAATTGACATATTTTATATATTTTTTTCTATTTTACAAATTGAAATTACACAAAATAAATAATAAATTAGAGAATAAAGAAATAACTTGAATTAGGGAGAAATTTGATTGATGATTTGGGCTTTTTTTGTTAAGAAAGTTGATGGTTATTGTGGTCGATTGATTTGAGTTTTTTTTATGATAAATTTGAGTTTTTGGGAGAAATAAAAAGAGAGAGAAAACGTAAAATTCTGTTTTCAGGGACTGACTGTGTAATTTTGACGCAGGGACTGACTGTGTAATTTCTGAAAAAGGGGGACTGACTGTGTGATTTTCTGAAAACTGATCCAAACCGTAGATTAAATCTACGGTTTACAGTGATTCACTGCAAACCGTAGATTTAATCTACGGTTTGGATCAGTTTTCAGAAATCACTGTAAACCATAGATTAAATCTACGGTTTGCAGTTAATCACTGTAAACCGTAGATTTTTTATACGGTTTATACGTTTTTTCAGAAAAAATGTAGTATAAAAATACAACGTCATGCTGAAAATGAATTGGTGGTGTGGATGTGGCCGTTGGAAAATAATTTAAAATAATAAGATGGAGAAATTATTTAAGCCTGATCTCGATCCATCTCGGGAGTGTACTTCAATGGTAACAGCGAATTTAGAATTCTTTCAGGTAAGAATAAGTCGATCTAGAACTGCCGTAAACCTCACCCCGGGTATTACTATTGAGTAAACTTTGAAATAGTGAAGAATATACACCAAAAAATAATGAATTAATGATAATAAATCAATAATTGCAGCATTTAGTGGGGCTATATATCAGAAAAGAAAGCTAATGACTTGTCTGTAGCTCAAAGGCAATTGCACATGGGATTAGTTAAAAGCATTGATCAATAATAAACAGCACTCTACTACTAATAAATAGGTGTACAAGGTTGAAGTTGTAACAAGTTGGGCAATTGTCAGATTGATACCTGCTAAGTACAACTGAAATCCTATTATTAATTGTACCAAGAATACTAACAAGTTTAAAGTCTTATAGAATTAGGAACTGGCAAATTACATACAACTAGTAGTAGCCCGGCACCAGTAGAGAATCGAGCTTTGCAGTTTTCGGCTGAGCTCTGCTTAAATCTTATATAAACATGAAATAACTCGGTTTCTTTGACGATGCAGCTAAATAACATACGATAAAGTATAAATGTGCTAGTTTTACGAAAGAATAAAAGCAGCAAAAACGGTGTTTAAACATCATCGTCAGGTTAATTTTTTATTTAGCAGCTTCAGAAAATCTTATTGTATTTCTGTATGAAAAAGTTAAAAAATTCAGATTCGACAATTAATTTGTCTTTTTCCGTAAATTGAAGAAAGATAGAGAGATGGAACAAGAACAAGGTGACTCTAACAAAGGCCTGACATAACCTTTCACTCAAGAAAGCAAAAGATTATTACATTATCTAAATTTTGTTCAGACATCTCACTTTTTAAATCCTTTTCATGAAAAATACTACATTATATCGGACCTGGGACATCATTTGGCCGCTGAGAAAAAGTAACATCGGTGATGGAATTACTATCTGCAGGTGCTTGATTTTCATCAACAAAGTTTTCTAGTTTGTCTGTGTGTTCCTCGGAAAAATCTTCATCGTTTCGTGGTGGAACAACAAAAAAGGGTATCTTTCCTTTTTGCCAATCATGAAGGACCATCTTCGCTGCTGTCATCAAGTCGGGTTCTCCACCCTGCACACATAGAACATATTCATGAATATCACCAGATGCCCAAGCGTAAAAATACTTGCAACAATTCCAGAAAAAAAAGAGAATACACTCAAAATGATGTAGCAGAGGAAACATCTGATACATGTCTGAGTTTTTTATTTATTATTCTTGTAGGTAAAAGCAATTACAATGACAGTCCATTATGAGAAATTCAACAAGACAATTCTACTTGAAGCAATAACAAACAATTGAGAGATGATTGGATCTTAACAAGATGACATTAGAGAGATGTACTTATATGAAGATCGAAACTCCTATCAATAAATGCATTAGCCTTGTAATTGGTCTTTGGGGTAAGGGTGAAATTTTTATATTTTAACAAGTTTGAATTCATAATGTGGCAATCACACTCTGTTGAATTATTCTGTGCACTTTAATGTGCTTTAGTTAGTTATGCATATCAACTGTATTTTTGAGATATTTTCTTTATAGTTTATTTAAGTATTCATGCCATTCACCAATCGTGTAAGAATCTGAAATATCTAAAAGAACCGATGCAATCTTCATATATAAACTGACCTTCAAAAGTTTGCCTGACAACTTGCACAGCTGAACAAGGAAGTCATTGTCATCCTCCCTGAGAAGAAATATAAACAATCCAGTGAAGTGTCAATTGATGGTGTAACACTGAAAATCCTATAATACTAATTAACTGAATAAGAGGCTAAACCAAAGTAAAAAAATGAGATATATATGAGTGCACATATAAGTTCCCGGTGTCGTAATTATTCTAGTAAATTCAACCGGGATAAAGAACCGTGCAAAAATCAAAATAGTCAAAAGGTGAAAAGTCTGAGGGAACCACCCAGAAGTTTAAATCAATACGTGAAGAAGAGCTTTGTTGTTTTGATTTACATTTTGCTTTTTTCACAATTTATCTAAGCCTGCAGCCTAATCATAACTGGACATATGTATGTATGAGAAAATAGTCTTTTTGGCCCCATAATATTGTCTTGTCCCAAGACTCCCAACCAGAGATGATTGGATGCTAATTCCAGATTCTCAATTCAATTCTTTTTCAGATACATTAGATATTATCAAGTGCAATACACTTGGATGGTCAAAAGATGCAGAGTTGTAACATAGAACGGAAGACTCCGAATTTTATCAGTAACCGAAATTGATTCAAATCCGTCAAAGCATAACCAAGAAGTTAAGGAAAGTTCGAAAAAATTACCAGTGTTCAATTTTGTAAGCTCTCTCCAGATGTTCTTTCTTCACACGTCTAATAACTTCACCAATATGCTCAGCAGCATCAGGTAAATTAGTAACTCGTACCTGGAGATAAAATCAGCAATCGTACTCTAAAATGAAAACTTCCAGATAATTATGATATATTAAACTCCTTTTCTATGTCCATCGCTTTAAAATGGATGCCAATGGAAATGATTTCATTCAACAAATATTTACTTTGTGAAAAATTGTTTTCCGTACACAACTTAACAGTTAACAGCTATCCATATTTCATCCCATCCATTTGGACACTCATGTAAAGTAGCACAGTGAGCCATCTTACGATGCAGTATTTTAAAGAGTTGCAACAAAATAAATTAATGACTTACCACACCCTTAAGAACAATATCTGTATCAGTATCATTATTATTTTGATAAACAACACCAGGGCAATCAATCAAGAAGATCCTCTTCGTGAGAGTGATACTGCCACACTTTAGTCTCTCCTGGAATTGGAGCAACTTTGCAGACCTATTAGTAACTCGTACCTGGAGATAAAATCAGCAATCGTACTCTAAAATGAAAACTTCCAGATAATTATGATATATTAAACTCCTTTTCTATGTCCATCGCTTTAAAATGGATGCCAATGGAAATGATTTCATTCAACAAATATTTACTTTGTGAAAAATTGTTTTCCGTACACAACTTAACAGTTAACAGCTATCCATATTTCATCCCATCCATTTGGACACTCATATAAAGTAGCACAGTGAGCCATCTTACGATGCAGTATTTTAAAGAGTTGCAACAAAATAAATTAATGACTTACTACACCCTTAAGAACAATATCTGTATCAGTATCATTATTATTTTGATAAACAACACCAGGGCAATCAATCAAGAAGATCCTCTTCGTGAGAGTGATACTGCCACACTTTAGTCTCTCCTGGAATTGGAGCAACTTTGCAGACCTATTCATCAAAGATGACAACATATATGAAGTTAAATAGACTTGAAACTGAAACTAATTCGATTATATGAGTGCAAGCACTAGAAAACAGAAATAGAAAGGAAAAAAAACAGACTAAACAGTACATTACATTTTTGGTACGCAGAGTGTTGATGACAGTTGATTTCCCGACATTTGGATATCCAACAAATCCAACAGAAATGGCCTGTTTATCGCTTTTTAAGCGAGAAAACTGTCTCAAAATTGACAAAAGAGAACCCTGAAAGCAAACATAAAAACCATTTCAAACCATTATTTACCACATGAAATATGTCACAAGTCCACAACATTTCCGAAGTTTTACCTCTAACAAATCCAGATGAAATGCAACAAAACATGTATACATACCTTTCCAAAAGATTTGTTAATGCTAGCATGATATGCTAGAGTTGGGAATTCTTTGAACAAAACTCTAAGCCATCCTTTTGTCACCCAAGCAGGGACCAAATCACACTAAAATAGATACACAAGTTCACGTTACAATGTCAGAAAAAAAGGTTTTAATTTGACATCCCGAAAACCCAAGAAAATCTTAAAATTATCCAAACACAAACCTTGTTTAACAAAATAATCATGTGTTTATGCTTACAGTTCTCTTTCAGATGGTTCTCCAAATGGTAGCATCTAGTACCTTGTGGGTCCCTAGCATCCAACACCTAATATCACAAGAGAAACGACAGTATTACTTATATATTGCAATAGTTTGGAACTTTGAATATGCACTGTTTTTTCCTATTCCCTACAAAATAAGATGTATAAATTGGATGAAGCTATCTTTTGACTTGAACAATTTCGTAAAATCTGAAGCCAAACAAGTTTTGAGAGTACAATCTCTTCCCTCATTTCACAATTAATCTAAAACAAATTACCGAAGACAAAAATTCGGCACAAAATGCCTAGATCAGGGATAACTTTTTTTCAGAAGATATGCACATGAATTCCCTGCTTAAATACAGCCCTGGAAAAACTGCAGCAAAACTACAAATTTAGTCTCGAACTTCACAAACCCTAACCGAGAAAAAACATATAACGGAACAAAACGCATTTTCTTCCAACAGAATTAGCAAGTGCATATAACTATACATACCTGAACAATAACGTCCAAAGAGTCGATTACTTTGTAAAGCTCACCCCAAATGGGTTTACTTTGGCCTTTTTCAAACATTGTATCCCTTGCTAAGTCCCTAAATCCATCACCTTCATTTCCTTGTGCAGGTGTGCCAATATTCTTCTGTTCAAACTTATCTGCAGTAACCAGGGAATATATTCTGGAACTCAAAAGTTCTCAGAAAAAATAAATCAAAGAAAGAAGCATAAGCAAGTTGTTAGCTATTTTACCTCGAAAACTATCTGCATTTTGGAGTAATGATTCATAATTTGGTGCCAATAGCTTTAGGTGTTTTCTCGTTGTTTTAGGCCCAAATGCATCCTCGAAAGGCTGGGTGTCGAGAAAATGGTATCTTGCTTGCTAAATGCACACAAAAGGGCCAATATCAGCTTATGTATGGTCATTTTCACACACTCCCAACTCTAAAAAAAGAAAATATTTACTGCTATTAAGCACGTAAGGCATTAGCTTCTAGTCTCGAAGTGTAGGCTCAAAGGTTTTGAAGAGATAAATTCATTTACGACCGGATAAGCAAGCAGCTAATAGAAAAATAATTAATTGCACATGACAAAATCCGAAGCAGAAATTACGAAGTTAAAAGGCTAAAATAGGACAGAATTATATCGATACAAATCCAATTTAGTTGGGAGTAGATCTCTGTCATTGCTAAAAAACTGATCTGTACCGGTCCAAAATCCAAATAGGATGCCTGAGACTTTTTTAATCTTTTTGTTTCAGGCAAGCCAAAATTCATTTATATTGAATAAGAACATCCCTTCTCTTCTCTCCTCAAATTTAACCGCTCTCCCTCTACTCTGTATAGTCAGTCGGTTGTTTAATGTGTATGCTATGCTCTATACTCCTCTCCCACCCCACTAGTGTATCTCTATACAAATAAATACTAGTACAGCAAAAACAATCAGAGCATGTCTGGACAAGATAGGCAGGATAAATTTCCTTACTCATAGTAAACAAACAATAAAAATCGATAATATGACAAGTCTACCATAAAAAATATAAAAGCATAATGACTAATTGTACCTTCTGGTGATCATTCAGAAGCGACATAGGCAATTTCCTTTCTTTCAATATAACATTGTAGTTACTTGATCTATGGTGTTGGAGCTCTTCACGGAAAACTTCCAGCTCTTTTTGACCCACAACTCGAGTATTACCTAAATGATAAAAGTAAAGTGACATTTGAGATACAGAAACCTGTGCTCAAGTGAGAAAGCTCTGTTAACAGAGTATACCCACAATACTAGCCATCTGAACATATGAATGAAAGTTCACTCAAATAAAGAAAATAGTTGAAATGACAATAATAATCTGATAAGACGGGCATCATCTAGCTCGATAATTAAGCCGAGTGTATTCCAATAGATCAAATATAATTTCATAGTTAACAATTGTATTAAAATATAAATAAAAAACCAGTGGTTAGATAGTTAACAATTCAACTAAATTGTCACGATCAGTTCAATACTCTTTGGACGCAAAATCTATATTTTTATAATTCGTATATTTGGGAAACCAAACAAATAAAGCTTTGGCCAACTCCCAGTGGCCGCACTAACAATCACTAATAAGTTTGTGTACATGCATAATACATATATTTAACAGTTTAAATACGTGCACAGAGCCAACAAATGTTCATAAGCTATTTTCTCATGAACAAGTGGTTGGATAATTCCGAACTAGTTAACACAATGTGGCAAATACATAGTGTCAGCTCGCTATATAGAGATGCCTGACAGGCTGAGGCTCAAATATTTCGCTATGAGAAAAATTGTGACTAGAAACTGACTTGTTGCTAAATTTGCAAGTTTTTCCAGAGCAGTCTAATCTTGTTGTTTTGTCTCTATTATGTCGCTACTTTCTTTGTTGATAATCAGACTTTTTCTTGTAGATTTCGGTGCTCGATAATTACAAACTACGTAAAGATTAAAATAACGTTATTGAATTGACAGGATCTAATCTATGATCAATTAATTGTAATGATAACTATCTAACCATTTAGCTAACGCAACACAATGCAAACAAAACGTAGTCACATATTTTATATACATACAAAAAATGTACTTCCTCCGTTTCAATTTATAACTCAACTACGGGAACTTAACCAATCGAATGAAACATCATCATTACCCAACACTTTACATCATACTTTTCAAATTTGCTCATTAATTTTTCACACGTTATCTATTAAAGTTAATGTTAGAAAGAAAAAGATGTAAAAAATTACCTAAAGTGGAAAAGTCAAAATGGTATACCGATTTATATCAAGGAATGGAAAAAGTATAAAACAGAGGGTTAAGTGATTGTTAGTAATTTTTTTTCTCGCAGTTTGAGTCACTACAAGAAAAGGCATGAACAAGTAAACAAGGACATATGTTTTTTTGATATTTTAACGTTAAAATGTTTGTGGCTAATAGCAATAGATCGTGGCATTTTTTTATGTAGTGAGTGTCGTGTGCATGGCCCAACTATGCACATGCAAATACATATATGAGATAGATACTTACCGAAATAGCGACCGTGGGGCTGAATACGATTATTAGGGAGCTCAGAGGACTGAAACTCTTGCTTCAGGATTTTC
Organism: Primula vulgaris; assembly: GCA_963920805.1. Classification (NCBI taxonomy): domain Eukaryota; kingdom Viridiplantae; phylum Streptophyta; class Magnoliopsida; order Ericales; family Primulaceae; genus Primula; species Primula vulgaris. The sequence continues at coordinate 24,283,686 of OY987218.1, read as the reverse complement.
TCCTTCTTGTCACGCTTGGGTCGTTTATTAATCATCTTCGGACACTTAACAGTAGCAGCTGTGCGATCCACACACTTAACAGTAGCAGCTGTGCGATCCACTTTTGTAGCGGAACTGTCTTTTTTTGTGCCTCGGTTAACGTCTAGTGTAACGACCCGGTCCTCCGACTAGACCGCCACCATCTGCTTCTTACCACCAATACTGTGCGATTTGCCCCAATTTCGTCCTCGCTTCTTGGGCACGCTGTCCTTCCGGGGTTACCAGTGTCCACATCGGCTAAATAGCGGCTCTGATACCAATTGTAATGACCCGGTCCTTCGATCAGGCTGCCACCATCTGCTTCTTACCACCAATACTATTCGTTTTGCCCCAATTTCGTCATCGCTTCTTGGGCCGCACGGCTTTAAAAGGTCTTGATAAGAAGGAGAATACTTTACCTTATATACCATATATGTACTACATATATAGGCGATGTGGTATAACCTAATTCTCTTTACCACGGTATTTTTCTATGAAAATCCGAGTTTTTACATCTAGAGTGTACTTTGTCTCTTTCGTTGACGTCATCATGGACTTATTTTTCTTCTTAACCATTTTTTTGTGAGAGAGAAGGAAACAAGGGTTTGGTAGGAATTACGGTTTTGGTTATATAGGTTTTGGTGTTGGCAGCTAGTGGGCTCGTTTGAACAAATATATTATAATTGCGTATGGCTCAAGTGATTTACTTCTTCTATATTACAATTTTTGTGCATGCACTAATAAAAATAATTCTGCTTTCACTTGGAAAAACAATAATGCAACCCGTCATACTACCCGTTTCCGATATAATACGGATCAATATCCGATGTGAAAGTTTTCGATATATTCTCCTTACCCGGATCTTTTTAAGCTAGAATCGGAATCGAGTGAAAAATATGCGACCTAATGGATACTTGATCCCAACGTGACATATTAAAAAACTATTTTATAATACTTATTAAGTTTTACATATGTTTATGTTTAATATAACAACCACAAATTTCACTTCACCATAATTATCTGAAACCCCAACGGATTAATTTCTCTTCGGAATCTCTTTCTTTTTGGGTAATCCTTTTCTATCTTTACTTTTAGTATTTCTTTGTGATTATTAGAAAAAAAAAGGGTTGATTTATGATTAGAGCAAGTGGAAAATTTAAACCAACGATAAATTTTGAGTTTCGCAAGGCATATTTCAATAGCTAGTTGACAATTTTCTTTTATTATTAACGAATTAGTATTTTTATAAGGAAAATACTCAATTTGTACCCTTTATAATTAGGTTTTAACAATCGCTACCTTATACTATCAAAATTCCCAATTTCATCAGTGTACTATTGAAATCGAACCATTTTATACACTTCGTCAAAATTGAAACTAAAATATCGATTTTACGGATTTGCCCCTTCAATACATTTTCCGATTTATACCTTATGCTATTGTTTTTTCCCAATTTATACCTTATGCTATTGTTTTTTCCCAATTTATACCTTATGCTATTGTTTTTTTCCCGGTTTATGCCTTATACTATTGTTTTTCCTGATTTATGCATTATACTATCATTTTTTCCAATTTACACACATTATACTATCGTTTTTCTGATTAGACATTAAACTATTAATTTTTTGATTTAGTGTATTTCTACTAATACGTACATTTACACATATACTTACAAAGTAAATAAGCATGTTAATTCACAACCACGTCTATTGATTATAAACAACGAACACAACCAAACATAAAACAAACACAAAATATCAACAATTGTTAGATCAAATATTAGGAATTAAAAAATTATCACCACGAAATTAACAAAACATACTACTTTTGAAACTAAATTAACAAAAACATACCCAAAATTCCATACCCTAATTTGTATATTTCATACCCTTATTCAAAAAGTTCATACCCTTGTTTTAAAAGTTCATACCCTAATTTGTATATTTCATACCCTTATTCCAAAAGTTCATACATTTTTTTCAAAAGTTCATACCCTAATTTGTATATTTCATACTCTTATTCCAAAAGTTCATACCATTATTTCAAAAGTTCATACCATAATTTGTATTTTTCATACCCTTATTCCAAAAGTTCATACCATTATTTTAAAAGTTCACACCCTGATTTGTATATTTCATACTCTTATTCCAAAAGTCCATACCCTTATTTCAAAAGTTTATACCATAATTTGTATATTTCATACTCTTATTCCAAAAGTTTATACCCTTATTTCAAAAGTTTATAGTATAATTTGTATTTTTCATACATTTATTCCAGAAGTTTATATCCTTATTTCAAAAGTTCATATCTTGATTTGTAAATTTCACCATTATTTTCAAAGTTTACCCCAATTTAAATAATTCATATCATTGCTTACATAATTCATATACATAATTTCAACATCATACCCTTAATTCACGTAATTCATAAACTTATTTTTCAACATTATACACTAATTAACAAATCTAACACTTACCCGTCATTCGATCTCGAACTACCACGTCGCCGTCGTGAGCCTCTACTTCGACGATCGCATCTCCGTCGACATCAGATTCGAGTTTTCGATTTCGCTCTATACCATCGCCGTCCATTTCTATAAATGTGTCCGTCTCAATCTCTACGAAAGAGAGAGATCGGAGAGAGATGGAGGAGAAGAAAAAAATCGAAAAAATAGATGGAGGATGGGGAGAGAGATCGAAAAGAGAGATGAATGATGAGAGATTGGAGAGAGTGAGAAGGAGGAGAAGAGAGATTGAAGAGAGGGTAAGAGGATGAGAGAGGGGAGAAAGAGATTAGGAGAGATGAATCAGATTTTTTATTTTTTACTAATTATTAATTGAAGATATATTTTTGTCAATATAATAAGTGTAGGGTATATTAATATATATATATATATATATATATATATATTCAGGTTTTTGGAGATAAAGAATTTGTCAGAGCAGCCACAGATGCATGAGAGGTAGTGTGAGCCCGTGGGTTACTTAAACGAGTTGGGATTGTCACGGTATCAGTGGTAACACCTAAGTATTTCTCTCACTCTACCGATTAATGGGTAAAGAGGAGTACTTATACAGGGCTAAAGCCTTTGCTTCATTCTTACTCGATAAATCTGAGATGCTTATATCAGAAGGGAAAATGCACGGTGGTGATAGGCCTTATTCGTTGTTTGAAGGTGCTGGAGGAATGGCGTATCTCTTTCTAGATATGACTCAGCCATCGGAGGTTAGGTTCCCTGCTTACGAGCTTTAGATGATGGCACGTCAGTAAGCATGGACGTGTATATATACGTGTGTACTTTTGTATCAAGAGTGTAAAATACCCGAGGCTTTGGTTTGTTAGTGAACTTCTCCCTAGTAACAGTATATCATCACCCTATAGGGTATATATGGATATAACTTGTCTGTGAGTATTGATGTAGTTTCGGTTTTTCCATCTCTCTTTCTTGTATCTCTTGCAAGTTCTGGAATGTTTTGTCTAATGAAGAGGATAACCAGTTTCCATTTTTCATTTTGAGTCTTTGGAATTAAGAATATACTCCCATAAAGAAAGCATAAGGTAGGTTATAAATATAGTCCAACTCCCAAATCACATCCCCATATAACTCCCGGAAGGTTAGAATATATAATTAAAATTGATTTTTCCAAAACCATTGCTTTTTACAGAACTTTTAAGGAACAGTATTCTGGCAAATGCAAACTTTGCCCCTATCACAGGAACGGATCCTCAATAATGCCTCAACAATGCTAGGATGCATATATATATATATATATATATTGTTATGCTAGCAGTGGTTAGATAATTGTCATATGGTCCATTCACATAAAAACTTCTTAATGTTTACTACAGTATTTTATATAAACTCACAAATAATACTTTATTAATCGTTTGAATTTTCATTATGTTTTTCACCATCATCCGTTAGACAATACAATCCCATTGCCACCAAAATACAGACTTCCTTATTTGATTGCTAATTTACTACTTACTAGCATGCTGATTATTATATATTGTAAAATAAACATGAAGCCATTTTTACAAAAAAGATTGATGTGTATCAAAAAAAATAACAAAAATAAACACTTTGACATTCATGTCCGAATTATAGATAAAACTCGCGTACCGAATGATAAATATATTTTTGGTACAATGTTTGCTTATGTATAGAGTAATAATGAAATGTGAACTTTTCCTCCCATTTATCATTTAAAAGATCCACGTACTATAAAAAAAAAACATGCATGTCATTCTTATAAATTATAGTTATGTTTTTATGGACCATATGACAAGTATCTATTAACCACTGCTAGCTTATAACAGTGCATCGTAGCACTGTCGAGGATCCTTATCCCCCTGTCACACTAACCATATTTGTGTTTGGTTATATATTTGGTTTTATGGAAATAGAGTTTGATAAATATAATGTCAAATGACTTGCCAGTAATCTATTTTTAGAACCAATTGATGTCTTAGAAAATGCTTCATATTAAGTTGACTGTTGACATTCAGAGAAGAGAATTAATAACTAAAGCCTAATACATTACAATAAAAATTTCAGATTCCAACAGTTTACTTCTTAAAAACAAACTGATGGTAAAATAAGTGTCGTTAAATTTCAGTAACCGTTTAGCAACAAAAACTGTTGTTAAATTTAGCGATACTCAATTTACCATCAGTTTAGTAACAGACGCTCTTACGGTAAGCTGACATTTATTTATTTTTGGTAGTGATTGTGCTAAAAATATAATTGAGAAAGAGAGAGGAGGAGAGGGAAAGAAGACCTCTGGAACATGGATGAAAAGCTTAATCGTACAGACAATTCAACTTATTATTGTATTTTGTCCCGACTGCTCTCAAAGGGTATCTAAGGAGAAGTATGAGTAATCAAAATATCTCTTCTCAACTCACGACAACTCCGACCTATTATTGACTTGTTGCGTACAAGATATCGTGACAAACTTGCAAGTAGCAAGAGAATTACTCCATGTTGTAATAAACTAGATTTACAAAATTACCGGAAATGAAGTAGAATTATGGACAATGTAATATAAAATTCACTTGTTGGGACTGAATATGGATGCGCTTGATATTTTCAAAATGCGGTGCACTTAGGCAAAGCTTATTTGTAGGCTGCCATTCCAAGACCAATCTCACCACCATAAGGTTGGATGTTATCCTTGGCCCTGAAGAAACAAATGTAATAAACCTCCGACGCTATAGTGTTGAGGAATATAAAAGCTGCTCCGGCTGCAAATACACCCTTTCTCACCGTCTCGCAAGATGGAGGGTTCTCAGAGAAAACGGTGCGGTACTTGGTGTGGTACGCATTTCTTACTGAACCAGCTAGTAAGCATATCTCCGCAATAATGAAGAACGCCCTGGGAAATTGCAATTCATAAGCCATTACAAATTTTAACAAAGAAAATATTTGCAATGACGTAATGCTCGTTTAGAGTAGGGAAGTTCTACAATGACAGTACGCGTATAATTGTTTTGCATAACCTAGCGCGCTAATAGTTTTTCTTCGAAACATAAAAGGGAAATGTAATATACATAATTACATACCAACAGGTCATAAAAAGGGCAAGCGCCATAGCCCTTGAGCCACCAGGCTTAAGAGCCTTTCCACAGCAAAAGCATTGGCTAGCTATCATTAAAAGCGCTTGGCTTGCCAAAAATAGAACAAATGCACCAACTCCATATCCAGTCGAGATGTCTGAGTCGTATACGCAATAGTTATAGTTTACATCTGCGTCCTGTATTACATTGGCCTGCCCTTGATAAGAAGAAATTTGCATATTAGTTAGCAATAAAACCGCATCAAGAAAAAGGGTAGAAAGATTATTCAAGGGAACTTGTGTGTAAGATCTCACTTGTGTGAGTAAAGTTGATTTAAATGCAGCCAAGCTACAAGAACTACTCACATCTTCATGATTGTAACTTAATGCCAATTAAAAAATGATTGCAGGGATCAATATTTTAATAGCAATCATTCCTTTAAACAAACAATCTCCTTGTTTTTTCAAATCTCAAAATTCCGCAATATCTTAAGAAAAACTAAAGTTATGAACATGTAAGCAAGAAGTTCATTAAATCTAGTATTTTAGAACTTTGTACAAGAAGATACGAGATTTTGACAGCATATTAATATATCCAGATATTAGATATAGAAAGAGAGTTTAACAGTGCTTCTCCTCTGCTCAGCTGCAACCGCTAGTGCGAAAGCAATGACATCGAACACGAACACTACAGACAATACGATTTTCGAAGCCATGATGGATGTAAACAAAAAGCAAGCTCCTACTCTATGTCCTATATTTCTCTATATTAAATTTTATTTATATAACGGGAAATAGAAAATGTTTGGTGAAGAAGTGAGTTAGAGTGTCATAAAAAAGGTAAGAGTAGTTAACAACTGAATAAGACTTCCCATCAGTTGGGCTGGCGGAAAATAAACGATACCCAAAGGGAATAACCAACAAATGGTGAAATAGGAGTTAATGGGGATCATATCTTAAACCAAAATGAGCACTTAAATTTTTCATCAAAAAGAATGTGACAAGGAAACAAAACAACCCTTGTAATCCGAAAGACGATATTATAAATGAATACAAGGACTACGAATCATTAGGCAAAGCCAAAACTGGCTCCATGGAATATGGATAACAGTGTGACATAGTCGTCTCTATCGGACCTATACAATAATAGACCTCTACAAGGCTGTGAAAATAATTCGGATATGTGTACATTTATAAAATAAACCAGTTCTAATGTAAACATGTACAAGCGAATCGCGAATGTCCAAGATGGAGATTTTGTCTTTTTTCGAACTTTAATGTAACTCATGGTAAATGGTAATGCACTTAAATATACAATCTGCAATCTTTCGATACTTTATAGTCTATAACGAATAATTTCCAAAAATAAAATTTCAGGCCTCCTTTTTAGGGTTAGTTTTGATAAGAGTTTCAAAACGTTATATCACGCCATAATATTTCAACTGCATTGGTAACGGTCCACCAATATTTGGAAAAATGAAAAATTTGATACACTCAAATTGAGTCATGTCATGTGTGGTTTTCTTTTTTCAAGAATAGATTGATATATAATAATCAATATTGGTACATGAGTCGGGCGTGAGCAAAAACCGAACCAACCCAATCTAACCAATACTTGGTTTGGTTCGGCTTAAGAATTCAAAAAACGAACTTAATTGGTTCTACTTGCGGTTTCACCGGTTTTAAGAACAAACCAATTAGCTATATACATTAATAATTATTTTTTACAACTAATACCCAATAGGTACCACTTTTGAAATTATATTCCTCCTAGATACCTCCATAATTTCACATTCTCTATAGGTACAACTTTTTAATTATTTAATTTATTTACCAAAACGCCATACACATATTTCATAAAAAATGGAAAAAAAACACATAAAATTATATAAAATGCAAAAAATCTCAAAATAAATGAAAAAAAACCACAAAAAATTGTAAAAAAAAAATAATAATGTATTTTTATAAAAAAAATCACAAAAATCACAAAAAATGAAAAAAAATAAAAAAAATAACAAAGAAAATAAAAAAATCATAAAAAATTATAAAAAATGAAAAAATTATAAAAAATCACAAAATTATAAAAAAATTACAAAAAAAAAAATTATAAAAAATGAAAAAAATCACAAAAAATGAAAAAAAAATCACAAAAAATCACAAAATTTTTAAAAAATTATAAAAAAAATAAAAAAAATGAAAAAAAATCACAAAATTATAAAAAAAAAATGAAAAAAATCACACAAAAAAATCATTAAAAAAAATCACTTTTATTGAACTTTATGCACTTTCGACTGTAGTAGATGATGCACTTTCAGCTGAACTATATGCACTTTTAGCTGAACCAGATGCACTTTCAGCTGAACCATATGCACTTTCAGCTGAACCATATGCACTTTTATTGAACTAGATGCACTTTTAGCTGAACCATATGCACTTTCAACTGAACCAGATACACTTTTAGCTGAACCAGATGCACTTTCAGCTGAACCATATGCACTTTCAACTGAACCATATGCACTTTTATTGAACTAGATGCACTTTTAGCTGAACCATATGCACTTTCAGCTGAACCAGATACATTTTTAGCTGAACCAGATGCACTTTCAGCTGAACCATATGCACTTTCAGCTGAACCATATACACTTTTATTGAACTAGATGCACTTTCAGCTGAACCATATGCACTTTTATTGAACTAGATGCACTTTTAGCTGAACCATATGCACTTTCAGCTGAACCATATGCACTTTCAGCTGAACTATATGCACTTTCAGCTGAACCATATGCACTTTCAGCTGAACCATATGCACTTTCGACTCAATTTTATGCATTTTTGACTAACTATATACACTTTCGACTGAACTATATGCATTTTTATTGAACTATATACGCTTTTGACTGAATTATATGTATTTTTGACTGAACTAGATGCACTTTCAGCTCATTTAGATTAAAAAAAGGCACATTTATCATGGAAAAACCATTTTTTTGTATAAAAAAATCACTTTTCGGTATAAAAAGTGTTATATTGACAAAAAAAAATATTTTTTGTAATTTTTTAAAAAGTTTATGATTTTTTAATTTTTTTATAATTCTTTTTTTTATAATTTTTGTGATTTTTTATAATTTTTATAATTTTTTGTGATTTTTGTTATTTTTTTTATAATGTTTTGTGATTTTTTGTGAATTTTGTGATTTTTTGTGATTTTTTGTGATTTTTTGTGATTTTTTGTAAGTTTTTGTAATTTTTTGTGATTTTTTGTAATTTTTTGTGATTTTTTGTAATTTTTGTGATTTTTTGTGATTTTTTGTAAATTTTTATGATTTTTTAATTTTTTTTGAAATTTTTATAATTTTTTTGTGATTTTTGTATTTTTTAATATTTTTTTTTGATTTTTGGTGATTTTTTATACTTTTTTGTGATTTTTTATAATTTTTTTATATTTTTTATGATTTTTTGTGATTTTTTCATTTTTTAAAAAAATCAATTACTAATAAAACTCATAAACCATAAAAAGTGATACCTATGAGGAATGTGAAATTATGAAGGTGACTTAGGAGGAATATAATTTGGTAAAAGGGACTTATAGGGAATTGCCCCTATTTTTTATACATCTTAAATATAATTTACAAAAATATAGTTGTAATAATAATAAAAAAAACTTGCAACAACAATACTGGTGATTGCAGCCACAATAGGTAAATAAACCTTTTTTCACATAAAAAAAAAACTTTTATTCAAGTACTGAGTGGAACTTCTACTCGAGTTCCTTTTATCCCAAATCTCTAATAAAAGTTAGATTTTATGTATGACTTTTCTTATGATCGATATAGGATATGAGCTTATTGATTGGTATTTGTATTGCCTCACTTTTATTCCTCTTATGCTTAAGTGAGAGTTCGTGTACAAGAAATCGTTAATTTTATAATTTATAAACACTGCGAGAAATTGAAAATATAAAACCTTTTTGTCGAGCATATATCTCAAAAGAAAAGAACGTAACAAGCTATGATCGTAATTTTTGAATCTGAAATTCTATCTAATAGGATGTAATTGACACCTATTATTTGTGTAAATGTAAATAATTATCATCTACAGTTCTACACAGACACTGCACGCACTATGCACACCAGAATTATCACTTATATGGAAACTTCAGAAATAATAAGTCTGAATAGAAATATATTAAAATGTTTAGTCTAACGTACTAATTCTATTTTGCAACTAGTGATGTTGACCTTAAGAATTTGAAAGCAAGTGACTAGTGCGGTAGAGTTGCATTCTACAAATGTGTGTTTCCAGAGACGTTGTATATCACTATAAAAAAAAAAAAATTATTTAGCATCATAATTTTTTTTCGATTATATTACTAAAGTGCTTGTGTCTAAATTTTAGCAACAGTTTATTAACAAATTATGTTGCTATTTGTTGCTAAACTGTTGCTAAAATTTAGCCACAACCACTTTAGCAACATAACCGGAAAAAAATTATGATGCTAAATAAATTTTTTCTTGTACTATATGTGAGGGTTGGACGACAATTGTACCGCATTTGTCAAATTTATGGGGCGATCGATTTTGTTTGGGAATGCATGGGCGGTGCCACAATTCTGTAATATTTATGTATGTGAGCCTTTATCTTATCGGTATAACGTTATACGTACAGCACATGAAAGGCACAAATTTGATGAACCAAGAGGGACCGTGTTGCATATGTGCAAAATCGCTCCTGCTCCTAAGTTTGTGAAACACAAATTATTTCAAACCTATGTAGGCAGGGCCTGAAAGACTTACTCCAGGGTTGTTGCTATGCTTAGTGAAATTTACAGGTTTATTAACCCTAAAGGTTGGGTGAAGTCGGATGGCGAGCCTGATTTTCTTCCCAAGCTCGGCTTATATATATTCGCGTCGGCTCCGATCTTCCAAGGTCGTTGACGTAGGTGGTATCTGCTTCGTCGTCGGGGTGCTCTCTAAGCCTGCACAAGAAGCGAACAGGGGCCCGGGGTTGGTACCAGGTTTTCCCTCTCCGACGATCAAGTCAGTATTGGTATAGACTGAAGGTAGAAATATAGTTAGGGATGAGGGAATGGTCCAGTTACAAGTCGTGGCGTCAGTTGTCACGGTTTATATTCAGGTTGTTTTAACTTTATCTCTCCTCTCTATCTTTGTGTCCCCTTCTACTTGGTGTTAGTGGGGGTATTTATAGTCTGATCAGAGGTGTTCTTAGCCCTTGGATCACTGCACTGTCTAATAAAGATCCAACGGCTCCAGGTCATTTATGACTCTGACAATGGCACTATTCACCATCCGGGGCCCACAAGGCAGGCCTGTGATTGGGCCACGTCGATGAAACACATAAAGGGTCCCCCAAGGGAGCAGCAGCATTAATTGGGGAAGAGTGCTCAGCAAGTTTCTCTGGGCCGGCCTAGGAACGGTCCGGCTCCTCAAGATCCGGGGTGATGCGTCACCCATGATTGACAGGCCCGGATCGCCTCCTATGGGGTTGATATCGGTCCGGACGAGGGGGTGCCGACATCCCCTCGCCAACAGCTCCCTGTCCGGAGTCACCGTTAAGGACGGGGTCTGCAGGGATCTATAGTCGTTACGGGGGCTCCGGTCATAGTGTTCTTGTGCTTGACGGTGTGGAAACGCCTCGGAGTAGTCCGACACGTGTTCTTGTGTGCTGGAATTTTCGACACGTGGAGCACGTCCATCATGCATTTATGAGGCGCCGCCTCTGTCTCTTCGATTCCATCAATGCCATCAATGCTAAAACGGCTGGTGAGTGACACTTGGCAGTTGACCTCTATTTGCTGTACACGTGTACTGCGTCGATTGAGTAGTAGCATTCATTTGTGGGAGTTCGTGTAATGAGCCGCCGCTGTCTTTTCACCTTCTGGTGGGGGTCTATAAATACCCTCAGTGAAATCTCATTTTCACTTTCTCATTCTCTCACTAAAATTCTTACACAGCAGACCGTTCCCTTTCTTCCTTCACATTTCATACTTAGCAAATTTCATCAAATAACCAACCATCATGGTAATCAAACACGGAGCCGGAAAAGGCCCGATGGTTGCCCCAAAGCCACGACGCCTAGAGGTAATGGCAAACGCCTTGCCATTCCGGGCGATGGTCATCGATCCGGCCATATCCGTGGCGGTAAATGACAACAGCATAATGGTCAGGCAACACGGGGCTGACCTAGACGAGTTCCGTCGGCTATGCGGCATAGGGGAGGAGTTCCGACTTCGGACCTGTGCGACCGCTGACGAGGTGAACGGGATCGTCTCCGATCCCAAGAGTATGGTAACTCTCTCCCTCTCCACTCTTTTATACGGGGGTACCCACCTCCCCATTCCGGAGCTACTGGCGGAGCTCTGCGCCTGGACGCAGACTCTTCCATGCCAGTGGCCGCTGCAGGCGCATCGCATCTGCGCCGGAATAGAGGCGCTAAGTGTCGCTTTGGGCCCGGACATACCGGAGCCACTGGGACTTAAAGAGCTCCTGGCCTGCTACGAATTCTTGCAGACCGAGCCAACCTCTCAATCCAAGAGCCGGCAGCCCTATCTGAGGTGCCGGTCTCACAATCAGTTGATCACGGGTAACTCTGATTCAAATCGGGGTTACACACAAGACGTGATCGTGGTGGAGGGCCCTTGGCTCAGCCGTGACGACCTGATCTTTCCGCTCAGGCCGGGAAGGGTGCTGAGCACTAAGGAAAATAAATTTACCGTGGCCGCTAAGCTCAGGGGCCTCGGTGACCCCAACGTAGAGGCGTTGGAGGTGGCCCTAAATTGGTGGGGTCGAGACGGGACCGACGTAGGGGCCCGAGACGCAGAGCGTCTTCTGATCTGTGGCTCCCCCACCTCCTGCAAGGGGAACAGCTACAAATGGCCCCACAGGACTTTCTGTCCCGTGGGGTACTCCAGGGAAAGGTGGGAGAAGGAGAAGGGACTGGAGTCAACCCTCCCTCCCAAGATCGTTGAGGATGCTGAGGCCTCTGTGGAGCCTGCAGCTAAGAAGGCGTCGAAGCCGAAGCTGAAGACAGGCGGCAAGGCGAAGCCAGTGACGGCGACCTCCGCTCCTTCATTGGCCGGTGCCTCGTTCGCGCCTGCATCCGCCGGGGTTCACACTGAGACCCGGTCGGACGGTACCGTCCTCCACTACAGGGTGGGGCCGGACGGTACCCGTGCATATATAGACCAACATGGGAAACCTATGCCAGAGGTTCTTCCCCTGAGGTCTAGGGAGCCCGAGGTGGTGAGCCCTCGTCGCTTGGAAGATAGCCCTGCTGAGGCCGAACCCACCGGCCCGGGCTTGGGCACTTCGCGGACCAGGGTAAGTTGCCTTTTTCTGCTTTAACAAATTCAGTTTCACACTTAGCTAAATTTCTGTGCATTTATCTAACTTCTTTTATTTGGTCTTTGCAGGTGGTCCTTTCTGATGAAGAGGAGGTGGCGGAGGAAAATGCTGAGGAAGAGGGGGTTGTAGAGCCCGAGGCCGTCGAGGAGGAGGTCGTCGAGGCGGGGGATGAGGAGGTTGTAGAGGTGGCCCCTGCTGATGCTAAGGCAAAAGCCTTAGAGAGGTTGGGGGGCTTGTTGGGGCAGGCGAGGCGAGAACGAGCTGCTCGAAAGGCCGAAGCCGACAAGAGGAAGAGGGAGGAGGCGAAGGCCCCTCGTGAGTCAAAGAAGGCCCGGACCGGGGAATCTGAGATGAGGGAGGATGCTGCACCCATCCTTGAGCCTGAGGAGCCGGCGATCGTTGCCGAAGAGCGAGAGATGCCGACTACCCATGCGAAGGGCCTATTGCCTAGCACTTCGGGCTCAAGCTCAGGTCCTGACTCCCCGTCACCAAGAATGCCTGTTCAGACCCCGGAGGAGGTCAAGGCGACGACTGGGGTCAGGAGCATTATGGAGGGCCATCCCTCTGCTGGCCTGCTGGCTCTGGCCGCGCTTCAGCAGTAGACCGTCGAGGCCGACCATCGCGGCCGCGACCTTGCTTCTGCCATGAAGGCGGCTATGGCGATGAACCCTCATGTAAAATGTTGTTTTTCATTGTGCCATTCTTGAGTGTTCTTTTGTTTATTTCTTAGGTTTTTTGCTAAGTGTTCCTCTTCTTTTGTAGGCCTACTTAACGATGAACCAGTATGTCTATCAGCAAGGGCAACTGGTGAGGTCGTGGATGTCGAAGGCCGAGGCCAGTGCTAAGCAGGCCGAAGATGCTCTGCAGAAGGCGGAGGGGCCCGTATTAGGGCAGAGAAGGCCGAGGGCCTCGTTGAAACCTTGGAAGCTCGGCGAGCTGAGGCCGCGAAGGTCGGCGCTGAGGCCGAGGAGCGCGAACAAGCTGCGATTGCAGCTCTGAAGGAGGCCGAAGCAAGCTTCGCCGACAAGGTGAAGGCCGTAGTTGAGGCCGCTGAGGATGGGGTGGCTGATAGGGTGAAGGCTGCGGTTCAAGCAGCCGAGGCGGAGACGAGCGCTGCCTTGGAACTATCAACACAGAGGGACTTTAATTCCTTCTATGTTGATGGCTGGTCTGAGGCAGCGACTTTCATGAGGGCGGGACCGGATCATCCGGTGTGGAACATGGAAAACATCATGGTTCCCGTTCCCTCTGCTCCCATTCCCGAGGTAGTCCCCTTAACCCCTCGAGCCCTCACTGATGATGAAGCTGTTGATGACGAGGGGGCGGCCTAGGGGTTTTTCTGTGTTTTGTTTCTGATGTAATCTTCCTCTTTTTTTTTTTGCTTAGTATGTAATAGCTCCTCATGAAATGAAATGGAAAACTATTTTTAGCCTTTGGACTTGTGTTTTATTCTTCTGTGTTTGTGTTTTATTCTTCTGTTGTGATTTATACATCATTCCTTGTATACATGCTCCCAAATGAGGGGGCCCTTATGCTTCGGCGTTGGGGCTCTCATTTTATACACATCATAAATCGAGTTGGCACGTGTAGAAACACTTGTAAAATGTAAACCGACTGAAAAATTCAAGTAAACAGAACCGGGGTGCCGTATAGGCTCGTGTTCTGAAACACTTAGAGAATTTAAATGAACTGAAAAATTCAAGTAAATATGAACCGGGGTGCCGTATAGGCTCGTGTTCTGAAACACTTAGAGAATTTAAATGAACTGAAAAATTCAAGTAAATATGAAACGGGGTGCCGTATAGGCTCGTGTTCTGAAACACTTAGAAAATTTAAATGAACTGAAAAATTCAAGTAAATATGAAACGGGGTGCCGTATAGGCTCGTGTTCTGAAACACTTAGAAAATTTATAACAACAGTTTTCATTTATAAAGCCCAGAGGCATAAATTTACATCATATTTTTCTTTACATCAGAACGCAAAAGTCGAGCCCTATTGATAGTATCTCCTCAGGTTATTGACGTTCCAAGGTCGATCTATCGGGGCGTCGTTGGGGAGGCGACCCAACAGGTAGGCCCCGTTGCCCGCCGCACCGAGGATTCGATAGGGGCCTTCCCAGTTGGGGCCTAGCTTTCCGTCGGACTGTACCCTTGTGTTGTTGTTTACTTTCCGCAGCACTAGGTCTTCGTCTTGGGAACGTCTGGCGTTCACTCTTTTGTTATAGGAACGTCCCAGCTCGTTCTTGTATTCGGCGTTACGGATGGCCGCGACTTCCCTTCGTTCTTCAGCATATTCGAGTTCGAGGCCCATCATTTTTTCGTTCAGGCCGTTCTCCACCATGTCGGTTCTGAGCGAGGGGAGCCCGATTTCTAACGGGATGACCGCTTCCATCCCGTACGTTAGGCTATAGGGCGTTTGTTGGGTGCCCCGTCTCATTGTCGTGCGGTAGGCCCAAAGAACGTGTTGCAGTTCGTCGGCCCATCGTCCTTTGGATTCGTCTAGCCTCTTTTTGATTCCGTCGAGAACGGTCTTATTCGACACTTCAGCCTGGCCGTTGCTTTGGGGGTACGAAGGGGTGGAGTAATAGCTTCGAATGTGGTATTTCGCATACATCGCTTTTAACTTGGCTCCGGTGAACTGGCCCCCATTGTCTGCCACTATCGAGTAGGGGATTCCAAATCTCGTGATTACATCCCTCCAGAGGAACCTGATCACCTCGGCCTCCGTTATCTTTGCTAATGCCACAGCTTCGACCCACTTTGAGAAGTAGTCGGTGACCATGAGGAGGAACTTTTTGCCTCCCGGGGCTCGAGGGAAGGGTCCGACGATGTCCATGCCCCATTGGGCAAAGGGCCAAGGCGAAGTCACGCTGCTCATCTTTTGGGCCGGGGCTCTAGGTATGGGGGCGTATCTCTGGCACTTCTCACATTTGAGCACGAAAGTTTTAGAGTCTTTTTGCATGAGGGGCCACCAATATCCGTGAGTCAAGGCACGATTGGCAAGCGACCTGCCCCCGGTATGGCTCCCACACGTGCCTTCGTGTATCTCCTCCATGACTTTTACCACCATATCAGGGTGGACGCAGAGGAGATAGGGCCCGGAGAACGATCTCTTATAAAGTTTATCGTTGGGGGCTAGCCAGAACCCTAAGGCCTTTCTTTTTATTTTTTCAGCCTCCTTCTTATCTTCAGGAAGGTCGCCGGAGCGATGGTATTCGATTATAGGGTCCATCCAGCATAGTTCCGGCGGAAGGTCGGTCACCATGTTAACGCTTGCCCTAGCGTCGATGCTAGGCGAAGGGACGTACTCTATGGTGATGACTCGCTCCTTTTCATCCCTCATAGCCGAGGCCAAGGTCGCTAGGGCGTCGGCGTGGGTGTTCTCGTTTCTGTTGATGTTGACGATCTCCCGATACTCGAAGCTCTGGAGTATTTCGGAGGCGATGGCCACGTACTTTGCCATCCTTTCGTCCTTTGTTTGGAATTCACCACTGATCTGGCTACTGACTAATTGGGAATCAGTGTGCACCAGTATCTTCTTGATGCCGAGGCTCCGGGCCATTTTCAGGCCAGCTATCACGGCTTCGTACTCCGCCTCGTTATTGGTGGCTCGGAAGCCAAGCTGGATTGACTTCTCGATTACATCACCCTGTGGGGATTGGAGCACCACCCCGAGGCCAGATCCCTTTTTATTGGCAGCTCCGTCGGCGTGCAAGGTCCATGTTCCTTGGGCTCGTTCCTCGATGCCGGGGGACGTAGTCGTTCCGATGAATTCTGCCACAAAGTCGGCCAAGGCCTGCCCCTTGACAGAGGTTCGCGGTTCGTACCGGATGTCGTACGCGTTCAGGTGGCAAGCCCACTTCGTCATACGTCGAGACAGGTCTCCCTTCTGGAGTATTTCCCGAACGGGCTGATCCGTATAGACCACGATACTGTGTGCCGAGAAGTAATGGGCCAGTTTTCGCGATGCCATGACGAGTGCCAGGACAAGCTTTTCTAGAGGCATATACCTAGCCTCGGCGTCGAGGAGGGTTTTGCTCACGTAATAGATTGGCCTTTGCTCCCTGCCGACCTTTTTGATGAGAACGGCGCTGACGGCTATCTCGGACACGGCCAGGTACAACGCAAGGACGTCGCCGGTGTCAGGTTTGGCCAGCAGAGGTGCGCTTCCGAGGTAGTTCGCCAGCTCCGTGAACGCGCTCCGGCATTCATCATTCCATTCGAACTTCTTCTGAGCCTTCAGAGCCGTAAAGAATGGCTTGCATCGATCTCCGAACCGGGCTATAAACCGGTTGAGGGCAGCGGCCATTCCGGCTAGCTTTTGTACATCCTTCCTCTTTTCAGGGGTTCGCAAGTTCTTCAAGGCAGAGATTTGGGCCGGGTTCGCCTCTATACCGCGATGGGTCACCATGAACCCTAGGAACTTTCCGACCCCAACTCCGAAGGCGCATTTAGAGGCATTCAGCTTCAGATCATGCCTTCGTATCGTTTCGAACACCTCTCTCAGATCGGACAGGTGGTCGCCCTCCTGGGCGCTTTTCACCACCATATCGTCGATATAGACCTCCATGCTCCGGCCTATGCTCTTAGCGAATATCTTGGTGACCATTCTTTGATAGGTCGCCCCGGCGTTCTTAAGCCCAAATGGCATCACCTTGTAGCAGTAATTCCCCCTTGGGGTTATAAAGGCGGTTTTTTCTTGGTCAGCCTCCGACATGGGTATTTGGTGATAGCCGGAGCAGGCGTCCAGGAAGCTCATTCTGGCGGCTCCGGCGGTGGAGTCTACTATCTGATCGATTTTAGGCAGAGGGAAGGGATCCTTAGGACAAGCCCGATTAAGGCTCGTGTAATCGATGCAGACACGCAGCTTCCCGTTCTTCTTAGGGACCACCACGGGGTTAGCGAGCCATCTAGGATAAAAGATTTCCCTAATGGCTCCAGCTAGCAGAAGCTTTTGTACTTCCTCGTTTATGGCATCGGCATGCTCCGGACTAACGCGGCGCCCCTTTTGCATCACAGGCTTTGCATCCGGGTTGACGTTCAACATATGGCAGGCGAGGTCGGGACTGATACCCGGCATTTCGCATGGGGACCATGCGAAGTTATCGAGGAATTAGAGTAGCAGCTTCACAAGACCTGAAACCTCGGGCTCGCTCAGCCTCGCGCCCACCATAAAAAAGTGGTCCTCGTCGTACCCCGGGATCTGGACCTTCAGCAATTCTCCTTCTACCTTTTCTTCGGCTTCCGGACCCATCTTCTTGTTCAGTTCTCGCAGCAGCTTGGGATCCTCAGCTTCTATGTTCATAGCACTTTGGGCCGGAACCGGTTTATTGCCAGAGTACACGGCCATGGCACAGCTTCTCGAGACCTTTTGGTTTCCCGATATGGTCTCGACTCCATTCGCGGTGGGGTACTTCACCTTTTGGTGTAGAGTGGAGGAGACGCCTTCTATTTCATGCAGCCACGTGCGCCCTAGTATGACGTTGTAAACGGAGGGGACGTCCACCACCGTGAACTCCACGCTCATAACCTTGGTTCCTGTCTTAACAGGCAAGGTTATGTTCCCTCTGGGCTGAACAGCCTCAGAGTTGAATCCGTACAGAGGGGGGGCGTTGGTATCTAGCTGCCCCTCCGTCAGCCCCATCTTTTCGAAGAGGTCTCCAAAGAGGATGTTCACCGAGGCCCCCTGATCCACGAGGATGCGTCCTACTGAACAATGGCCCACTTGGGCCGTGATGACAAGGGCATCTTAGTGGGGCATGTCTACCCCCACTAGGTCGAAGTCGGTGAAGCTTAGGTCCGGCTTGGTACCTTGTCTGCACCTCTTTCGGGGCTTCGAGCTTTCGGCGAGGCAGACGTGCTTTTTCATCGTGGCCTCACGGGCCTCGGTTCTATCCGCCCCATCTGGCTTCGGCTTCTTTGGTCCAGAATGGATAACCTGGCAGGTCATCACCGGTGGGGGGAGGTCTGGTTGCCTTTCGTCGTCCCCTTCTCGGCCTCGATCAGGGTCCCTTCGCGTCTTGACGTATTTCTCCATCAAGCCGTCCCGGACCCATCCTTCTAGCCTTGCCTTTAGACCATGACACTCATTGGTATAGTGGCCGCGGCCTCTGTGGTAGTCACAAAATTTGTCATTAGGCCCCCGTGCCGGTTCGTTCCTGAGCGGGGGAGGCCAGGAAAAGAATGGTTCGTTCTCGATCTCAAAGAGCAGGTCGGTCAGTGGTAGGCGGAATGTGGTGGAGTAGGCATTTCCTGGGTTCGAGGGGCCAGCCCGGCGGGTATCCTCCCTTCTACGCTTAGGGGCCGGTTGCTGGCTCTCCACTGTTCGAGGTCTCCCCAACCTTTCCGCTATGGGGCGATCTCGCCGGATGCTCCTTGAAACGGCTCCTCCCCGAGGCTGCTCGATGCTGGCGACTGAACGCGTCGCTCCGGCAGATCTCATGTCTTTCTCGATATCGACATGCTGTTTGATTAGTGACCGGAGCTGGGAAACTGAGCCAGGAGGGGTTGCTATCATTTCGTTACGGATCCTGCTTCCCACGATCATGTTCTGCCTGAAAGCAGCTATAGCTGTAGAATCGGGGCATTCGGCACATTCAGCGTGCTTCTGCCAGAACCGATTATCGTAGCTCTCGAGGGTCTCTTTGGGTTGGGCCTTCACTTGGTACAGCTGCTCCGGTTGGGCAGCCCTTTCCTTCAAGTTGATGAAGCGGTGTGCAAAATCATAGGCCAGATCATCCCAACAGTGGATGGAGTTGGCAGGCAGAGACTGGAACCATTTACTTGCGAGCCTCCCCAGGCTGGCGGGGAAGCATTTGCACATAAGTCGATCGAGGTGGGACCAGTGGTTCATCTGGTATCGATAATGCCGGAGGTGGGCTTCCGGGTCAGAATTCGCGTTGAACACTTGGAGAACGGGGGCAGTAAAATTTCCGGGGGGCGCACTGTACTCTATCTCATCTGAGAACGGGGTACTGCGGGTGGAGACAACGATTTTCAGCACTGCCTCGTCCGCAACTTCATCTCGGCCAGCGCGACGACCCCGCCTCCTTCTCCGGGGAGGCCTTTCAGTCCGAGCATGACTCGAAGCGGGCCGCGAATCGTGACTATCACCGGGTCGACTGATTCGCGAGTGTACGCTTCGGTCGTTTATACGGTGCGAACTCCCCTCGTGGGAACGCCTCGACTCCTCTCCCCTAGCCGGCTCCTCTGGAGTCTCTAGGGGGGGTCGTCTTGAGGGTCCCAGCCGCGACATCACACTCTTGGTGGGGATGCGAACGGGCTCTGGCTGCTCTATGCCACGAGAGACGGGTCCGGGCTCGGATGCCATCATAGAGGCTATCAACGCCTTTTGAGCCGCCAAGGCAACGAGCTCCTTCTCATGGATCTCTAGCATCATGCGAGTCAGCTCGTCGCGCGACCGGGGAGTCCCCTGGACCGCATTGAGTGGAGTGGGCTGTCCCTCAGGCGCAGTTCCCGGCGTGCCGAAAGAGAGGGTCCTCGGCATTCCAAATACTGGGGCATGCCGTGGGGGAGGGCTCTCGTACTATTCGTTATCTGTCATCGGTCCTTGGAAACGGATTGTCGGAGCTAGCGCAGCAAATTCCCACAGACGGCGCCAATTGGCGAGCCTGATTTTCTTCCCAAGCTCGGCTTATATATATTCGCGTCGGCTCCGATCTTCCAAGGTCGTTGACGTAGGTGGTATCTGCTTCGTCGTCGGGGTGCTCTCTAAGCCCGCACAAGAAGCGAACAGGGGCCCGGGGTTGGTACCAGGTTTTCCCTCTCCGACGATCAAGTCAGTATTGGTATAGACTGAAGGTAGAAATATAGTTAGGGATGAGGGAATGGTCCAGTTACAAGTCGTGGCGTCAGTTGTCACGGTTTATATTCAGGTTGTTTTAACTTTATCTCTCCTCTCTATCTTTGTGTCCCCTTCTACTTGGTGTTAGTGGGGGTATTTATAGTCTGATCAGAGGTGTTTTTAGCCCTTGGATCACTGCACTGTCTAATAAAGATCCAACGGCTCCAGGTCATTTATGACTCTGACAATGGCACTATTCACCATCCGGGGCCCACAGGGCAGGCCTGTGATTGGGCCACGTCGATGAAACACATAAAGGGTCCCCCAAGGGAGCAGCAGCGTTAATTGGGGAAGAGTGCTCAGCAAGTTTCTCTGGGCCGGCCTAGGAACGGTCCGGCTCCTCAAGATCCGGGGTGATGCGTCACCCATGATTGACAGGCCCGGATCGCCTCCTATGGGGTTGATATCGGTCCGGACGAGGGGGTGCCGACATCCCCTCGCCATCGGATACCCAATTCGACAAATTATATTATGGGGAGTTTAAAAAACTTAGGTTGCGTAAATTAGCTACAAATAGTATGGTTAATTGGCCTGAGTTTAAGATACTTAACTATTCAAGTGAAGCAACCCCTTTCAACGTCAAAAACTTTATCAAGGACTCGAGTGGATTCCTTCCACTCGTGTACCTTTCTCAGCTGATCTGTAATAAATTTAAATGTATGCACTACCATATTATTTTTTGGTTAATCTATGGAACATTGTTCTAACTTTTTATGCATAAGTGTTAGTCGTTATCAACATCTTACAATCTTTAACAAATAATCAGTTTATTGGCTAGTGCATTGCATGTAAGTATGCAACTGTTGATCGTTTTGTTTTATTTTTCCTTTGCTTGACCAGAGCAAGTGTAAGTGCACACGAATTTCGTAACCTTAGAAACAATAAATAAATCGCATGTTCGAATATTGAACGAGCAAAACAACTGTTTATGTGCTTCTAAATGAAAGGACGACTATGGATCTTGGTTTATATAGCGAGTTAATTTCACTTTAGTGTCTTGTTTTTTGGTTTAGTGTACTAGATTTCAAAAATATTGATTTATTATCTTCAACATAACATATTTTTTGATTTAGTGATCCGAGTTTACAAAATTTTGATTTAGTTATCTCAGTTAATTAAAAAAATTGATTTAGTGACCCTACTAATTAATTTCACAAGTTTTAAAAATGCAACCCACATAGTTTAAAAATTAATAAATTAGCCACCGATTTGTTAAAAGAGACAAAATTAACTATTTAACATTTTTAAAAAAAATTACGTTTTCAAATAAACAACTTTTCTTTTTAAAGAATAATTTTGTAATATTTTTTTCCTATAAAATGGGAGTTTCTCTTAAAACAAACGCTATGTTTTTGATAAGATTACTGGATTTTTTTTATTTTTCATCGATAAAATTATGTCTCAAATAAATTTTTTGAAATTGTTTACGTAACAAAAATTTTAATATAGAAAAAACAATTTTAAAGACAATATATTAAAAAACGACTTTCAAGATATTCTTTCCTTGGAGAAAGTAAGCTTTTTGGGGAAATTTAAAATATTTTGGAAATAGAATATATTTATAAAAAAACGTAGCAAATTTGCACATCTTTTGTAAAATTATTAAATAAAAATATACTTTTTACAAGCTCTTGAATCATTGAGAAAACTTTCAAATTTTTATTATGCTAAAATATAAATATTTTCCTCAAAGTCGTTTTTTTCTTTATATTGAAATTTCTCATGAGTAAACAATTTTTAAAAAATATTTTGAGACATAATTTTATCGGTAAAAAAAAATCAATAATCTTATCAGAAAAAACATCTTTTTTTTAATAGAAACTCTCACTTTATTAGAAAAAAAACATTTATTTTTTTTATAAAAAAAAGAAAAGAAAAGAAAATTTGCATATTTGGAAACGTGTCTTTTAAAAAAAATTGTAAAAGAGTTAATTTTGTTACTTTCAACAAATCAGTGAAATTTCTAAATAATGTGGGTTGAATTGTAATTTTTTAAAACTTGTGTAGTTAAGTAGGCCATCAAATTTTTTTTTTAATAAACTAAGGTTACTAAATAATTTTTTTTATAAACTCGGGTTACTAAATCAAAAAATATGTTAAATTGAGCACACTAAATCAATATTTTCGAAACCTGTTACACTAAATCAAAAAATAGTCAAAATACGGGACAAAGTGAAATTAGCCCTCTATCTAGCAGCACAACAGAGTCTATTTCAATATTGAAATTGTTGATTTTGTCGATAAAAGAAACGTTGCAGCCTCTTACATCGACTGATTCGACTCTACTGATTTCAGGAGTTTGTGCTTCGCCTCCTGCATATATGTGATTAATATAATGGGGCAATTCCCTATAAGTCCCTTTTACCAAATTATATTCCTTCTAAGTCACCTTCATAATTTCACATTACTCATAGGTACCACTTTTTATGGTTTATGAGTTTTATTAGTAATTGATTATTTAAAAAAATGAAAAAATCACAAAAAATTATAAAAAATTATAAAAAATCACCAAAAAGTATAAAAAATCACCAAAAATCAAAAAAAATTATTAAAAAATACAAAAATCACAAAAAAATTATAAAAATTTAAAAAAAGTATAAAAAATCACAAAAAATCACAAAAAATCACAAAAAATCACAAACAAATCACAAAAAATCACAAAAAATCACAAAAAATCAAAAAATCACAAAAAATCACAAAAAAACACAAAAAATCAAAAAATCACAAAAAATCACAAAACAATATAAAAAAATAACAAAAATCACAAAAAATTATAAAAATTATAAAAAATCACAAAAATTACAAATAAAAGAATTATAAAAAAATTAAAAAATCATAAACTTTTTAAAAAATTACAAAAAATATTTTTTTTGTCAATATAACACTTTTTATACCGAAAAGTGATTTTTTTATACAAAAAAATGGTTTTTCCATGATAAATGTGCCTTTTTTTAATCTAAATGAGCTGAAAGTGCATCTAGTTCAGTCAAAAATACATATAATTCAGTCAAAAGCGTATATAGTTCAATAAAAATGCATATAGTTCAGTCGAAAGTGTATATAGTTAGTCAAAAATGCATAAAATTGAGCTGAAAGTGCATATGGTTCAGCTGAAAGTGCATATGGTTCAGCTGAAAGTGCATATGGTTCAGCTGAAAGTGCATCTGGTTCAGCTAAAAGTGCATATAGTTCAGCTGAAAGTGCATCTACTACAGTCGAAAGTGCATAAAGTTCAATAAAAGTGATTTTTTTTAATGATTTTTTTGTGTGATTTTTTTCATTTTTTTTTTATAATTTTGTGATTTTTTTCATTTTTTATAATTTTTTTAAAATTTTGTGATTTTTTGTGATTTTTTTATTTATTTTTATTTTTTTATAATATTTTGTGATTTTTTTCATTTTTTATTATTATTTTTTTTTTTTGTAATTTTTTTAAAATTTTGTGATTTTTTATAATTTTTTCATTTTTTATAATTTTTTTATGATTTTTTTATTTTCTTTGTTATTTTTTTTTTTTTCATTTTTTGTGATTTTTTTTCATTTTTTTTATAAAAATACATTTTTTTTTAATTTTTACAATTTTTTGTGATTTTTTTTCATTTATTTTGAGATTTTTTGCATTTTATATAATTTTATGTGTTTTTTTTTCATTTTTTATGAAATATGTGTATGGCGTTTTGGTAAATAAATTAAATAATTAAAAAGTGCTACCTATAGAGAATGTGAAATTATGGAGGTACCTAGGAGGAATATAATTTCAAAAGTGGTACCTATTGGGCATTAGTTGTAATATAATGAGCTCTAATATGAGAGGGGAGGTCAAATTTGGGTTTTAAATTTTTTGATTAATTAAATGATTTATGATATCACACATTTTTTTTAGCACATATTTTCTTTCTTTTTTGTAATATTTGTAATATAGCGTATGTTTTTGTTAATCGCCCCTATATTTATTGTATTGCATGCATGGTTTTACGGGGTGCTAATATTTGTATTTGTAAACCTTCGGGAAGTTACGTTTAGTTGTCTTCCTCATCTACAATTTTAGTGATCCAAAAGCACGCATGTTGTATTATTAGCTTCAAGACTCCAACCAAACAAACACAAAATAGGTATTTATAGCAACATATTTTGTTTTTTTAAAAGCTAGCTTACTCAAGTATGAGGGCAAAACTTATCTCACCGATAAATTCCTAGCTTTTGCTAGCTATTGAAAATAACAAAATAAGGCAACCACCCAATAACTACTACTTCAGAGCACTATTTGTGGCTAAAAATTACTTTTTTTCTATCACGAACAAAAAAAGTTTATTTTTTATTTTTAAGGGCAAATAGAATCCCTCTGATATTGGGAAAAAAAATGCAGGTAAATTGAGCTCAAACCTTTTAGCCTGAAGCTTCCATCACTACTGTTATTAAGTTGCAATGTTTCTGTAGGTGAGCGAGCCACTGGATGAGTCACCTCATAAAAACATACTCTAGCTAGCTAGACTATTGATTTCATTAATTAATTTTCAGAAAAAAAATGAAAAGCTAACCTTCATAACAAGAAGTAATATTCATACAAAAAATATACTGGTTTTCTTTCTATATATATATGGTGTTTTTACATCTAATTATGCTGGTTTTCCATTCATATATATAGTATGTAACTAGTTACAAATTATGCCTATTTATACTATATATATTGCAAACAATTACAAACATGGTGTTATTCTTCAATATTATCAAAAAAAAAACGTTTTACTACATATTCAATTATTAAATATTCACCTGAAATCTACTTTTCCCCAGACGCAACATAATTTATCATATCGTTGGCTTGACTTTAAACAAAGTGGAAATTGCCTTAAAGTCAATAAGTTCAAGTAATAAGGTCCCTAATTTTAGCAAACAACAATGACATCGAAAACTAAGTGGTTTGCACCATTATCCACTAATGAACAGAATGCCTAAATTGAAATAAAGTTAGCATTTGTGTTTGCCAAATTTAACAAATTTGGAAAAAGCCATGCATGTACCGAGTCCATTTGGAGTTTGACATGCTAATAAATTTGGAAAAAGCCATGCATGTACCGAGTCCATTTGGAGTTTGACATGCTAATAAATGCGTTCAAGCCCTTTCCATCGACTAGTCATAGTTATCATCAATCAAAGTTAATTCAAGGTTTTGTGTGCTAAATATTTTTAGCATTTAAATTCTTTTTGGTGTGTGCAATGGTGACAAAAGCATATATTTTCCAAGTGACGGCGTAATTTTGGCCACCATATACAAGGTGGCACATTTTCCTGTTAAACGCGTAGTATTACTTTTCTTTTCTTTTTATACGCCTTTAGTTTGACGTGAAATTAGAAGAACTTAGGGCCGAGAAAAAATCCCGGAAATCCTGACACGACTCGTGTCCCGACCCGCATCCGACCCGAGAAGAGTACCAATCCAAAAATGTCGGATGTTGTTCCGACCCGACAAACTTCGGGATCAGATGACAATTTTGATTTCGTCGGGTGTCCCGACCCGATCCGACTCGATTTTTTAATTAATTTATATTTTATATTATATAAGATTTTTTTTTTATTTCAACACTAAAATGTAAATTAATTTATATCAAATGCAAGTGATGAGAATCAAACATTGTACATCTAACATACAATGTAAGCACTCTACCATATGAGATACAATGCTTTTTTTTTTCCATATATTAATTATAATTACATAAGTGTTGTAAGATGTTACTATTGATCATCTTGGTTCTTACTTTATTGGGCCTATATTACGATTTCCTATCATATGTAACCATACCATCTATAATATAAAGAGGGTTAGGGGGTATGTTAATGTATCTCTGTACACATATGAATAAATAAAGTCTCTATTATTGTTGTCTCTCATACCTCTCTCTATATCTATACATATCTCTATATATATCTATAACGAGTTAATATGTAACACAACACGTTATCAACACTTTGCTCGTGAAGACACGGTAGTGATTCGGTCTGATGATCGAGTCCCGTAAAGGTTGAATTTAAATCCATGATTCAGACTACGCCCATAAAGTGTTATGACGCTTTAGTCATTATGATGTTAAGTCGCCAAATTCTTCCATGATCGTTCGATCACTAGATATTGATAGACTCGGTCCGTCTCTGATGAGACGATGAAAAGATATTGAATCATGATGTTCATATCTAAGTACAATAAGCGCATCATTGTACTTGGTTTATTGGTTTAATGTGCTAGGGCGAACATCTCATCTGCTGTGAATGGTATAGCTCGACATAGTAACACGCTGCCATCGAAATGGCATAAAAGACATTTTTCCATTACCTTAAGTTAACTGTGAATAAAGGTTTGTCTTATTCCATTGCGTCATCGAGTGTACATAACCCTTTTGTTACTCGAATTAACGCAACCCTTTTTCGGTTATACCGATATCGGTTACTTATCAGACCCGCATTAGGGATATTGCTAGTATGGTTATGTTTTTACCATTGAGAATATGCGATATCTTGGAGGTCTTGTTAAGACTCCAAATGAATCACTATGATCTACTCGTGCTTTATGAGACGACTAGAGATTGTATATGGCTTCGAGCCAGTATTAGCCATATTTGAATTACATATGCCCTGTCTCATTATTCAGATGAAGCACTTGTCATATTTGAGTACAACTTACTGCTATCGATCAACAGAGAAATGACTATATTATGATATTTAGCATTTCTCGTCGAAATAAATCTTCACATACGAAGTTTAAGAGCATCCAGTTGAATGCTTGTTTTATTCCACGTTGGATTATACTACACCCAGTCGTGTGCAAGTAAAAATAAAGCATCCAGTCGAATGCTCGTACTCTTTCTTGGAATATGAAATCTTTGCACCAAGTCGTGTGCAAGTGAGGGAGAGCATCCAGAAGAATGCTTATTGCACTAATTACTACTGTTGGCCCGGGTGCGGCTAAACCTTAGAGGGGGGTGAATAAGGTTTCTAGGCGTTTTTGGCCTAATTAAACTAAGTGCAACTAATCACCCAACTATCGCAATTCTAATCTTATGCGTTTAACAAAAGTTAATATAATACTAAAAGTTCTAAACGCATGCACGAAATAAGCAATAATTAAGTTGCGGAAAGTAAAATGAAGGGAAAGAAAATGACACCGTGATTTTATAGAGGTTCGGCAAACGGCCTACGTCCTCTCCTCGGTACTACCGAGTATTTTGCCGGTGTTGTCAACCACTTGTTGATTTTCTCTTTTTGAACGGAGATACCTACAACACAAGATTTGTCTTTTTGTCCCCAATTTCTTTTGGGTCCGACATTGTTAGTGGCTCGGGTCTTTACTACCCATTTCAAATCGCTTCTACTAACTTGAAAGCGATTTGGGCATTTAGAAGAATTATGCTCACTTCTACTACAATGTATGCAATGCCTAGACTTTTTAGTATAACGAGAGTTATACGAAGTTTTGGAAAGGTTTTTCGGAGTATTCAATTTGGTTTTAAAACCTATACCTTTCCTATCATTAAAATATTTTTGAAAAATCTTGGAAGTACTCCCTTTAGTAAAAACAACCTCTTGTTTAGGTGGAATAGGAGTTGTAGAAATATTAGAGGCTTTAACGAAGCGGGTTTTGTTTGAAGCAGAACCAATGCAATCAAAACCTAAACCGCTCTTATCATTGAAATCTTTTTGACAACTCAAAATGTTATCTAAAACGGTTTTACCCTTAGAAAACTTTCAAATTGTTAAATTAAGTTTTTCAATGGAAATGACAAGCTCGTTGTTTTTAGTTTTCAACGTTTCATTCTCGGTTTCTAAAAGCTTGACCTTGTCATTTAAGTTAAAAGCATGAGAACTTAAAACCTTGTTTTTGCTTTTAACTTTATCGAAAGCATCATTTAACTCTTCAAAATTTTCTAATAAATCGCAATCTAAAGAAGATGGTTTTGAAAGAGTTTTAGCAAGTCTAGACATCTCATTTTTAAGAAAATTGATCTCAGTTTGTAAAGACTCGTTTTGAATAATGAGATCATTGTTTTTATCTTTCAAGTCTTCCTTTTCGTCATCTATATCACTTAAAGAAAATGACGATTTCGGAATAGACTTATTTTCATTTTTATCTCTTGTCAAGGATCTTATTTCTTCATTGAGAGAAGAATTTAACCTTCTCTATAAGCTTAGAAAGTTTTTCGGAATAGATTCCACACATATGAATTAATTCATCATGGGAAAAATCTTTTA
This sequence comes from Primula vulgaris, assembly GCA_963920805.1. Taxonomy (NCBI): domain Eukaryota; kingdom Viridiplantae; phylum Streptophyta; class Magnoliopsida; order Ericales; family Primulaceae; genus Primula; species Primula vulgaris. Next base: position 24,254,644 of record OY987218.1, on the reverse strand, counting down.
CCTCATCGTTGTCACTTACGCTTGAGGATGAGAGGTTTTGTTCATGGTCGTCTTCCATGGCCATATAACAACCAAGGTGAGCGACTTCATCTTGGTCGGAGCTATCGCTAGAGCTCGAAGCGGATATCTTCTTCTTGCCTTTGCTCTTGCGATTCTTGGCGCAATCTCTCGCCATGTGTCTTTCCTTGCCACAAGTATATCAAACAAAATCGTTAGAATAAATTGAATTATTTGACGATTTACCTTTATGTTTGCGTTGGTCTTTTAGCTTGAGTATTTCCTTGACGATTCGAATGATTTGCATTGAATCTTTGTCGTCCTTGGATAGCTCATCGCTTTCGTCACAAGTTGTTCCTTTGAAAGCTATCTCCTTCCTTTTCGAGATGGGCTTGTGACTATTGAGGGTGATCTCGTGAGTAATGAGTGAACCCGTCAATGCATCAAGAGTGTATGTGTTCATGTCGTGTGCCTCTTGAATTGCGGTGACCTTTGGTTCCCATTCTTTCGGTAAGCTCCGAATCACCTTTGAGACCATTTCCTTACAAGATAAATGCTTACCAAGAGATGTTAATCCGTTAGTGATAGTAGTAAATCTAGCAAGCATATCGGAAATAGTTTCACCCTCGCTCATTTTAAAAAGCTCGTAGTCATGAACTAATAGTTGGAGTTTGCAATCCTTAACTTGGTTAGTCCCTTCATGCATTACTACTAGCTTATCCCACATACCCTTAGCGGTTTTACAAGCGGAAATTTTGTTGTACTCGTTAGGAGAAACGGCACAAACAATAGCATACATCGCTTTGGCGTTCGTAGAGTAGGCTTCTAGTTGAGCGTTATCTAGGTCCTCTACGGGGATTGGGTTCTCGCTATTTTCGGATGTAGGTGCGGAATATCCTACTTTAATGGTCATCCAAAGTTTAACATTATAGCTTTGTAAAAACATGCTCATCCTATCCTTCCAATATGAAAAATTTATTCCATCAAAATAAGGTGGAGTATTTGGGGATAAAGCTATGCCGGATGCGAAATTGTACAAATTAGCCATCGGTATCTTAACTCTAAAATCGTTAGATTCCTATATGCAAGAGCCTCGGCTCTGATACCAATTGTTGGCCCGGGTGCGGCTAAACCTTAGAGGGGGGTGAATAAGGTTTCTAGGCGTTTTTGGCCTAATTAAACTAAGTGCAACTAATCACCCAACTATCGCAATTCTAATCTTATGCGTTTAACAAAAGTTAATATAATACTATAAGTTTAAACGCATGCACGAAATAAGCAATAATTAAGTTGCGGAAAGTAAAAGGAAGGGAAAGAAAATGACACCGTGATTTTATAGAGGTTCGGCAAACGGCCTACGTCCTCTCCTCGGTACTACCGAGTATTTTACTAAAAATCTCCTTGCGGATTATTACAAATCCTATCGAGCTAATCAACCGATTGAGCTCCTCCTCACTTTATAAGTATCCCGAAATGAAAAGACCTAGAGCTTTTAAGCTTCAATTGCTTACAAAGCCTCTACCCGATCACTCGCTCACAAATGAGTTTATATTTTACTCTTTACAAAATCGTTACAATCAATGTAACAACACTCACTATTTTAATTGCTTCTAAATAAGCTAATTGGTGAGTTTTTGATGATGATTAAGCTTGAATCGTATTCTCCTTGATTTCCCTCTTTCTTGAATATATTCACCAAAATGGTGATTTTAGGGTTTTTATTTAGAGGTTGAAGGATAATGGATTGGTGTATTGATTGGTTGTTTTGGGAGAGAGATTGGGTGGTTTATATAATCACCAAAGTCTGTTTTTCTGTATCAGATCGTTGGAAGTGGTTGAGGCTTTTTTTTCAGCGTTTTAAGCAACTTTCCAGAAAAAGCTGAAAAGCTGTTTTCGAATTCTGCAGAAAACGATCGGTCGTTTTCTACAGTCGATCGGTCGTTTTCAGAGAACGATCGGTCGTTTTCTGAGAAACGATTGGTCGTTTTTTCGACGTCCTCACTGGAAGAGTTTGGACCAAAAACGATCGGTCGTTTTTGTCCAGTCGATCGGTCGTTTCTTCAGTATTCCCGGTTTTCTCATTAAACTTCAAAAGCCTGTAACTTCTTCGTTTTAGCTCCGATTCTGGTTCCGCTTGAACCTGTGGCTTCATTTTTCTGAGCTCTATCTTTCTGGCATTCTGAAATTTACAAATTCTCTTTTTGGAAAAGACAAGCATTATATCATCGAAATTGAGAAATCGTAAAATCATTAAAAACATAATCAACGTTATAATCAAAATCAATTATTGAACCCCATGGTTCAACAACTACTTAGTCAAAATTCTCACACCCTGTCGTGTGCAAGTGAGGGAAAGCATCCGGTCGCATGCTCGTGTACTCTTTTGGTCCTTCGACAAAGGTTTTTCCCACTGAGTTTTTCTTGGCAAGTTTTTTAACGAGACACGTTCCCATCATATCTCACTTAAGATTGCCAAAATTAGGGAGAGTATCCTGTCGTATACTTCTTACCACTGTGTACTCTTTTGTCCTTCGAGCAGAGGTTTTTTCCATTGGGTTTACTCTGGCAAGGTTTTGATGAGGCATCTATTTTGTGGTTGATCTCTACTACTAGCACTGTTGCACTCTTTTTTCTTCGATGAGAGATTTTCCCATTGGTTTTACTCTGACAAGGTTTTGATGTGGCACACTATTGTGGTTAGTTATTTACTTGGAATTTCAGCCTATATCATTCTACAACACAGTTTGTCCTAGGTACCGGCTTTGTCTCATGTTGGGTTTTCATGTCCTAAGGTTTTATGTGTTTAGCTCTGTGAATGAACTCAACTCAGATCGACTGCATGGAGACGAAGAAACCAAGACGTTCAAAAAGGGAGTGTTGTAAGATATTATTGGTTATCTTAGGCCTTACTCTATTAAGCATATCTTGGTCTTTTCTAGCATATGTAACTCTATCATCTATTATATAAAGAGGGTTATGAGGTCTCTTGATGTATCTTTGTATACATATGAATAAATAAAATCTCTCTTATTGTTGTCTCTCATACCTCTCTTTATATCTATGCATATCTCTCTATATATTTTTAACGAGCTAATATATCACACAACAATAAGTATACTATAGATTTGTACTTTTGAATATATAAAACTATTAAAATAAAAAATATACTTAAATAAAAAAAGTTATATTGTTAATTCAAAAAAGATAAATGATCATTATTTTCCGATTATAAAAATTATAATAATAATGTATCTCATTTAGTATGATAATTGTTATTTGTGTGAATAAAACTAAATAATAAAAGAATCTGATAAAAAACGTATCAATTTTTTTATCTACTCTATTATTTGTAGTTTCACACTATTTTTTCTACTACATGTTAATTTGTTTTTTCATTTATTAGGAATGTTATTTTTAAACTACGATTATGTTTCGTGTTAATAAGATGTTTAGACTTCTTAAATAAAAATTGTTAATAAAAAATGACGTTGTCGTAAAATAAAAAAATATGTCGGGAGATTCGGGATAAATCTATCCCGACCATACGGGATCCCGAAAAGTCGGGTCCCAACTTTTGTCGGGTCGGGATCGGGATTTTTTTTTCGCTTACAAAAATAATCGGGCCGGGATATGGATTAAGCGTTTACGGGTTGGGTTTCAACCCTAACCCACCCCTAAGTACAATAAATCTTATTTTGCTTACTAATTATATGAATATATGATTGGATGGAATCATTAATCACATCAACAATTGTATTCCCGAACGTTATCCCAGCACTCTAGTTAAATCAATCATTTTCTCACTTGATTAATCATGGGATCAATATTGCACGACGTTTCAAATCCAAATTTGCACGTTAACGTTAATCAGGATAAGGAGATTTTTTATCAAACGTATCATGAATAATTTTAGCCATAATTGCAAAGCAAGTGTTTCTATAATTCCATATAAATCCTATTCTTTTATTTTTGGAAGATGCCTCTTTTGATTATTATTCGTCCCTTTTCTATGCATCATTATATTCTCTTTTTTTCTTTGACAATCACGTTCACTAGATTTTAAAAAAGAAGACCAATTATTGAATAGTCCAAAAACACCTTTGAACGGTAGTAAATTAAATAATAAGAATGTCAGTAGTAATTAAATAGAGAATTAAATTTGTGTAATTAAATAAACGTCTGTCTATATTGCATGAATCTGAAAATGGAACGACGCAAATGTACTCTTTTCAAATTCATGATGCGAAAACAGTATAACTAGGTCTAACTAAACCAATTAATGTTTAGTATGTCACACGCATATTAAATCATTTCACGAAAAGAAAAGGCTATGGTAAAGTGACCTCAATTTAAATAGCAACTTGCAAGACGAGGCGACAAGTTAATTAGTGTGTATTTAATTATATTTGGTATAGCGTTCGTATAAGAAATCAATAAGATGGGCAATAATAGAGGGATAAAAAAGCGAAGGGTAATCCTTTAGCAAAAAAGTCAAATAAAACAAAAGAAAAGTAGTATTACAAGGTTAACGTGTAAGCACAAAACCAATTATTTAGTGAGATACAAAATTATTTTGTACTTTCTGGATACTTTTTAGAAGAAAAAAAAAATATTGTTGCCCAACTCCCAATCTGATCTCCTGAAACTGTCCACGTGTTACCCGATCTTAATACGAAAGTCGGACTCCTTTTTTTGTGTACCTTTCGGTTTTCAATCCTCTTACTTGTTTTAAAGGGTCAAGAAAAGAAAATTTATTTCTTGGATGGATTATTGGTTGGTCGAAAAATTGAAAAACTAAAAAAGAGAAAAAATCAAGTTGAATCATAATTCATTACACTTATTTAGCAAAAACAAATATATTCAATGTTTCTTTTAAGGTCATAATGTTGAGGTTATAGTCCTATCAAATTTTAAAAAATTACTAGGAGAATCAACAAAACAATACTAAATTCAATAAAAATAAACTATATTATATTATTAAATAATATGACTATCAAATTCAAGAAAAATACTATAAATTCTAATAAAATACCACTAAATTCAATAAAAGCATTACTATATTATTTTTCGATATTATTATATTATTTTTATTCCTACATACGGGGTGTAGGGACCAAATTATGAGCAGCTGTATCAGTTCTCTTATATCACCAATTTACCTTAAATATGAGGAGATTATTCTAAAACTGTACATGCATCAGTTTTCACTTATAATTAAAATAATAATTTATCTACTTTTATCTTATTCTCTCTTTTTTATTTGTACTTTTCACATGTAAATTAATAAGATAACAAAAAGATGAGTTGTATAGTTGTGATAGAGAAATTGATAAAAAAAAACTGATAATTTGCATAAAGCAAAACGTTTCCTTATAAGTTGTAAAAGTATACTTTTACTTTAAATATGAGGAAACGTTTAAGTTATTTAATGTGTTTGTTCTAGTAAATTAATTTGGATTGAAAAAATTTGATAGAAATATATTAAAATATAGTAATATTTAGTTATAATAAAAAATTTGATAGAAAATCTGAAAAATGAATAAGTTAAATCGTCATCATAAAAATATAAAAGTGATGCTAATTAAATTAAATATAAAAAAAATTGTAAGAAAACTGTATAGATTAAAGATACTACTACTGATGTCTCAAATTCTGTAAAGTTGACTTCTAATATATGTTCTCATTTATTTGGTTCCATGTAGAACTATTTTCAATGACGAAGGTAGGATAGAAACATTGGATTTGGCTGTGAAGGTGGGAGAGAATTTTTTTTAAAGAAATGATGATGGGGGTGGTTTTAAATTGTCATTTTCTTAATATAAATGCAAAGTTTATTCTGTGAGTGGAGTTTTAAATTATTAGGAGGTTTTAGCCCCATTTAGGATTCAAATTTTCTACTTTTTGTTATTTAATCAAATACTCTAAATTTCAATATAAATGATTAAATAAAAACAATCTAACAGTCTATTATATTTATACGTGGTTTTTGTAATTTTCTTTTTATCCGTTAGAGTGAACTATAGATGATGTGAGTGCATTATATATTCTAAAGAAGTTGAATCTCCACAACAAGGGTTACTCCTATCTTCCGGGAATTATAGACCGATACCAATTTTTTTTTGATAAAGCTCCGTACCATTTACTCATACATATTTAAGAGAGAAGATACCACTATTAAAAAACTAATTGCAAACAGCTACTTTTTTTCAAATTTGCAAATAGCTACGCTTTCTCATCATTAACAAAACACGTTACTCTTACACAATTGGCCCAACAAATTTTGACACACGATCATTGACTATTCCCGGCATTGACTTATGCCGGACGTTGAGTGCCGAATTCTGACATTGACCGATAAAAAATTGCCAAAAAATTTCTGAACAAAAACTTAAAGAATTATAAAAAAAAATTAAAAGGTTAAAAAAATCCCAAAAAAATTATGACAGTCTAATAAAAATAAAATTTGAATGCATAGTCTAATACATTAATGGCAGTCTAATGGCCAAATAAAAAAAATGACATTCTATTATTCTAATACACTAATGATAGTCTAATGGTATAATAAAAAAAATGACATTCTATTATTGTAATACATTAATGACGGTACAATAAATAGTCTAATACCAAAATGACAGTATAATAGAAAGTCTAATAATTAATGATACATTCACTATTGATATACTTCCGACCATACTCAATGATGTGACATAATGAGCTGGTTTGGATTCTTTAACAAATACTATAATTAAAAAGACTATATAAGAAAATAGATATTTGTAAGAGAAAAACAAACGGTACACAAGTCATCTACATACACTTTTCTTAAAAAATACTGTCTTTCATTACTTTTATTAATCTTTTACAAGAATTTTTTTTACTGATGAATTATTTGGTATGCGTTTATTAAATGGGAGGATGTTATCTCTGAAGTTAAACAAACTATTTATTTTAACCAAAGATATGTAAAAAGTAAACTAATTTTACCAAATAACATTTTTGTATAAAAATATACTTTTACATTGTTCACCAAACAATATTATTTACAAAAATATACTTTAATAACGTGATGAAAAAAAAAATTGTACTTAAAAATGGCACCAAACGAGGCCAATTGTGTTAGTGTGTAACATTTTAGTTATGGAAATAATATATATTTATAATTTTAAAAAAGTAATGAAAAACTCTATTATTTAAGTTAGAAAAAATGACATGGGCAATGTAAAGTGTATGTACATAGTTGTGTACATTTTGTTTTTCGTTTACAAATAGTTATTTCCTTTTATAGTCCTTTTAATTATAATATTTGTTAAAGAATCCGTGCCAGCTCATTATGCCACGTTATTGAGTGTGCTTGATAGTGTATCAATAGTGAATATATCATAACCCCTAAAAGACAATTTAATACACTAATGACGGGTCTAACACATTAATTACCGTCAAATTAATAGTTTAATACATTATTATAAAATTTAATACTACAATGACAACTTCTAAAAGGAGTGGGTTTGATATGCATTTTTTTTGAAGTTTTTGTAAAACTTACCATCACTGACACAACCTCTATCACCTACAACATGGCGTTCTTCGACAGCACCGTCGCCGTTGTCGAGAGATAGAGAGTAGCAAGGAGACACAAAGACAAAGAGATGGAGTCAGAAAGAAAGTGAGTTGAGGGGAGAGAGAGAGAAAGATGGAGAGGGGGAGGTTGGATCTACGATGAACGGAACTCCGATTAGAGGGAGAAGACAGCGATGAAGGTGATAAACAGACAATGGAGCTCCACTGAGGGAAGAAGGCAGCGAATCAACGATGAAAGTTATAGGAGACGACGGAGCAGAATCGACAACGGAGCGCCGACAATGTTGATGGTGGTGGGTTTTAGGTTAAATTAAAAGAAAAAAGTGTAATGGGGTAAATAGAATTGTATTCATTTATATATTTATGTATGTAGTATCAAAACCAAATTAATTAAGTTTTGTTTTAAATGAATATTATTCTAATAAAATCGATTAATGATAATAAAATCGATTAACTATGTTAAAGTGCTCCCGTAGTTATTCTTATGTTAAATAATAGGGACAATTAACAAAAATATACCATAACTCTATTATATTACCAAAAACATACCCCCAAAACTTAAATTACAAAAAACATACATATATATATTTATTATTTCTCTAATTATAATCAAACCATAATTTAACCCCTCTCTCTCTAACCGCAACTCTCTCTCTCTAATCGTACATCTCTCTCTAACACACGATAATCGCACATCTTTCTAACACATGCTAATCATTCATGTCTCTCTCTCAAAATGACTAAAAACTCACAAAATATTCATATGCTAATTATAAAATGTCATACCATAATTTTAAAATGTCATACCCTAAATGTTTTCAATCACAATCAAATATCTAAAAAAGAGTTCATACCATAATTTTAAAACTTTATACCCTGATTTCAAAAACTTCATACCCTAATTTTAAAACTTCATACCCTAATTTTAAAATTTCATATTCTAATTTTAAAACTTCATACCCTAATTTTAAAACTCCATACCCTAATTTTAAAACTTTATACCCTACATATGAATTTCTCTCAATACTATACATATGGATTCTCCTCTTTCAACTTGAAACCCACAAGTTTTACAATAGTTTCAAACCTCAATAAATAGAAAACAATCTCACCAATTTCATATATTTTTCATATATTAAAGGATAGAAAACAATCTCACCAATTTCATATATTTTTCATATATTACGGGATATCAATCAGTGTAATATTTGTATATTACGTATGTATATATATGTATTTATATGTATATAGATATTTATATAATTTAGATGGTTTTCGATAGTTAGTGACGGGTTTTCGTGGTGGAGGAGTGAAGAGAGATAGAGTGTGATATAAAAGAAATATACAAACAACAATGAAGGAGAGAGAGATTAAGATCAGAGAGAGATGTAGAAAAGAATTGGTTAGAGAGATAATAAGGGATGAGAGAGAAAGTAAATGAGAGATAGAAAAATAAGATAATAAATGTATGTTTTTGATAGTTAAATCTGTAAAGGTATGTTTTTGGTAATTTAGTTTCAAAAGTAGTATGTTTTGTTAATTTATCCTAAATAATAATATATATTTTAGACAACATGCTCTAGCAAAAATATGTGAAACATTAATATAAATCTCAATGATTTGATTTTCATAAATGTGTTACATAAAATTTGTAAAATAAATGGGATAGAATGCAAATAACCCCTTAAAACTATGAGTCATTTGCAAATAATCAACATAAACTATCAATTCTTGCGATTAACTTTCATTAACTATCAAACTATTGTAATTAACCACAATGTTAGTAATTAACCGTGATGTTATTTAAAATGACGTAACTTTTTTTTCATTTGTTTTATATATATAGTTTGTCTATACACGTGAGTTAAAATAACAATTATGTTAAAAAATCCATGGGGAAAAGCTTTATATGAAGAAAAAAAACATTATTTTAATGAGAAAAACTATTTTTTTTTATTATTCCATAAAATTTTACTTAATATGTTAATGAAATTTCGAAAATAAAATTATATTATTTAAAAAAGATGATAGCGTGATTAATTGCAAAATCTTGATACTATTAGTTAGGAAAATTGATCACGTGGAGTCACCAGTGACTACACATTTTTCAAGATGTTTGGTACAAATAAAATCAACAAGAGAAACAAATCAAATCAAAACAAGCATGGCCGATTTTCTATCATTTCGAAATATTCTCACAAAAATATTTTATAAAAGTTGCACGTGTCAAATAAAAATAGAGACGACCAAAGTACAGCTAATTGGAATTTCCCTGTTTTTATTATGATTAATAATTATTGACGGTTCATGCACTTAGGTGTAAGACAGAGAAAGTGGTGATCTGGCATTTCTCACCATGACTCTATCAGCTAAACTACAATCTCAGCCGTTTGATCACGCCGACTCTTTTTTAACGTGTCGAATTATTAAAGGAAACTCAAACTTCAAATAAATATATTGTCCCCACTTATGAAAAGGAATACCGTACTTGCTTTTTCTGTGCCTATATATATATAGCCGCAAAATCTTCTTTGGGAATAGTTATTAAATAATATATTTCACACCCTCAGAAAAAAAAAAAACTTTCTAGCTGCCTTTTTTTTTTATATTACTATTGAAATAAATAAAAATAAAATAAAATGGGAGTGCAAGAAGCTGACCCGATATCACAGCTAAGGCTGCCACCGGGGTTCCGGTTTTACCCGACGGATGAGGAGCTTATGGTCCAATATCTGTGTAGGAAAGTTGTGGGGCATCATTTTCCAATGCAGATTATTGGGGATATTGATTTGTATAAATTTGATCCTTGGGATTTACCTAGTGAGTTTTCTTTTCTTTATTTTGAGTTAACTTAATTCATTTGTTGGGATTGTTTCATTGTAATTTCAGTCATTGGGAAGATTACTATTAGTAGGGTTTAAAATGCTAATTTTTAGAGATTTTGATTAATATATATGGAAGAAAAATTCGTGTTTTTTTTAATGAGGGCAGCCCGATTGTCTATATGAAAATGTGCTCAAAAGTATAAAAGGTTCTTTTTTTTGGATGTTGAGAATAAATTTAATTATTTTTGTGAAGGGTTCATAAGAAGATGTGCAGTAGATGTTGATGTATAGGGTCTTTTGATGCTTCTTTAAGTAATGGAATATTATATGGTCAATCACCTCTAAAAGTATGATGATATTTACCTCTAATTTCTTTCTAAAAGACATTAAGGATGGTACAATGAAACAAGTATCATGAGGTACTTCATTTACTTTTTCAATTCACATGTAAGGTTTTTGGTCTTTACTTATTTTTTTCCTGGTGTTTGTGATTAGGCAAGGCACTATTTGGAGAAAAGGAGTGGTATTTTTTCAGCCCAAGAGATAGGAAATATCCAAACGGGACAAGACCCAACCGGGTAGCCGGATCGGGATATTGGAAGGCGACGGGAACTGATAAGATGATAACTACAGAAGGAAGAAAAGTTGGGATAAAGAAAGCTTTGGTTTTTTATGTGGGTAAAGCTCCTAAAGGAACAAAAACCAACTGGATTATGCATGAGTATAGACTTTCTGATCCCAAAAGAAAAAATGGGAGCACAAGGGTATGTTTATCATTTCCTTACAAGTATTAATTAACAATATGATTACAACCATGAAATTGTTGTTTAATTAACTGAATTATCATGTTTTAGTTGTTGCAACATCTATTTTCCTTTGTGTTTAGTTTTGAACGTTATCAAGATTGGACATGGAACCCAAAATGACACTAATAAAATAGGACTCATAGTTCCTTTGCCTAGATGTATTGCTGCAATTGTATAGATTATAGAACATTCAAATTAAACAAATTCTAGTAAAATATGCAAGGAATGTCACATAATTTTCTATAAGCATGTCAATTCTGAAAAATTATAACTACAAAAAATCCTTCAGTCCAAGTCCTGCATCTTCTATATATAATATATTGATGACGTTGTATAGATTAACCTGTTATCTTGAACAAATGTAGTACGGCTGGATTATTTGTCACAGACTCACAAGGGAGCAAATTTAGCTTATTTTTGGTATAATAATGAAAATTTGTAAATTACAACATATTCTTTTGTTTCCAGCTGGACGATTGGGTTCTGTGCCGGATCTACAAGAAGCACTCGAGCGCCCAGAAATCCCAAAACGATATCCCCACGAAAGAACAAAGCTACAGCCACAACTCCTCTTCTTCGTCATCATCTCAATACGAAGAAATGTTAGACTCATTGCCAGAGATCAACGACAAGTTCTTTGCCCTCCCAAGAATGAACTCTATCAAGAACCTAAATCTTCAAAATTTAAATTCCGGTGGTAGTTTCGACTGGGCTGGCCTTGCCGGAGTCCAGTCCTTGCCTGAAATGGCTCCTCATGGCGGGAACGTGAAAAATGACTTCTATGTTCCTAATGTTCCGACAGACGAGGAGGTGCAAAGTGGGCTCAAGACCGGTCAAAGGATAGATAACTCGGCTTTTTATGAACAGAACAGGGTTGGGTTTGGTCAGGGTTCGGGTAATACTGTCAACCCATTTGGGGTACGGTACCCGACACAGAATGGAAGATTTGGGTTTCAGCAATAGTTGTATTCATGTGTTTCTAAGGGTAGACAGTTCATCGGCTTTATAGCCATTTGATTAAAACTTGTTTGTTGATGTTTGTTTAATTTGAACCGATCAAAAGTTGGAAAACAGTGGCTAAAACTTCTGTGATTTGGCGATGTAAGAAACAACTGTAACATGAAATTCAAATGGATCTAGACATCTAGTGAAATAAGAAATAAAGTTTCCAGGTAAAGTGCAAAGGGGTGTATAGTACATGGAGCAGCATGTAAAGAAGGCCAGATGATGGGGTGTTTATGGAAATTCATCAAATTATGGGACTAAATAATCTTTCGAGTGAAAGGGAATTTAAGTCGATACCTGGAATACTTTACATTTGCATTTTGTTGTTTAAAATTAAAAGACTGAGTTGGGTGATTTTGAGTAGTGGGTTAGGGGCCTAGGCAGTGCTACAATGAGCACTTTTAACTTGTTTTTGCCGCAGTTTTCATTCCAAAGTAATAGTAGTAATGTAGTATGGTTTGCTCTTAATAATTATAGCCTAATATTTTGCTTGGGCTTGTGTCTTACAAGTTAAAAAAGAAAGTGATGCTGAAAAGTTGAAATCTGTATTGGTCTTTTCAATGGTTTGGCTTATGCACGTTACCAAAATTGAAGAGGGGCAACCTTCTTATAAGGTGAAAATGATCTTTTATAGTAATGATTATATCTCTTTCACCCCCTCTTCTTCCTTGGTTCCGTTTCTCTTTCAATCATCCTTGAATTCATTTGAGCCCCTATAGGGATATAGCAAAACTGTAACGAACCTTTTTTTTTTATATTTTATTTTAAAAATCTTATTAAAGATGATCAAGTGATTTCACTCCTCGCCTCGTTAACGAGACTCTAACTTTGCATCTCCTAGTTGTTAATGCGGACTCTAGCCCACTAGGCTATTCCTAGTGAGTTAAACTGTAACGAACCTTAATCAACCGTTACCTATCAATATAAATGTTGCAGCGCATGGCATAGCAACTCTTTTAGGACTGAGGACATATTTAATCACGTAAAAGCAATTTCAGGACTACGTTTTCACTAATTTACAATCCTCAGGAAGATTAGTACGTAATCAGTGAAGGGATCAATCATGGGAACTAGTTACCTGAAGATCAACCATGGCACCAAGTTACCTGAAGAAGTTTTATTATCACAGGCATCGTATTTGTTAGGATTACATTTGTTTCCTGAATCCTGATGATATCCGTTTTACTTCGATTGGCGAAAGTTTAGATTCACTTGAGTAAAGTTTGTTCTTAATTTTAAGGGTACAAAATGACAGTATCTCTTAAGATACCTTCAATAGTCGATTTTACTTGGCAACCTTTAGCAAGAGTTTGATGTACCTAACCACTAACGAACTCTGTAAGTTCATCTCTCAATTTTATGAGGGGAGTTCGATAATCCCGAAAATTAAAATTTCACGTGTAGTAGATATTTTCACCAGAAGAAAATTGATGAATTTCTTTATGGAAGCGTGCAAGTCAGATTCTTCCATGCTTTGTGGAAGACAAATATCCACATACAATGGTGTAAGACATTATTTCTGCAAGTGCTAAAGTGATCGAGTGGGCTCTATTTGTGGTTTTACACCCAACGATATGGGGTAATTTGTGACGGGTCATCTTTTTATACTTTTGTTAAACACGAGTCCACACTCTTAATTACATGGTATGGTAGCTTTTAACCCGAACTTCAAATGGGGCTGCTATCGACCTAGGGTGGTTTAAAGTGGAGTGTAATGGCTTATCTCCACAGGCGAATACTGAACAAGTTACAAAGTTGGAAAAAGAACCTAATGTCCATCGTGGATAGAGATGTTCATGTCAAAGCAGTGGCACCAACGATTCCTGCGTATCCTGTGATATGCCTTTTAGTGCCGAAAGACTTATGAAATCAAATTAATGTCTTAATCGCAAATTTTTGGTGGGGGGGCGATAATGACAAAGAGAGGAAAATAGATTGGAAAAGTTGGGAATCTTTGAGCAAACTAAAAAGTGAAGGCGGGTTGGGTTTCGAAATATACACACATCCAATTATGTATTGTGAAACGATATTGGAGGCTAATTCACAATCAAGAACAACTATTCACAAAGGTCTTAAAAGCCTTATATCTTCCAAAAGCCTTAATTATATCTATTTATCATTGAATTCGATGTTCACATGGTTTCAAAAACTAGGCAATACTTCAGTGGTCGTGGTTTCTTTGTTTTACTGTATAGATACATGTGTTTATGGAAATGATTTGGTTAAATATTGAATTATGGATCAGCTTAAGAGTTTTTTTGATATATTTTTATTACTAGGGATTAGTTTCGCTAAATTTTAAAAAGAGCGACCCAAATCATCTTGAGTTTATAAGCATTTTCGTTATTTGATTGGTTGAAAATTAATTTCATTCGTCAATAAGCATTGTCAGTATTTCAATTAATTTTGAAGCAGATATAAAAAAAGGCTTCAAGTTTAGAAATTTTGTCCGTTCTCTTAAATTTTGGATATCGCTCTGAATAAGTTTTAGTCTAAAAACGTTGGATAAGCTTGCTTGTCAGTTTACACGATTGTGAACATTCCCAAAGGTAAATGGGTAATCCAGAAATCAGTCATAGCGAGAGTTTACTAAAGCGATTATAACCTTTATTTAAGCTTAAGTCCCAAAACGTTAGTGCTTATTGCATGTCTTTTTTTTTCTCACAAAGTGCTCATAGTAACGTTGTACTATTGGCACAAACTGTTGGTTTCCGTATACGAAATAACAATTAAATAATAATAAAAGACTAAACAGAAATGATCAAAAAACCAGTGTAATCTTTATTAATTTCGAATTGGAATTGAAATCACAGATTACAACATGTAGGTACTGAATTGAAATTAAAGCAAACGTTATTCAGATTATTATTAATTAATAATCTGATGTACTGAATTGCAATAAATAGAAACTGCCGGACTGGAAAGTACATACTTAACAGCCGGACTGTTCTGATTGAAATTGAAATTACAAGACTGAATTGAAAACTATTCTAAATACAGAATTAAAATTACAGACTAAAAACAGTACTTTAAATAAATTACAGAAAGGTAAAAACAGAATTGAAAAGTTACAGCTAAGTACATGAAATTAAAATACTGAAATAAAAAATACAGAAATGTAAATTGCGGTATTAAAGTAATGAATTGAAAAGACAGAAAAAATAAAAGATGATGCGACTGTTAGACAGTCTGTCCTTAACCGATATTCGTCCAACCACCTTAATGTTTCTGGTTGCGTTGGCGCTTCGATCCCAAGATACAACGTCTCGGATGACTCGCCGTAAACTGGCGACGAGTCAAGGTCGAGCTGTTGGTGGGTGGTTCTCTCTGTTTCTAATATGCTATGAGGAAAAAAAATATGTATGCTGTTTAGAGAGAGTGAATTTTCGTGTTTTGAATGAGAGAGAGGCTGCATCATGCCTTTAATGTGGTCATTCAATTCTAGGAGTTACATCCTGGAACTCTAGGGACTGCTCTTGTAAATATACAAAAGTCCATTTTTCCAGTTTAGTACAAGGCCCAAGGCCCGAGCGAGCGTGTGGTAAACACTAACACACTAATGGGTATGTGGACATGATAGTTTAACAACTACATGGGATGGACTTGTATTTATATTGTAAAAATCACTCCGGATTTCACAATGTGGGATAACCCTCATGGTTTAAATCTCATCTCTTTTTCCATTTTCCTGCATTAGTTTTTATACCTCTTTCGAGTACCAACCTTCGAGACCAATTATCATTCACACCCATTCTCCGAATAGGTCATGCGATATACCGTTGCGAAACTCTTCGCACGAGCTAATCAAACGCTTTGTGTACGGCTTCAGAAATTATGAGTTGTCGCATCGAATATTGTCTCAAAGATGGTTCCTGACCACTCGAAACATCCATATTTAAAACATGTTTTCCAACACAAACAATTGCCACTTTCTAACATGTGGTTTGTTTGTTTGGTGGTATTCTTGAAAGCAGATCGGAAGTGCTTTCAGTAACTGTTTTATCCTTCTCATATTTTCTTCAAAATAAAACTACAACCACTTAATCAAAATTGTAGCAAAAATGGAAGATTTTATACCATGTCTTGTGCATAAATTTTTATGGCGTGGGTTTATTTTAAACCAAAAATAACCATTTTACACGGTAGTTACTCGTGTAAACATGTTCTAGATTTATTAAAGTAAAAGCTTA
This sequence comes from Primula vulgaris, assembly GCA_963920805.1. NCBI lineage: Eukaryota > Viridiplantae > Streptophyta > Magnoliopsida > Ericales > Primulaceae > Primula > Primula vulgaris. Next base: position 24,238,243 of record OY987218.1, on the reverse strand, counting down.
AGACGAGACAATTTAGCATGGCTAATGATAAAAAGCAACACCAACACCAAATTGGTGCCCACTAATTTTAATTTCAAAACATAGATTTGACCACCGCATTAGCTTAAAGCCTTAAAGCAATGCTATCTAGTCTCACTTACCTATCAAGAGATGAGGGGTGCCTTACATTCAGCACCCGACCCGTTAATATTTAACCCGTATCACGACTTGATTACTTTTGGAAGTGAAAAAATTCCGACCCCGACCCGACACAAGTCGGGACCTTTCGGGACTCGACTTTTTTGGGATCCCGTAGGGTCGGGATAGGTTTATCCCGAATCTCCCGACATATTTTTTTATTTTACGACAACGTCATTTTTTATTAACAATTTTCATTTATTAACAATTCTCCCGACGAAATCAAAATTGGCACCCGATTCCGAAGTTTGTCGGGTCGGAACAAAACCCGACATTTTCGGATCGGGACACGCGTCGGGATTTTGGAAATTTTTCCCAGCCCTACAGAAGATGCCCTACAGAAGATGGTAACGTCACAACTACTCAGTAGTAAATGCACCAAAGTCCACAAGTCTCTTTCGCTCAACACCCACGACCAGGACTTCTACCAAATTATCATTTTCAATTATGCACATTGTGTTCATATACAACAATTTGACATGAAATTTCCATAATACATAGAAGAAGATTTGGTTTTCATACAGAAAAAAGGGCATGCAATGAGTGGTGACTGTGGTGTCAGAATTTTCCAATATGAATAGAAACAAATTCAGTAGTTTTCATTTTAAAAACGAATCATGAAAATCGACATCGTAATGGCATGTGTATCGGTCTATAATAAGTATCTTACACGGATATCAGTAATATAGTTTAACTATCTATTCACAGTAAGATTAGTGTTAGCAAGCACTTAATTATCCTTAATTCATAAGAATAATAATTGTGAAATATCAATATTGTTCTAAAAGACGCAAGGAGAGTTCTAGGCGGAAATAGGACACCTAGCACCTAATTCCGCTTAATCACAGCATAACCCACTAGGGGCCTAGGATCAGCCTAATTTCCGCCTATGCTCACTTTAGAACACTGTAAAATGCCGATTAAAGCAAAATATGACTAAAAAGTTGCACATGCGTTCTTTATTCTTATAAACATGCATCTTTCTTTTCACTTCATCTTTCCATTGCTTGATAACTTTCACTCAGTAATACAATGGTTCAGAGCATTAATACGTTAGAAGTTTTATTTGATATAAAGACCATCAGTCTTTCATTGATGTTTCTGGTTCGACTTCGCCTCCCCAGAAATTACACAAGGCAAAAACAACATTCACTACTCATCTGTACCAAAACCATTAGATTTAATTTCTCATATATTTCTTTTCTCTAACACTCACTATTGAATCGCCAATCCAGCCTAACCTCGCCAGACCCAAAACAGTGATGACTAGGCTTACGAAACGAAACGATATAGCTGCTGACCATGAAAGCAGTCACACGCTCAGAAACTTTAATATCTTCCATTTTTAGTTCTCTCAATCTCTGGACATACTCAGGCACGTGCAAGAGGTCCCAAACTACACCTATCCGACCAGGTTTTAGAACCCGGATCAGCTCACCAAGTACACGCATGCGTTCTGCTACTGCTGCTGCAGTACGGGGCCCAAATTCTTTTCCAGCGGTGTGGAGGAAGAGTGCTGAGACGACTGTGTCAAAGTAGTTGTCTGAGAATGGGAGGCGTCTAGCTTCACCTTCTCGGCATGTAACATATTCCTAAAGTTGTGAGAGAGAGATTAGAAATTGAAGAAAAGGGAGATCGCGAGGCGAAAATAATTAAGTAAACGGTGTGTGTAGCAAAGCTGTGTATGATGTGTTTGTCATACTTTCAAACATTTCGAAGTGAGGTTTCTCTGAAAATGATCAAAGCATTGTTAGTCAAAATTTATTATATCTTTATGGATTTACAAGATTACATAACTGGACTAAAAACTGAAAATATGGAAACCTCAGATCACAGAATCCGTTAGGCAAGCAAAATTTGAAAAATATAATTACCAGGGAGAACGCTTAGAGAGATTTAAGTTAGAACTGTAAACTATATATTTTCTTTAGTATCAAAATTATTTTCTCACATCAGCTATAGAAATTCAAGTTGCAATTGGTTGACTGAAAAATAAGCAACTGTGGTTCTGGTTCTGATTCTTGCCTAGTTATAGACCAGTCCAATTCTTTTCTAGGGCCCTGCTGGCCTGGACCGCTCAGTCTCAGACCCATACAACCTTCAACAACTTCATACAGTATTTTATTAAAAACACAAAATTATCATAAAACTATACCAATAACTGACAAAAATCTAGTAAGATTCAATTTACAGTTCACATTAATTTAAGTGATCAGTGCTTATTCTAAAACAAAAAGGCGGTTCCTGATTCGTTTGTCTCATTCTTATTTAATTCAAGGTCAGACGGAACAACAAAGGTGTGTTCCTTATTTGAACTTGAAACCAAAACTCAAGACCCAAAACGATTGTAATAACCGCAGTAATAATTAAGTACTCATTCTGTCCCAACAAATGGTCCAACTTGGTCTTTTATAAAGAACTTCAATAACTAATGTGCTTATATTTTGATAGTAATCATATTACATGTATCAATGCTAATATCCGGTAAATCAAAGAAAAACAACCACTCTATATAGATGGACAGTGGTAAATTATAGGACAAACCAAAATAATATATATTTCCAATACCTGAACTCCCTCGAGAGCTGCATTTCTAAGTGTCGCCACAGCAGTTTTCCTCCGATCAAACCCAACCACCCTCCCGGAACTCCCCTCCTTCTTCAACCTCATCGCCACCGCATTCAACAACATCCCTTTCCCACACCCGATGTCCAGCGCATTCTTCACCCCCGCCCAGTCCCCAACCGTCGCCACCATCCGCTGCGACATCTCCCATCTTAAAGACACCCCAGAATAAAACATGTGCCCAGCGGCATAAAACAGGCATAAGGCGGAGAGAGCTAAGAAGGACCCCGTTAAGCCTGTGGCGAAGCGTGAAGCGGCCGGGAGGAGGTGGGGGGAGAGGGAATGGAGGAGGAGGCTGACGGAGTCGAAGTAGACTAGGAGGAGGAGGGAAAGTGTTGCGAAGAGGATGGCGTGGAGGGCAAGGAAGGTTGGTGTTTGCCAGTCGTCGATTTGGTAGATTGCGTACATTTGAGTCCAGTCTCTCCCGGTTTTCCCCATTTTTGAAAAAAACGGTGATGGTTTCAGAAGTTGGCCAATCTGGAAATAATGGGAGTTACAGAAATAGTTTGTGAAAATTGACAATGAATCGACGAAAAATACTGTTTCTTTATAAACAAAAGCTGCGAAAATTTGGAGTTACATTAAACAAGACACAAACATAAAAACCTGAAAATGATTGATAAACAGATTTATAGCATTACGAACACAAAAGTTGGAGAATCTGGACAAGGAATCAACGAAAAAGACTGTTTCTTTATAAAATAGAGGTTATGTTACTACATAGACTAAAATTAATTAAAGACATGAAAGTGGTCAAATAACCAAGATTAAACAATATGTACACAAGAATCGATGAAAAATTATCTGAAATAACGCATAACTGCAAAAACTTAGTATCAATTAAAAACGAAATTGGGGATTCTGGAAACAATGAGAGTTTCAGTATTACTTACAAAATTAACAATGAATCGGCAGAAAGACTGTTTCTTTATAAACAAAAGTTGTTAAAAGTTGGAGTTATTTTAATACATACAATATTTTTTTATTAAAAAGCACCTGAAATCCTGCTTATAAGTGCACTATGAAGGCAATTACATTGATATAAAAACAAAGATTGATTTAATTTATTAATTTATGAGACAGTTACACTATAGTATACACCAAAATCGACGAAAATCTACAAAAATGATGTCTAGTCAGTAAAACTTAGTTGCAGATATATTTGAGTAATTTCTCTAATCAGCGGTTAATTATGGTAAGATTTTGTTTATTTCTACCTAACTTCAATGGTAATGAAACAATGAAACCAAAAACATAGAATCAGTTATCAAATCCAAAATCCATAATTACTAATTAAATTCATAAAATTTCCCTAATCAAGCAACAAATCAATGAAAATAATTACTTGCATTAGAGCTACAAAATAATGCTCAAAACCAAACAAGCAAACACAACTATAACATTATAGTAATTTATAAAGATTATCAGAGCTAAAAACAGAATGCAATGAGTAAGTGGTTTTAATTTGAGTACTTAAAAATTAAAATTGGTACCAACTTAATCACTATTGGAATAAAGTTATCAGTTAGAAAATTAAGCTGTTAATACTTAAGAGCAAGTATATATGAGTGTTCAAAAATATACTTACATATTATCAAAGGATATAATAAAGATCCGGAAATGTGGAGGCTTATATATATATATATATATATATATATATATATATGTGTATGTATATATATAAATATATTTAGAGAGAGAGAGCTACAAGTATGATGTAATGTACTAGAGTGGGAAGCTAATGGGAGAGACCACGTATATATATTTAAAATATTTGTATTACAAGTGATAATATTGTCATATCATAGTTTAATAAAGATTACCTAGCTAAAAGATAAATAATGTGTTCTTATAATTTATTTATTTTCTTTTTTTCATATCACTTACAATACAAATTATAATTTAGTAAAGTAAAAACTAACTATAGGACCTAATAAGAACTCAAATAAAATAATAGAATTTCAGTTGGCATATATCCTAAATTTACATATTAATTAAAATAAAATTTACTTATAATTTTTTATTTATTTATTTAAAATACAAATTATAATATGTTAAACTAAAAACTTACTAATCAACCCAATAAAAAATCAAATAAAAATATAAAACTCTAGTTAGGACAATCACAAACTTAAATTATTAATTAAAATAATTTTTTATTTCCTAATAGTTTTATTAGTATATATATATATATATATACACAGGTATGTATATGTATATACTAGTAATCGTGCCCCACGCTTTGCGTGTGAGACGCGTAATGCGATAAAATTTAGAAAATAAGTGTAGTTATGATACAAATATTTGAAGAATAAAAAAAAGATAAGAGTATAGGATGAGAAGACTCAAAAGAATTTTGAGAGTTTAAATATGGATAAAAATTTTTATTAGTTATTACTTTTTCTATATTTTTTATGAGAATATGATATTGTGGTAATTAATAAAAAAGTGTAAGAGTATTTTTGGAAAAAAGTGGTAAAATTTGGCAACCTCAAAAATTTTTGGGTTGGCTTATTATAATAGTATATAGATATATATATACACCTTGAGATTAGAAAGTCATTATGGCTATAATTAGACGTATTTAATGATTACAATTATCAATGCTATTTCATGTTAGTTACCATTTAAACCACAAAATAACCGAGGGCACTAGTTATCATTTTCCATAAATAAAAAGCACATGCTTTTAGTAGGAGTCGTTGTTTGATATGACAAAATGATGGATAATGATGTGATTGTATGTTAGATTACACTAACCTGGTCCTACTGCAATTACTACTATGATTTACTTAATTTAAGATTATTTCAGTTTTAAATCTCAATTTGAAATATGATAGTGAGTTGATGAAATCTTAAGGGCACCACACATGTTGCGATTATCAATGTCTATTGTCTTATTAATTAATGTTCAAAACATTAAGACAGGCTGCAATTAAAAATAAGTTCTTTTTTTAAAAAAAAATGAAAATAATGTAACGGTAGTTCTATTAACGCGAATCGAGATTGAAAATTTCACTAGGTACAACGTTTCTTTTTAGAAAAATCTTCATTGTTTGAAAAATGAGACGGGATCTTAGCAGTATGTTCTGTTTGGGAAGTAGATGGCCTGTATTGAACAAATGAATTTTATTTGGGTGATCAGCTTAGAAAACCGTGTTTTTCTATTTCTAATAGTGAAAATTTATTTACTTTAAACTTGCAACCAAACAACTCTTTCGCATGTGAAAATATTTTTGCTTTAGGCTATTGTGTTTCAAGTTGTGCGGATAGCATTACTATAGGTTCTAAGTTTAAAAGTTAATTGCAATTCTACATCATCTACATATTATGCTTTTATTGTATGAAGCAAATTGGTTTTCGTTTTTTTTTATTAAAATACTAAAATCCGTCCGTTTACTACTACGCGACACTGAGTTTCCCAGAATTGTTTTTGGGAAGTTTCGATGTAGGTAGTTGTCTACTTTATGAAATGATCAACAAGTTCTTTTAATACTCCGTAGTATGTTCGAATTTGTTAATGACCAAGTTTAGAAAGTTAATTTATTAACAATATACATATTTTTTGAATAATTCCAGTATCAAGACAAATCACAAAAGACCAAGTTTAGGTAGTTGTCTACTTTATGAAATGATCAACAAGTTCTTTTAATACTCCGTAGTATGTTCGAATTTGTTAATGACCAAGTTTAGAAAGTTAATTTATTAACAATATACATATTTTTTGAATATTTTTCAACACTTCTAAAAGCACTTCAAAAATCAATTTAATCTTGGTTATAATAGTTACTGAGAGTATATTAGTTCATAACAAGACACTAACTTGTTACAAAAATCTAAACCAAATGTTATTATTTTCAACATGTATGAAGATATAATTATATTTATGTATTTCTTTTTTGAGTAAGTTACTTTTTCATTATAAGACCAACTATGTCATTTTACTCAAACCTTTGTGGGCATTCTGCTGTAATAGAAACAGTGGGACTAAACTAGAATATCTTAAGTTAGTTGTTTTGTACTGTATTTTTTAAATCTTAAGTTTGTTGTTACTCCACTAGTCCATATATAATATAAAAATAAACATCAGGTTTTCAAATTTTCATACCACTGTTTTGGTCCTTTTTACGCGTTTTGGGTTCGTTCTTTTCGCACTTCTTGACTTTAAAGATTCAAAGTGATGGCTGTTGAGCTGCCTAAATGATTCTTTTAATGAGGAGGCAAATAAAATTGAAATTTTAGCCGATTGAATTTATTAAATGATCTGGACACTTATTTAGACTATGAGTGTGGGACTGGGGACTAGACACATGAGACTTTATATTTGGATTCTGAGCCTAATGTAATAATGCGATGATTTTATTTTATTTGGAACAATATTAATTTCAGTTGGAATTTTTTCAATACAACTTACTATTATAGTCGGAGTGATGCATTTTATTGTCAAATTTTAATAACGTAAAAACACATTTTCTACAATATTACTATGATTTTACCATCGGTTATAAAATTCTATTTATATCTTCAACAAAAGATGGAAAATCGGCATACTTTGCTACATTTGAAAAATACAAAGTGGCCTTATGCCTTTTTTATCTCCTATAGTTTAGAACTTTAGATCTAATAATGTACTTTACACTTCTTATACTTCTATAGAAAAGTAAAAGTTAACTAACATTACCAATTTCGGGAGCCTTATGCTGATTTATGCGCACTTCGTGCTTGACTTATTATATGTTCCTAATTCTTTATTTTTTGTAATCATATATGTTCCTAATTTAATAAAGCAATTGAAAAGAAACTTTGTCGCCATTAGTTGGTATAGTCATGAAGGTCCACTACTATATGAGAGCAAGGCCTAGTATATGAGAAAGTTTGGCATGCTTATAACCTTAGGAAAATCGCCAAAAACATACTATTAATTAAAATAATGTATTAATAAAACATACAACATTTTAGAAGTTTATTTTCAAAATATACAAACATACAATTACACATATTTATTAAAGTTGTATATTTTGATAATAAAGGTTTTGGTTTATAGTTTTTGATAATTAGACTTAAAAAATTGTATACTTTGATAATTTTCCGGGTAAATAAAATTAGGCATACATGAATTATCATGTATTAACAAAACATACAATATTTAAAAGTTTATTTTCAAAATATACAAACATACAGTTACACATATTTATTAAAGTTGTATGATTTGATAATGAAAATTTTGGTTTGTAATTTTTGATAATTAAACTTAAAAAATTGTATATATTTGATAAAAATTGTATACATGGATTATCATTTTTCCATTTTATTTAATGGGTTTCTTTTAGATGTATAAATCACACACACCTCAAAGAGATGTTTATCCATAAACCTCAAAGAGAAAGTTAGGCCAAGTCATGAGATGTTTATCCATAAAACAATGTTAGAGTGTTCAATTATTGAAAATATACAGTGAATCAAATGGACTTGTCCAGAAAGAAGGATCCAACCAATCATTATGTCATCTAAAAACACTGATGATATTATCGATTTCAAAATCAAATACATGTTGTTCGATCGTAAAAATTCATAAATTGATGGTTTAGAAAACACTTTTATGATGTATGGCCGTCTGTCCGAATTTTCTAATTAATTCTGAGTTAATTGTTTCATCTTTTTATACGTGTTTTTTCAGTATTAATTAAGATGAAAATAAAAAATATTGGCAATTTCTTTTACTAAATTATTTTTTCTGAAGATAAAAATTTCAATAAGGGAGTTGTAAAAGGCATAAATCTCATTTAATTATCAGAAAAGCGGGGAAGGTGTAAAGCGAAATATCATCTATTATTCTAGTGTCCGTATCCCGAATTCTTCCTCTGTTATATGATTAATTTATTTGTTACTGTAGATTATTGTAAATTGACAAGGGACGACGCAAAAGCTTTGTGTTAACAATATACACTCCTCGAATAAAATTAGATCTATAGTTCAAAAACTAATCGCATCTCTCTTTCCACCACCACCACCACCGAACTTATAAATAAACTAGACGTACATGACTATGGAGTCATTTAAACACCGGAGCAGAGCAAAGCAGAATCATTCAATTTATAGACCAATGATGCAAATCTAGTGACTTGAGGCGTCGATGACTCATGATCTGCCAAAGAAGACAATTACCATAAAAAGACCGGAAACATGAAGCTCTAGCTAAGACACCATAAGAAAATGTGACATAGAAGGGAATAGAAAGGGAAGAGATCGAAAAGTGTGAAAATCGAGAAATAGCGTAACAAGCTTATGGCACGCCTATCAAAGGCAAGAGTACCGGAATGTGTTGATGAAATTAATAACGGATATTGAAAAACTGTTGATCACAAAAATATTACTAATAATTCTAAGTAGACGACAAACAAAAGTAATTAGTCTATTTTTTAAAGGGTTGTCACATTAATTTTTAGTACGAAACCAACTTCATACGAGCATCTACTGATTTTCTTCAACGTCATGTGCCTACTTTCTTGACTTTAGTTTATAAATCACCGTATTTTGGGGAAATTCTTGTTTCTGTTCATTACAGAAATAAATAAAATATTTTGATAAAAATAAAATAAAATTGTGCACTGCTAGTCAGATAGTACCGACAAGAACTATTTACGTTATATTAATGATTAATAAATAATCGTGTAACTTAAGATATGTTTTACATGAAGTTGTTCTGGTATTTGGCAATCGCATGGTTGCTTCATGGATTAGGTTGTCTTTAATCACATAATCTCACTATTAAACGTGTTGTTTATAATAATCTCATAGAAAATGTTGATGTGTGTACCTCCATTCATTTGGTGATCCTTATTTGAGTAGTCCGTATTTGGGTGCACACGGGGTTGGGAATGAAACGAAATAATCGTGAAAATTCCAGTGGTTGTTTTGTTAAGAGTCTGTTCGGTTTTGTTCATTTCTAAATGAAATGATAATGAGCAAGAATATACATTTCGTTTAGTAAATGAGATTACAATGATCACAGTCTTGTTCGTTTTCGTGAAATTTCATTTTCGTTTAAGGTTTTATATATATGTATATATAATATAAAGGAATGTGTGTTCGTATCAATAAATATATAGTATATTATATTAGATATATGAGTTTATGAAACTAATATAGTGTAAAAATTGGCTTATGAGACGGAACGAAAACGAAACCAAATTTTCTTTTGGTTCGTCATAGAAACGAAACGATAACAAAAAACCTCCAAAAACTAAACGAAAACGAAATAAACCGTTTTGTTTTCGTCCGATTTTGCCATATTCACACCCTTAGGTACATGTACACCCACAGTCACCAAACAAAAACAAAACATTTTGAAAAAAAAACATTTGACAAACTAAAGAAGATTACAAAGTAAATTTTGAAAGTAAATTGTGTCAAAACATTGTCATTAAAATTAGGGGACTCTTCATATTATACAAACTAAAATAAAAACTAAGAGAAGGGATGACAATTTCACGGGTTTCAACCTGATCCGATCCGATAGCAAAGTTGCACCTTTACCCATTTGACCCGTTTTTAAAAAATATTTTTTTTATTTTAAAAAATAAATCTCATAAATGTCAAAAATTTCAAATAAAATTTATTAGTTAGATTAAAAAATAATTTAATTTAGAAGTATAATATAAAAATAATATAAAAGGAGAGAGTAATGTATATGAAAGAGAGAAGAGAGAGAGTCTTAAGTTGTATTTTTTAAGTTGCAGTTTTACCCATTTAAACCCGACCCGACCCGAATAGAATTGCATTTTTATTTTATCCGACCTGCGACGGGGGAGGGTTAAAACCCACGAAATTGTCATCCCATAATTGCATCTAATTTATAAGAGAAGAAGAAAGTTATTCAAGGTCAAATCGAAAAAAAAAAAAATCCTACAAAAGCTAGGTCTCAAATCCCAATTTGTCGGCTTCTATAAATATTTTAATCAGAAATTATGAGGAGATTAGTATAGGCAACACATTTCTATAATATGGACATGTCTTTTTAATTTGCAACTGAGATCAAGACTTTGGTAAATTGAATATTTCAAAGAAAACAGAGGTTTTTAAGGAAGGAGTCATATTTTGGAAGGATTGGTTTACATATCAGTCTTAATAATCGCTCTAAATTATGAGGGCACAACTTTAAATTGCTTCAATTCAAATATTAATTAGATCAATGTCAAGCTTTCTAAAAAATAACAAGGGCCACATAGGAATAGGTAAGAAATACTCAAAATTTGCGGCAAGCATTGTGACAAAACCAACATTAGGTGTGTGATTGAAGACACTTATATATAGAGATTACTCCATACTCTACGATATTAAAATGACGTTTTCCTCACAGATTAGACGAATCCCAACTAGCAAAAATTGCACCGACAAGTTTGTCATGTAAAGAAGGGCCAGAGCAGGCAATAATTCCGCGATCAAGACCTTCTAGGTAAATTCCCTTTGAGAAGTCCAGCTGGCGGGCCCCAGCATCGGTCACTACACCACCAGCTTCTTGCACGATGAGAACACCAGCTGCGTGGTCCCATATTTTCTCTTTGTAACCGGATTTTGCGAATTTCATATATATTTCAGCATCCCCACGTGCTATGGCTGCGTATTTCACCATGCTATAGACTCGTAAGGGTTTTTTCCTGCCATTTTAAAGTGAAGAATGTGATTAATCAGATACAACTTTAATTGCAAGTACACACTGTTTATGACTCTCAATTGGTTCCATATAAAAATTACTAATTATATTCAAAAGGGCAGCCTTGGTAGAGAACTAGAGACAGTTCTACTTGTAGCCAAACCTTAAACATGAAATCGATATTTTCACCAACTGAAGGTTCTCATACATTCATCATAGTCACATGTTTATAAAATTGCTTGAGTACACCACGGTAACAGTTTAGAATTTACATACATGGCCAGTTCTTCTAATATTTCACGGTTTTCTAGATCCTTTACAAAAGTAATAGTTAATGATTCGATAGTTTCCATCATTAGGGTACCAAACCAAGCAATGAATATAAGTTGGGGAACAACTCTGTGTAGTACTTTGATTTTGGGCAAGGTTTGGGTACAACCATGAAATTATCCCAAATCAGATTGCCATTTAGAAACTCTATGCAAAATCAGGGGATGATGATGTTTTCATTTTGAAAAACAATACAAGGGCTTGAATACCTGGCCTAACTAGCCATTTAAAAGCCCGGCTCTTAAATAAATAAGTAGAGAGCTAACAACATACCTCGTGAGTTATCAAAGGCTTGCTTTTCTTAGCATGCCCAAGAATATTAAATCCCTAGCTAGGTGTTAAGTTAGACTCCTGCAACTAGTTCTCAAGTCAAACTAGTAAATAAAACTCAAAACCCGAATCAAACTGATAAATAAAACTCCTATATTCTAAAATAATAAATCAAGAGAGACAGGTCATTTAAATTTATGCAAACATTACAAGGAGAAACTAACACACCTGAGGCCAACACTATGAACAAGATCAGCAGTAAAATCATGATTAGAATTAGACCTCTCCACCGGCTCACAAAAAGTAGCTGAAGAAGGATCATCAATAGAAGAAACCTTAATCTCAACCCCAAATTTTACCCAATCAAGAATCTCGTCTCTGTAAACCAATGGCCCCATCCACGCTCGACCACTCCCTTTCTTCGCGTACATCACACACCCCTCGTCCCAAGAACGAGGAGAGAAAAAGGATGACGAACTTGACATAGCTTTATAATGCTCATGATGAATATTAAGCCATTCTTTTCTCATAGGGTAGTTAGGGCACCCAAGGACTCCTATTGCAACTTGCCCATTATCAATTAAAGCTAAAGCAACTGCATATTGGTCCCCACGAACAAACCCTAATGTCCCATCGACGGGATCGAGGGCCCAGTGGCGTCCAGTGGGCCCACCTTTCGAGTTGCATCGGCTAATTGCTTCCAAAATGTCGGATTTATCAAGGATTTTTTCAGGTTCTTTTAGACCGAATTTGGAGCATTCGTTTAAAGACTCATTTACAGTTGTTACGACTACATCTAATAGATTACATGAATCAGGATTGGAGAGAGTTTCGACATCTTCTTCGGCAATAATGGACACGTTATTGGTACCGAAGTGTTGTGAGAGTGTATAGCTAACTATAGCTTGGACGCTCCAATCTGATAATGGACGGTCATATGTAAATATCAAAAACTAAAAATGATCATAAAAGCATTTATTTAGTACAGTTAACTAGTCAGAATAGGATATTAATACAGAAAAAATCAAGGGGAGGAGAAATAGAGCCGAACAATGAGAAAAAGAAATTAGGGAAAAATAATCAAAGAAATGAAGCAAGGGTGAAAGAAATTAGCCAATTAATGATCAACACCATTACAGTCTGATCAATCTTATCCTATCATGTTGTCTGCATATAACCCTCGAAAGAATAATTTACCAGCAACAACATGAACTTACGAGCCCAACAACTCCTAAATACTTAATCCATAATAAAAGTTCAATTTGGTTCTTTACTTTATCCCACAATAAAAGTCCAAGTTGCTCTTTCAGCTTTGTTATTACTTTTAAGCCCTTATTTTTATTAGCTTAGTAATCAATAAACACGTTGGTCATAAAGCATGTGCCATACATTAAATGTTAAGGTTGGGGCAAATGTGGGAGAAGTTTTTTAACTACATTAAATATTCTTAAACCATGTGAAACCTTAAGTGGACTATTGTTATGGGACTGAGGGAGTGACAATATACGCCTAAGAAAATGTCATGTTATGTTTCAGAAAGTTATTAACCTCATTTTGGAACAGTAACATAAGCTAGAGATATGAAATACCAATGAAACTTGTTTCCGCATGAAGTTTGAACATGAGAAAGTAACTAACAGCTTAATTAGAATTATAGTGAGACTGTACTTATAAAAACAAAGCTTTCAAAGTTTGTACTACAAACATCTTCAAGTGGAACTTTGACTGTGAATTATGAAGACTATGTAACAATTAGGCTTAGAAATTATACAAAATTAGTAACATGTTATATGCTTTGTTGATTGTACACAAGAAGAAATGTCATATTAATATATCATAATTCAATAAGGAGGCTAATCTGCATGGTTATTCCATTATGATCTCAGGATCACAAGTTGGAAATATGAACAGCATATTTGCAAGCATACAAGACTTTGTACAGGAGTATTTAATAATGGTGCACTAGCACACGCTAATTTGCACACTTTATCTCGTGGGTCACGTAGTTGCTGAATATGATTCAGACATCTGAAAGACAAAGGTCCTACTAACAATATGGAAAGTCACATGACAAGAACTTTCCTCCAAAGGAACAACTACATTTTATCAACTGTTGCATTCGACGTCAATATTGACTGCATCTCCTAATTGATGGGCATAAAAGTCCTTGTACTCCATTTTGGGAATAATTGATAAACAATATTAAATGTAACTAGGTCCGAGTCCGTTGAAGAAGGTCAACGATTAGGAACAGCAAACATGAATATACAGCACCATAAACAGAATACATATGACATTGTTAAGATTGTGAACATACTTAAGAAACAGTCTTATACTTCAGTCTATTTGACACCCGCAATATTCATTGTAATGATTCACTTCAATTCTATTTTCTTAAAGACCAACCATGCCCATTACCATTTCATCCTGCTTCTAAAATCACTTCTTGTTTACTGTATTTACATTCTATTCTGTATTAGAAGTGCTATGTTCTTACAATCACATCTCAACAAATACCATGGTGTTCGATACTGCCCCACCCTACCAGAGTAACCAAAGTAGGCAGTGATTAGCTTTGATTTTTCCTAGTTAGACGGTAAAAAGAAGTTCAAATAAAGACTTGATTCTTAAGAAAATAAGCTAGCTGGCCTATTGAGGTTGAGAAAAAAGTGGGTTTCTTAATCCCCAGGCAGCAGGCAGACCCATTTCGCCTAGACCCCGGCTAGCGCCTTTAGAAACCTTGCCTAGAAGGGAAATACGGGGCAAAAAAACCTTCAACTAAAAATGACATTAGACAACAATGCAGACATATATATATATATATACATCCTTAAGTGGTGATGGTTTTTGCAGGACTGTCTAATTTCCTATTTTGGTTTATATTTGTACTCAATACTATGCCTACATTTAATAGTCTTTACAAACGATACAATCCAGACATAGGACTAATAGGTCCAAACCCGTGTATATGTTTATGTATCTATATCAAATTCGGGCAACTCTACAACTGTGAGTCAGTTTGATGGGAAGTATATTCCTAAATGTGTTACAAATACCCTTAAACTTGCTTTATACATAGTACAAAACTTTCTCGGTTACAGCTTTTAAGCTCTGTTTTTTGCTTATATGTTTTGTTTTGTTAAACACCTTAAACAGGACACTTTTTCCTTCTTCCTTTTTGGGTTTTCTACACCTAAAACTAACTCGTTTGGGCTATAACCAACAAAGACCGATTCTTTTCCGTAGTCTTATATAAACCAGCTTATTTGCTCAAAAAAATTTCGCCAAAACAAGTACAAGTGTATGTGTAGCATGAGTTTCATCTTAAACAAACTGTGAGTAAAAATATACAAGTTACTCCAGACCGAAATTCAGGCAATATAAAAACCTAATATTTTCCTTTAGTCTAAAACAAACCAACTTATGCCTAAAGATGTTGTTGCCAAACAAGTCCAGATATAATGGTAACATACTAACATGACTCATGCTCTTAAACAAATTGTGAGTAAAAAGATAGTTAGTCCAAACAAAATTCAGACAATATAAAGACCTAATCTTTTCCTTAGTCTCAAACAAACCAACTTATTTCCTTAAGATGTTGTTGCCAAACAAGTCCAAATGCAATTGTAACATGACCCATTTTCTAAACAAATTGCGATTTGTGAGTAACAATAGACTAGTTAGTCCAGAGTCTAATATCCCCATTGGCAATAGTATAACCAAAATTCAGGCAATATAAAGATAGTCAGACAGCTAGTAACTAATAATATATTTTTGATAAAAATTGAATTCTAGCTTTTTTTCAATGTGTTTTGATTAAAATCTTCAAAAATTAGTGTTTCCGCCCCCCCATTCACCAAAACTAGCGTTTCAGCACCGCTCCGTACCAAGTCCAGACAAGCTAATAATATAATCATACCATCATAAAAACAAGAAAAATCAAACCTTACTCACTTGAAACAAAAACATCATATCATTTTTTCATTAAAAAAAAAAAGACAGGCAAAAAAATAAAAAAACCTGCAATAGTGACAGGAGAATCATCATCTTTAGAGTGAACATGGTTATTATGATTATCATTAGAAAGCAAATTCTCTTGAACCCTTTTACAAAGAGAACATGCCAGGTGTACTACTCTTATTGCCACGTCTAGCTCTTTCATGTACCTTTTTTCCTCCTCCATTTTATTATTACTATTAACAATAAATAATTTAACAAAATCCCAGATTTAGAATTCTGAGATTAAAAGGGTTGGGTGGTTGGGTTTGGTTTGAATATTGAGATTGTAATTTACATTGGTTAAATGTGTGTGTGTTAGAGAGAGATATAGAGAGAGAATTATTTGTGGGACATTTACAAGTACAACCACAAAAGTATATTCGTCTCAGGTTACCTCAGATGAATAGTACTACTATTTGTTTATTTCATTTTAAATTTCCTTTAAGTTTATTGAATGAATGAATAGGGACGCAATTTGATACTAGGGGGGTGTCGACCAAAATAATTATATGGTTTGAAAAAATGAATATGAGAACCAAACCAGTTTGTCATTTTTTTAACTTCAATTTCATTTGTAGTTTTTAAATTAAAAAACAAAAATAGCAAGTAATGTTGTGATAGTAGGAACATCAAATGTTTATTTATATATTGAAATAGTAAATAAAAATCATATGAAAACTTAGATGTACATTTACAAAAAAGTTATATTTAGATAAGGATAAACACTTTTGGTTCCGTCCGTTCGTTTGGTTTTCGCTAAAGATAGCTCGAGATATGATGCAACTCTACATACCTCCAAGAAGCTTATATATTAGAGCTTTTTTTTTTGGAGCTTATCTAGAATTTATGAAAGTTTATAGAGGCCGTGGTCGTCATTATGATTGAGATTAAGAAATATTCTACAAATGGGTACTGATTTTTTTTTTACCATATTGATAATAAAACCAATAAGGAAAACCCTTTCTTGTATATATATAAAAAGGGATGTGGCTGTACTTTTTGAAGATAACTATTATTTGTTGTTGTAATTTTCAAGTATTTGTATTTTCATTAATCAAACTTATATACAATAATTGAAAACCTCATTACAATAATCAAACTTAATGTCGTAATGCCGTTAATGGATTAAATGACGTTGAAACAAAGGGAAGAGACAAAGGAAACAATTTCTCCAAACGTAATGTAAATTATGACATTCCACTCATTCCTATTATGGCTCATATATCTAAAAGAGTAACTTGTTTACTTTTGTATTTTTACCAATATCATGTAGAGCACAAGTTCCCGTTTGTCGTCCATGGAGTGACGGAAATGAATTTGTATGTATTATGAAAATGGTACATATAAAAATGATGATTGTTTATGTTCAAGTATTTAGTTGTCATTAGTCCTAGATTAATATTTGTGTCAAATATATCCAACGTATTTAAGGATTGACACTACGCTAACTCTTTATTTTAAGATAAGTCTAATATAGCATAACGTAGTCGTTAATCAACTTTAAAACCAAAACTTTATAGAATAAAAGTTATTAGACCTTTGCGACTGTCGTCGCATCCCTTGCTATCATAGGTGCTGGCGACAACCGATATATGATCATATCAGTGTTTGGCATGGAAGTATTACAAACTATTTTTGTCAGTACAACTCTATATACCTCTGATAAGATTATTGGAGGTCTTTTTAGAGCTCATTGAGCATTTCTAAAGGTTTATATAGCTCATTATAGCCATTATGGTGGGATAGTGAAGTATTGTACAATCGAGGACCAAAATATTTTTTTAACTATAATTGTTACATAATAAAATATATCGAAAATGTTTCCTTGTTTTTTTTTATAAGTAACATGTTTCCTTATTTAGAATGGGGTTTGGATATATTATAAATATACAAGTTTGTTTCCTTTTTTTGTAATTTTCATGTGTGTGTATTTTTTTTAATCAAACTTGTATAAAATAATTAAAGCCTCTGTACTTTATGTCATACGTAAATAAATTAATAAGTGTAAACAAAGGGAAAAGACACAAGAAAGACTTTTTTTTTTCTTAAATCATATTTATGAGTTTTCAATTCTTTATTATCGATTCATATCTTTCGTTACATGTGAATCTATAATTTTTTTCGGGACCCCCTTTTTACAGTCAGTGTGCTTGACTGCATATTGTACCGTTAATTCGTGAACCGTTTAATTACTTTAGATTAAATCTGAATCGTAGGATCTAAAATCCTATTAAAAAAACCCTTAAATTACTATTATACCCTTAAATCTTACGGTCAAAATTTAAAGTAAATGATCAAACAGTACTCTATTTAACGATACTTTTTAACGTTGAATGTAGAACGGCATAAAAGAAAAACCCATTTTTTTCTCCGGTTTAATTGTTTATGTCGATTCTTGATTACTTTTCTAATAATTTCAATTACGGTGGAGACTATGAGGTAAAACTATTCTTGATGTTTTTTTTCAGACCAAATCACCTTAAGTGAGTCATAACCGAATGCTGTACATGTGTTTTTAGTAAGCGTTTACACTTAATATTTCCTAATACGTTTTCTCGGGAAAACATTTTATTTTCGGACGTATTTTTCGAGTTCCAAACAAGTAAACACAATGGAGAACCACTTTAAATCAAACAAAAATACACCAAAAAAAATATAATTATTTTGACACTATATTCTAGGAAGAACCGGATTTTAACAAATAATATACATTTCAAGATAAAATAACAGATGTTGAGTTATATATATAAAGGAATAATATTTGGGCTTCTCCCGGGCTAAAACAAGCCGAGTTAATTCATTTCCGAGTCCACTCACATATATATATATATATAAATAAAAAAACCCTAATTACCTTTTTATTTTTAATTACTTACTATCAAATCAATCTCTGTTGCAAATTAAAAATCTCTCTGTCTCTCTCTCTCATCTTTAAGGTACGTTTTTTCTTCTATAATCTCTCCTTAATCTAGTAATTTAAGTATTAAGTGTATTAATTGGTTATTTAACTAGCAGATTAGGAGCAAAATGATTAATTCTAAGCTTTTTGTTGTTCTTGTGGAGACTAATTTATATTCATTTCAAATCATGTTTTTTTTTTACTGGGTTTAGGATATATTATGCTGTTACTTATTTGTTTACCACCTTATGACACTTTTACAGCTTATATAATAAAGAAAATAGAGCAATATAAATACAATTTTACAAATTACAGAATTATTCGGTGAAACCGCGATTTGTTTGTGTCGTTTCGGGTGTGTTTGTATTATGGAGAAGCGTAACCGGTAATGCTATAACGAATAACCTATAAATATTTGAATTAAATGATTTTTGTACAGGACGGGGGCTCAGTGGCGTAGCTAGTATTTATTTATAGAAATGCAATTTTGCGGATTATAGAATTACTCGGTGATAGGGCGGTTTGTTTGTGTCGTTTTGGGTGTTTGTATTATGGAGAAAGTGTAACGGATAGTGGTATAACTACTGACCTAATGATATTTTTACAAGACGGGGGCTCAATGGCGTAGCCAGGATTTATTTATAGAAATACAATTTTGCGGATTATAGAATTCCTCGGTGATAGCGCAATTTGTTTGTGTTGTTTCGGGGGTGTTTGTATTATGGAGAAGTGTAACGGATAATGGTATAACTAATAACCTATAAATATTTGAACTAAATGATTTTTGTACAAGACGGGGGCTCAATGGCGCAGCTAGGATTTATTTGTAGTAATGTTGTTAAACTCGAGATCCCACACGGGATTGTTAAGTGGGTCGTAGAATCGAATCGAATCGTAAATCGTAGATTCTACTTTCTGTATGAAATAAAATTATAACTTTTTAACAAATGAGCTAATTAAGCATGAATATTAAAGATATTCATAGAACGCACAGAAAAACCTTGTTTTTTTAAAGTTAAACCAAATCAACCTTAAATATACTTAATTCAAGACTTCAAATGTCTATGGAAAAGCAAATAATAAAACATAATCCATATTCCATAGAGTAAAATAATTAAAAAACCCATTGAAACAAACGTAATACCGATCAGACTTCAGCAGTTAAAATACAAATAATCTGTATTTTATGTTTACTTGCTTGGAAGTAAAATGGTTCAATAGAAGGAAAAATCCCCAAACAGGCAAACACATTTTTTTTTGCTAAACTACGCTTTTAGCCTTTTAAAGGGTCAAATCTAGATTTTAACCAGTAAAATCGTGAATTTACCGATCCTACCCAAAAGATCGAAAGTTTATCGATTTTGAGTTTATTTGCGAATTTACATCCGATTTCACTTGTTTTACACTGCTAAAGTCGTAAACTCGTACGGTCCTATGAGTTAACTCGCGAGTTTTAACACATTGGTTGAAGTTCATCGGGACCAATGAAAATGGGAGGAGCTGGTATCCTGTATGACCTTGGTTGAAGTGTTATCTTTTTTAAGTTATGGACTAATACACAAAGAAAGAAAAACTGTTCATCTTTTATCAAAATAAGGGCAGGCTACAACCCATCACCCTGGTGTCTCCACCTAGTTCCTCCGATGTTTTGTCTTATTATGCGGGGACTACAAGTGTACCCACCTCTTTTTTCTGTAAATACATGGTAAAAAGTCATGTTGTTTTTAGTTTTCGGAGTGAGTATTTGGTATCAAGAAATACTAAAATATAGTATGCCCGACCAATAAAACCTTAAAGATTAGTAGGAAACCCTTGTAGGGACCACTGCCATTATAAAAACCTTACAATCTGATTGGTGGGGCACGTTTTATTTTTAAGTGTTTCACGAAACACTGAATACTTTCTATGGTGTGCGAGGGCGTTGTTGTGCATTTTAGCCTACTAATAAGTACCTCCCTTTTGGGGGCTATGTCCCTATGTTATCACCAAATAGCTCCTCCATTCTTATTCTTTCATATTATTATTGTTCCCTCATCTAATGCAACTTACTAAGGCAACATCGCTTCGTGGCTTGATGTTACCTGTAGCACTATCAAGCTTATTATACTGATTTTGTTTGCATTGTTTATTGTAGTGGACTGCAAAGAATTGTAGGATATAAACGAAAAGTAGCCGAACCTTGTGGATATAACATAAAATTGGATCTGTAGTATGGACTGGAGATATTAGCAAATAATCATGGGTGAAGACTCAGTGATGAGTGTCTCGATGTCCAATGGGTCGGTTCCAAAGCGATCACTGAGGAGAAAGTCTAATGTTCGAAACTACGATGAAAATTTGACTGACGACATTGAAAAACATGTGGGTCGTTCGTCTAAGAAAAAGAGTAGGACGAAAGAAGATCTGGAGAAGGAGACCGAGATCGAGGCCATGCTGGCGCTTTCGTTAGGATTTCCGATTGATGAGTTGCTAGAAGAGGAAGTTAGGGCCGGGGTAGTGAGAAAATTAGGGGGGAAAGAGCAGAACGATTATATTGTCGTAAGGAATCATATACTTGCTAGATGGAGAGCTAATGTGAAGACAAGACTTAGTAAGGAACAGATTAGGGAAACTGTTAGCAAAGAATGTGAAGATTTAGTAAATTCAGCTTACGATTTTCTTTTATTTAACGGATACATAAATTTTGGGGTTTTTCCTTCTTTTATCTCTGATAATCCAGAAGAGGCCATCAAAGGGTCTGTTGTTATTGTTGGTGCTGGGCTGGCGGGGTTGGCAGCGGCAAAGCAACTTATAGCAGATGGGTTTAAGGTTGTTGTCCTTGAAGGTAGAGATAGACCTGGGGGTAGGGTTTATACCCAGAAGATGGGGCAAAATGATCAATTCACCGTTGTTGATCTCGGTGGTAGTGTAATCACAGGTATACATGCTAATCCATTGGGAGTCTTAGCCCGACAACTTTCGATCCCTCTTCACAAAGTTAGAGATAATTGCCCTTTGTACAAGCCTAATGGGGAGTTAGTTGATAAGGATACTGATTCTAAAATCGAGCTTGTGTTTAACAAGTTACTTGATAAAGTTTCTGAACTGAGGAATTTGGGTGGAATCGAAACTGATGTTTCTTTGGGATCAGTTTTCGAAGCACTTGTGCAGTTATACAGTGTAGCTAAAACTACAGATGAAAAGCAACTCCTTAATTGGCATTTAGCAAACTTGGAATATGCAAACGCTGGGTGTCTTTCGAATCTCTCAGCTACTTATTGGGATCAAGACGATCCTTATGAAATGGGTGGCGATCATTGTTTTCTTGCGGGTGGAAATTGGAGATTAGTTAAAGCTTTAAGTGAGGGAGTTCCTATTTTTTATAAAACCCCCGTTCATACTATAAAATACGGCGACCAGGGTGTCGAGGTAATATCTGGGGATCAGGTTTATCAAGCAGATGTAGTGCTATGTACCGTGCCTCTCGGGGTTTTGAAGAAGAGGATTGTTAAATTTGAACCTGAGTTGCCTAAAAACAAGCTAGCCGCTATAGATAGATTGGGTTTCGGATTACTTAATAAGGTAGCAATGGTGTTCCCTTCCGTGTTTTGGGGAGAAGATATAGATACGTTTGGCCGTCTTAGTGAATTTACCCATAAAAGAGGAGAATTCTTTTTGTTTTACGGTTATCACACTGTTTCTGGGGGTCCCACACTAATTGCTCTTATAGCTGGAGATGCTGCAAAAACTTTTGAAAGCACAGATCCGTCCATGCTGCTTCATCGTGTTTTGGGTGTCCTCAGAGGTACTGCATTTCTGTAGGTTGGAGGTGAAAAATTAATGTATATTCGTTAAAGAGTTCATAATATTGCAATAGGATTAACTACACAACTGAACATCCTGCTATCACAATTTTTCCGATTTACAACTCTTAAATAGCAGTTTCTTAATTACTGCAGTGAACTTATGTTTGTTTCTCATTTAGTACACTCCTGTTATTTCCCAGTTAAAATGTGGTGTGACTGTACTAAATGATAAAAGAAGTTTAGTGCACTAAAAGACAAATTGTTATTTGGGTACATTCGAGATAGTAAGGTTTATAATACTGTAATTAACCTTATTAATTGGTCGTACTGCCTTAAATGAGTTCAGTTGGATAAACTTAATATCTTTTATGACCTATATACTACAGGAATTTACGGACCAAAAGGTATCGACGTGCCCGATCCAATACATACATTATGTACAAGATGGGGTCATGACCCTTTTTCCTATGGTTCTTACTCTCATGTTAGTGTACAATCCTCGGGGAGCGATTACGATTCACTTGCAGAAAATGTTGGCAACAAATTGTTTTTTGCTGGTGAGGCCACAAGTAGGAAATATCCAGCCACGATGCACGGTGCATATTTAAGTGGACTAAGAGAAGCTTCACAAATTGAACGAGCCTATAGAGATTGTCAGAGTGATATGACAAGGATTACACACAAGCCAGTTTCTCAAACCAAGGATATTATGGTTGCTATTTTCAAGAGAACTGCTTTAGTTTTTGGAAGCTTCTCTTTCATATTTGATCCTAGTAATGAAGATGCACAGTCGATGGGGATTATGAGGGTTGCTATTAAAAAGTCGTGTAGTGAATTAAGTAATGGGGATTTTGGAAAAAAAGATGGAGAAAATGGTTCATGTTATTCTTCAGAGCAACCTTTGTATCTATACACCATATTATCCCGTAGGCAGGCACATGAGTTGCAATCCGTGGCTGGAGGGGATAGGGATAGATTGTCATATTTGATTGAAACTCTTGGTCTCAAGTTGATGGGGGTTAATTCGATAGGGGTCGTTGGTAACTCCTTGATTAATCGTATAACTAGTGTACAAAAAGGAAAGAGATCTCAAAGGTCTCTTGTGAAGCAATTCGCTCCATTGCTCCCTAATCAAGCTATTGATTTTCTTCTCAAAAGACAAGTTTATCATCTTTAACATGCTAGAATTATTCCGATGGATGCTAGAAGTTCAGCATGTCATTTTTTGCTGCACCGTATAAATTTTTAGCTGAATGGCTTTATCACTAACCTAGTTCAAATGAGATTAACAGATGGGACCCACTTTTCGGTTCCTTCCTGTTGAACTGTATGCATCGCTCTGATTTTGTTATTGCAAGACCTGACTGAAGATTTAATATTCTAATCATTATTGAGGATGAAGCTCTACAATGAAATTGAGTTGTAGTTTCGGCATAGGACCTTCGTAAGCTTATGATTCTCTTTTTGATCCTTTTGCTGCTTTTGCTATTGCTAATTGTCCCAAGCCTGCCTATCACTTAAATCATGACTAATTACCGATTACCTGGTTTCTGCAAAAAGCCATAAATAAGTAATTGGCAAGAAACTTGATTTTTTGTTTGAAGGCATGTATTTGTCACAAGAAGCCTTCCCTCTTGTTTTCCTATCTTGAGCTTATTATGCACATGGACATCCTTTAAATATTTGATACTTTTTCCGTATTGTTCTGTGTTGATTATGTTGCACCACTTTCTCACGAATAATAGTTATTTCCCTTTCCCGAAGTTTCCCATAACACATGTAATGATTGAAGCATATATAAGGAGAGTTTGGACTTTTCTTTTCCATTTAAAAAACTTTTAAAACATGATCTACAGAAATGCATATTATATAAATGCCGACATTTTTATTTTATTTTAGATTGACACGTCTCGGAAATAACGTAGCTCTCCAAACTCTGTAGAATCTGTACATACTTTATGCACTCATTGGATGTTCTTTCTTTACTTCAATTTTTTAGGGTTTACGGTTATTAACGACCAGATTCTTACTGTGCAGGTTACAAAAGTGTGAGATCCTTCTGCTCTGTAGATAGGGATTAACGCTTTGGTGTAAGCACCATCATCAAAAGGCGTAGGCTTTCGGTTTCGACATGTGCTGGGTTGATCCTATTTTTGGTGGCTATACTTTTGGATTACATTTTCTTTGTCATAGAAATAGTGAGATTGTATTTGTTGCTCATTGTGGCAAAAGGGATTTGACAAATTCACTGTGAATATTGATATAATGATACCTTTGGTAAAAACATGTATTTTGATAAATTGTAGAATGTTTGGGTGTTTTTGAATGGATAAAATTAATGTTGTTTGTAAGTTTTGTCAAGAATTGGAGACACTTCCAAACTTAAGTAGGATGTTTTTGTAGTTTTACTTTATTTTATTATTACTATTATACTCAAATCCAAGTTGTATGTTTTGTCTGATACAGTTTGTAACAGTAAAAAAGTAAAACTCAGTAAGCTGATGTCTGTGAGAGAGAGAGAGAGAGAGAGAGAGGTTGCTTTCAGGTTTATCCACTAAAGAAAAACATACTTATAAAGCAAAAAAATAATTAAAATTACATCTGTGTTTATCTCCTCTCTCTCCCACACGAAATTTATTAAAAGATTTTACTTTGAAATGAACCCAAAATCAGTGTTTTGAATATTCTCTTTCATTTTATGCCTATGACAACTTCCGTACTCATTTCTACTCATCTCTCATCCATACGTTTCTCACAAGTTGATAAAATCAAGACCCATAATTTTCACTCTTGCCCAGGAATCAAGACTTCTTCTTTCCATCAAAGGGGGTTCAAATTGAGGGTAGTTAGAGATAAAAGGTTTAACTTTGAATTGGGTGAAGATAAAAAGGGGCTATTGTATAATGGGTTGAATAGGAAAAACAGAATTAATGGTTTTAAAATGGGAGTTTTTGGGGACAGAGTGTCAGGATTGGGTGAGGATAAAGATTGGGTTTTGCTTAGTGGGTTGAAGAGGAAGAATAAGAGAGTGGTTTTGGTTAGATTGAATAAAAGCGGGTCCGGGTTTAACGGTGGTGGTGGTGATGGTGATAATAAGGGTAGGATTTTGGGTAATATTGCTCTTGCTGTTGGGTTGACTTATCTCTCTTTGACAGGTCAGCTTGGCTGGCTCTTGGATGCCATTGTTTCCGTCTGGGTAAGACTCTCTTCTCTCTCTCTCTCTCTCTCTCTATATATATATATATATTCATATTTCTCATAGTATGAGAAATTATGAATTTACAAGTAAAACACTGCAGACGACACTCCCTAAGTTGTTCAAGCTTGTTCAAGCGTTAATGAGTTTGACATAATTTTGGTTTTGCCCCTCTTAGGCCTCGTTTGGTTGTATCATTAGTACCTCGGGATTGGACTACTAATCCTGTGGACCCCACAAATGCTATGTTTGGCAAAACATTATCCGGTCCGGACTAGAAATGATGGCAAAAAGGTGCATTTCCAATACCATGGGTGTGTGTGTGTGTGTGGTATTAGAACTAGTCCAATTCCAGATGTATTACTTATCCGGCCTTCTTTTCAAATCTCATTCATAATACTACCAGATTATTAATACCGGGATTAGTAATCCCGCAACCAAACGAGGCCTTAGAGCGTGATTATAGTGTCCCAATTGGGAACATGTCATTACCCTTTCCGCACAGACAATTAGCACAACAGAAGCTCAATGATGAAATTAGGTCCTTGACTTAATAGGCTAGTCAGTTTTGGAACTTATCAGTTTTGAGCTCACTCGGTTGCATCTTATTAACCCAGAATAAAAAAAAATCGGAGAAATTGGCATTAGGTTGGGTAGCTTTTAAGTGTAGTTCTTTAGATTGTAAACTGCTAAATTTGGAAGTTTTTAGCTGAGTGCAACTTGTATTTTTTTTTTCAAACTCGATGTTTGTCAGCTGCCTTGCTTAGCAGATGCAGCCAAGCAAGCACTTAATAAGGTGAACTACTTGCTACCTGCTTTATCAAAAAGTGAGGGATACAGAAAAATATTGGATCTCAAACTGATCATCGAAATTCATTGCAACTACTAATAAAAAAAATTATCGAAATTGCAGTCAAATAATCCCATTTTATGTTATCCTATATATCGTGAAAGTGTTTCGCCTTGAGATGTTACAGAGGGATTTTATTGAATACTTTACCTTTTTTGAAGTATTTATCACGGATTATGTTTGCTCTCTATAGGTGGCAATTTTCATCAAGTGACAAACAATTAAACAACTTGGTGAATTTTTTGGAATATAGCTATCTGCCTCAGTTTGAAGCAATGTTTTAAAAATCGCGCTATATAGCGCGAAATAACGCTTTTTGGGAAAAAAACGCAACGAAAAACCATTATTTGGCTGGAATTGCGCTAAAATCGCGCTATAGTGGACCAAAAGCGCAAAAAGCGCGAAATTCTGGACCAAAAGCGTAAATAGCAAGTTAGGAAAAAAAAACAGCGGATCTAAATAATTAATAGTGTAATTTTCATAAAAGTGTGTGCAGTCCAGATGGTTGAGACAGTGCTTTAATTTCCAGCAGACCCAAGTTCGAAACTCACCTACAACAATTTTTTTTTTTGATTTTTTTTTTTATTACTATCTAATATAACTATACATTTCTTTTTTTATTGTTATATATTCTAAAGTTTAGTGCATATTTAGGCAAAAAAAAATACACCGCAAAACGCTATGTAGCAACGCTATTAGCGTTTCTCTCGAAAAAACGCTACGCTAGCGATAACGCTATTTAAAACATTGGTTTGAAGTGCAAAGTTTCCCTTACCACATATTATGTTGTTTAAATGCAATTGTGTTTACTTTACCATTTTTTTAATCGGATCGATTATCCAATGTGTTCTAACTTGTATGATATCTTACTGCTCGGAAATGATTGTCAATCTTGGCCATGGATATACGCCCTACTCCCTAGTGTTGAACTCGTTCAACTATCATGTGTGGACACTCTAACACCACTATATATAAGACTTCAAATGTATCATTTTATTGTTATATAATAGAATGTACTAACATGAAAATGCACCAACATGAATTAATTCTTTATACCTAAAAATAAAAGTTACGCATGTTTACCAAAAAAAGACCGCCATGGATTTACCTGTAAGGGTGGTGGTGTCTAACTGCTGAATGCCTATTTTGATTTAAATTTTAAGATCTACGTATCTTGCTTTAAGTTCTTGGATAGAAATTGTTGTCAGTTATGTGACCTTTCTCTTGCCATTGTGTGTTTTTCTACCCTTTAATTGTATAATTTGTGAGACATATCGTGTAACTTGATAGACTTATTCTGCTCTAATTTATTTTTTATTATCGGCTAAACTTTGACTAGAAATCTTATAACCATCAATGTTTTTTCTACATCCAGCTTCTTGCAGTAATTATACCGATTGTTGGATTGGGCGCTTTGTTCTGGTGGGCGGGACGAGATATTGTTCAAAGCAGTGTGAGACAACTTTAACTAATAAATTGTCGCTATATACATTATTGTTTATTTATTCTGTTTTGCATGTGAAAGGTGATTCTTCAACTTTTGTGACAATTGATTTTAATTTCTAGCATGCATACAGGCAGTTACATAATTTTCAGAAAATGGGAGTGGCTTAGGCACTCTGGCCTCGGCTAGAAAATAATGAACCTTTACAGTTATCTTAGTTATTATCAGTATAGATTAAATAATGACCAAGGAGCAAGGACCGTTAGTCTACCATTGCCGAGTCTCCCCCTTTTGCAGTGATTCCTTTAGGTCTAGTTTACTATGGTATGGCTGAATATTATTTTCGTGTTTGAATGTGACGAATGTATTTCAGTTATGAATTGAATAGTCATTCCTTCCCAAAAATGAAGTTAAAAGTTTGGAAATGGAATACGAGGACCAGATGTTAGAAATGTTCTTACTGCTTAAAGAAGAGAATTTAACAACGAACAGTGATATTTGTTCTTACTTTGTTTCAGCTGAACTAGGTGTACAACTATATTTTGTTATTATAAATGTATCTGGAGTCATGTACTCCAAATGCGCCAAGCTTTGGTACTTAAAATGTTCTTTGTCCTGCCTAATTCTCACAAGGGCAAACTAATAGAGAAAATGTAGTGATTTGTGTAAATATTATAGGTTAAAGAGGTTGGTTAAAAGATTCTACTTCCTTATCTGGTTTCTTGTTATTGTTTTTAAAACCTGAAATTTTCTCACGCAGTGCCCAAATTGCGGAAATGAATTTCAGATCTTTAGGTATGCGAAGCTTTATATGAGCCACTAGAATTCGACGATAGATTTATGAAGTGGATCACACGATTTTCATCCTTAATCATCTGCCTCTTTAAATTGTCACAGATCAGTCATAAATGAAGATTCGCAGCAATGTCCTTACTGCAGTCAACCTTTCTCAGGTAAGAATCAAGGGAAATTGGTCAGTAAGTACATTATTAACTAAATTACCAAAAAATTATCTTAAAGAACATATTATCTGTTTAGTACGTGCGTCTCAATTCAGACTCATTTTACTCGTTTTCTTTTATCCATTTTTAAGTACTTGTCTCCATTCGTCTCTCTTCTCCTCCCGATTTCGGCCCTTTGCCATTATCGTATTTTTCGGATCAAAAGTTAATGTTCGCCTAATTATAGTTGAAGTAATTCCCCATTAGTTTCAAAATTAAATTGGGAGCTAGAGTTTAGAATCTGGGATCCAGAGAGAGATTGAAAATCCTCAATCTCTATTTCGATTACAATCAGGTTTAGAGCAACAAAAAATACCTAATCATTTTTTCCCAGCGCAACTAAGAGCATCAATCCATTATAAGAGAAACTAAGAATGCACCAATCATTTTAAGAGCAACTACGAGCACCGATCATTCTTGTTTAACAAATCACAGATATGTAGGAGTCATATTCAGAGCAACTTAAGAGTAACTAAGAGCATATTCGGATTCGAATCTTGACTTTCAACCATATAGACACTAGACATGTATCAAACAAAAATTTCCCGAAGAATCAGATCCAGGCTTGCATTAACTATACAATGTACAACTTTAGTATGTCGGAATATAGAAGCCTTAAAAGGTATAATGCATAAGTTAGTATCTTATGAGTTTGAAAATTTCTATTTTTCTTATCGTAAATCTTTTTTCTTTCATACAGTGGTCGGCAATGAGTTTGTTAGGGACCCTGGGAAGTTCTCGAACGAAGCTAATACTTTTGAGGAAGCTTTTAACGATTTTTTTCCTGCCTCCAAAAAGGGTACAGTTCTTTCCTTATTTTGTACAGAATTTCTAGAATTTAGTAACATGTTTATAAATTGTCTTCAAACTGAGTTGTAAAGAAAATATAGTTTGTGTTCCGTTATGGTTACTGAAACTGTTTTCTTGTTATGGAAAAATACGTTAACTGCGTACGACACACGTTAAAGATTGGTTCTTAGGACGCAGATGTTAGACTTGAAATATTATAGGATATAGAAAAAAAAATCCCTGTTTTAGAGACCTGAAAGAAAGTAGCGGAGTAGTTTCCAAAGTTTCAGTATCTATAGGCTGGAACTCATAAAAATATAGAGCTTTAATTATTTCTAACATACACAACCAAATAAATCATGATATAATTACGTTATTTGCTTTTAATGTTATCTCTGGTCGTCTTGTGCAGAGAAAAAATTATCGAAAACAATTGTTGATATTGAAGCTGAAGTGAAAGATGTGGACTAAAGCAAATTTCTTAAAACTCATTGCTTTGAGATGCAATAGATGGATGGTATATTTCTGCTCTTGGAAAGGAGAGGCTAAAGGAATTTGTGGGTGACACCCATTTACAGGGTTTTCACTAAAACGTTGTGGTCATCAGTTAACTTCAACATGTCTATATGAACACAAAGTCCTATGATTTTTGTCTGGTACCTAGGCATGTAATGTAATTCATTATAATTTATAGCAGGGAAAATACCAAAAAATACAACTATTTTAAACTAATTACTAAAAAATTACATACTAACACTTTATTGCCAAAACATACAACTAATTAAAATTATAAATACTAAATAATTTATATTTTTATCTCTCTCTCTCTCTCTATATATATATACAAAAATATCAACTACAACATTCGTCCTTCTCTCTCCGTCACTTATCTCCACCACCTTCCGCCGCACCTCCCTCCATCTCCGATCCCGTCACCACCTCCTCAAATCTCAACCCTGCATCTTCCCCACATTCCTACTTTAACCGCAATCTCCACCGTCCGATCAAAACTCATTCCCTCAATAAAATTCTCATCTAAAGCCATATCCGTA
This sequence comes from Primula vulgaris, assembly GCA_963920805.1. Taxonomy (NCBI): domain Eukaryota; kingdom Viridiplantae; phylum Streptophyta; class Magnoliopsida; order Ericales; family Primulaceae; genus Primula; species Primula vulgaris. Next base: position 24,207,173 of record OY987218.1, on the reverse strand, counting down.
CCAGTTATACCAGAACCGGTGGTTTATGAACCCATTTTCCATTTTCATTTTTTTTAATCGTAAAACTCGATTATAACTAGGTTAAATCTTTAAAATTTCTTACATATTTTTTTTTGTGCTCTAAATATCAGGTATGTAGAGTATTACATTTATTTGGATTTTTGTTTTGTTTTTAATCTAATTGTGTTTTCTATTTGTTGGAATTGATTTACTTAAAGCCTCATTTTCATTTTTTTTATATGAAATTGGCTTTTGTTTATCTTCGATTAGAGTGATTCTCATTTTTGTGGCATAATTGATAAGTTATTAAATAATCGGGGATTTATCGTTTTTCTCTTCGGGAATTTTATTGTTGGAATTGATTTATTCAAGAACTTCATTTTCATTTTTTGTATATGAATTAGGATTTTGTTTTTCTTTGATCGGAACGATGCTCATTTTTGGGACATAATTGGTAAGTAATTAAATAATTATGAATTTATCGTTTTTCTTTTCCACCCTATCCATACACAATATATTTTGTATTCATGGACATTTCTCATTCTTTGTGTTTTTGTTATTCATACACAATATACCGTTTATACATACTCTTTAATACAGGCATACACAATATACAATTATACATGCTATTAAATACAGACATATACAATACACTTTTTGTACATGTTTTTTAATACAGACATACACAATACACAATTTATACATGTTTTTTAATACAGACATACACAATACATTATTTATATATGCTCTTTAATACAGTAATACATAATACATATTTTATACATGCTATTTAATACAGGCATACACAATACACAGTTTATACATGTTTTTTTAATTCGGTCATACACAATAATGCATGCTCTTTAATACATACATATACAATACACAGTTTATACATGTTTTTTAATACGGACATTCACAATATACTATTTATACATGCTCTTTAATACATTCTCTTTAATACACAATACATATTTTATACATGCTCTTTAATACAGGCATACACAATACACAATTATACATGCTATTAAATACAGACATACACAATACACTTTTTATACATGCTCTTTAATACAGACATACACAATATACTTTTTGTACATGCTCTTTAATACAGACATACACAATACACAATTTATACATGTTTTTTAATACATGCATACACAATACACTATTTATATATGTTCTTTAATACAGTAATACATAATACATATTTTATACATACTATTTAATACAGGCATACACAATACACAGTTTATACATGTTTTTTTAATACGGGCATACACTACATTATTTATGCATATTCTTTAATACAGACATACACAATACACAATTTATACATGTTTTTTAATACGAACATACACAATACACTATTTATACATGCTCTTTAATACATGCATACACAATACATATTTTATATATGCTATTTAATACAGGCATACACAATAAATAGTTTATACATATTTTTTAATACAGGCATGCACAAAACATTATTTATACATGCTATTTAATACAAACATACACAATACACATTTTATACATGTTTTTTTAATACGAGCATACACAATACACTATTTATACATGCTCTTTAATACAGGCATACACAATACATATTTTATATATGTTTTTTAATACAGCCATACACAATACACAGTTTATACATGTTTTTTTAATACGGGCATACACAATACATTATTTATGCATGCTCTTTAATACAGACATACACAATACACAGTTTGTTGGCCCGTGTGGCTAACCTTAGAGGGGGAGGGTGAATAAGGTTTTGGCGATTTTCGCCTAATTAAAAATTCTAAACAACTAACACCCAACTTATGCAAATTCTTAAACTTAAGCGTTTAATAACTTTAATGAAATGGTAGAAAACTTAAACGCAAGCACGAATATAAGCAATAATAAAGTTGCGGAAAGTAAAAGTTTAGGAAAAAAAGATGACACCAAGATTTATAGAGGTTCGGCAAACGGCCTACGTCCTCTCCTCGGTACTACCGAGTAATTCACTATTATTCTTCTTTCGGATTTTACAAACCCTATCGAGCTCAATCGACCGATTGGCTCACCCTCTACCTGGGGTTCCTACTCTTGATACAAGTGCAAGAGAACACGTCTACGAGTCTACGACTCCCCCTCAATTTATGAGTACCCGAATGAAAAACCTAGAGCTTTTAAGCTTCACTTGCTTACAAAGCCTCTACCCGTTCACTCGCTCACAAAAATTGAGTTTATAAAACACTCGATACAATTTTTGTTACAAAAATGTAACTACAGTCACTATTCTAATTGCTTCTTAAAAAGCTAATTGGTGAGTTGTTGATGATGATCGAGCTTGAATCTCTTTCTCTTTGATTTCCCTCTTTCTCGAATATATTCACCAAAATGGTGATTTTAGGGTTTTTATGAGAGAAGTTGAAGGATGATGTTATGTATTGTAATTGGTGATTTAGGAGAGAGATTGGGGTGGTTTATATAACAGCAAAGTCTGTTTTTGCTGAATATGACCGTTGGGAGTTTTAACAGCCATTTTCCAGAATAAGCTGAAAAGCTGTTTTCAAAAACTGCAGAAAACGATCGGTCGTTTTCTACAGTCGATCGGTCGTTTTACAGAAAACGATCGGTCGTTTTCTGAAAACGATCGGTCGTTTTCTGAAAACGATCGGTCGTTTTTATACTGGACTCACTGGAAGAAATTGGACCAAAAACGATCGGTCGTTTTTGTCCAGTCGATCGGTCGACTGTAATCCTGGTCCCGTAAATCTTCGAATGCTCATAACTCCTTCGTTTTAACTCCGATTTTGGTTCCTCTTGAACCTATGGCTTCGTTATCGAATGCTCTATCATTTAAAGACATGAAATATACGTTTTCTATTTTTGGACAAGACAAGCATTATATCATCGAAATCGTAAAATCATTAAACGCATAATCAAAGTAATAATCAAAATCATTATTGAACTCTATGTTCAACACAGTTTATACATGTTTTTTAATACGGACATACACAATACACTATTTATACATGCTCTTTAATACATGCATACACAATACATATTTTATACATGTTATTTAATACGGGCATACACAATACAAAATTTATACATATTTTTTAATACAAGCATGCACACAACATTATTTATACATGCTATTTAATACAAACATACACAATACACAGTTTATACATGTTTTTTTAATACGGGCATAAACAATACACTATTTTATATATGTTTTTTAATACAGACATACACAATACATATTTTATATATGTTTTTTAATACAGGCATAAACAATACATTATTTATGCACGCTCTTTAATACAGTCATACACAATACATTCTGTATCCATTGACAGTTTATACATGTTTTTTTAATACGGGCATACACAATACACTATTTATACATGCTCTTTAATACAGGTATACACAATACATATTTTAGATATACTTTTTAATACAGGCATACACAATACATTGTTTATACACGCTCTTTAATACAGTCATACACAATACATTCTGTATCCATTGACACTGTCCATTTTTTTGTTTTTTTCTTATTATTCATACACAATACACTTTTTATACATGCTTTTTAATACATGCATACACAATACATAATTTATACATGTTTTTTAATACGAGCATACACAATACATTATTTTTATATATTTTTGTGATTTTGGATTTTTCTTGGTTTTTTTTTTGCCACTTTTTTGGAGATTTTTCGGGTTTTCGACTTTTTAAAGTTTTTTTCAGCACTTTTTTGGTTTTTTCGGCTTCTCGACTTTTGTGAACTTTTTTCATTCTTTTTGTGATTTTGGATATTTTTTGGGTTTTTTTACCAATTTTTTGGGTTTTTTCGGTTACCGACTTTTTAAAAAGTTTTTTCAGCATATTTTGGGTTTTTTTGAATTCTCGACTTTTTTGAACTTTTTTTTTTTTTTTTTTGTAATTTTGGAAATTTCTTGTTTTTTTTTGTTTTTTATCATATGTTTGGGCTTTTTTCGGGTTCTCGACTTTTCTGAACTTTATTTTTATTTATTTTTGTGAATTTGGATTTGGATTTTTCTTGTTTTTTTTTTTTATTTTTTGCCACTTTTTTGGAGTTTTTTCGGGTTCCCGACTTTTTAAAGGTTTTTTCAGCACTTTTTGGTTTTTTCGGGTTCTCGATTTTTGTGAACTTTTTTCATTGTTTTTGTGATTTTGGATTTTTCTTTGTTTTTTTTACTTTTTTTAACCATTTTTTGGGCTTTTTCGGGTTCTCGACTTTTTAAAAGGTTTTTTCAGTCTTTTTTGGGTTTTTTCGGATTCTTGACTTTTTCGAACTTTTTTCATTTTTTTTGTGAATTTGGATTTTTATTGGTTTTTTTATTTTTTAACAATTTTTTGGATTTTTTTGGGTTTCCGACTTTTTTAAAGGTTTTTCCAACATTTTTTGAGTTTTTTCGGCATCTCGACTTTTTTGAACTTTTTTTTATTTTTTGTTGTAATTTTATTTTTTTCGGTTTAGAAGTCATTTTAACATTAAATAAGATAGTATTTTGTGTGAAAAAAATGATGATTTAGAAAGAGAGAGGAGAGAGAGGAGAAAGAGAATTTTTTTAATAGGTGAGCAGAAATATATATATTTTTCTATTTTGGGTCAATTGTATGTTTTGAGAATAATTTATTTGAGTGGTATGTTTTGATAATATTTCATAACAAATCGTATGTTTTGGGCATTACTAAGAGTAGTAACTGTCAAAGTTGTAATATTCTGAATTATGCACAAAATAATTGAGAAATTGTGAGTGTGCACTTTGACGTTGTTTTCACTAGGGTAACTATTGGGAGGACTTGATGCATTAAAAATTAGCGTGCTAAACCTAAAAGAATTAGGACATCATTCTATTATAATAAGCCAAAATGAGGCTGCCAAATTTTGTCAATTTTTTCTAAAAATACCCCTATATTTTTTTATTAATTACAATAATATCATTCTCACATAAAAAAATAACAACTAATAACACTATGTGTCCCTCTTTAACAACCAAACATTCTTTTAAGTCTTATACTATTTTTTTTTGTATTATCCATGTATTTGTATCATAACTACACTTATTTTTTTATATTTTAGTTGCATTACGCGTCACACACGCAACACGTGAGGTACGATTACTGGTATAAGAACCGAAGAACCCTATTCGCTTGATTTACTATTTTTAAAGGTACATCCGGTTTAAAAAAAGAGTTCTGTTTTCACCACAACAGTATCACAACCATTTCTCTTAAAAATGTTTCTAAGCAATAGATTTTCGACTGCTTTGTAATTTTGTTCTGAATTTGCCTGCTTCTAGGAATAGAAATTATGGTAACGTGTATAATCGAAGTTGTAGAATTTTCTTTTTTACATCTTAAAACATGTTCAAAATACTAGTATTATGAGACTTACAAATATCTACGTATCAATCAACTTAATTATAAAAATTTCACATATGTGTACTTCTTTACAATTAGGTATATATAATTATTTACAATTAGATACATATATTATAAAAAATAACAAAATTTACACACAAAAAAAATCAAAAAAATTGAAAAGAAATATTAAAAAAAATCAAAATTTTATACATAGTATCAAACTGGATTAGATATAATTGTTCATGATTATATATGATTAAACAAGATTAGACATAAAAGATTGGATAGGATTGACCAGGATTAGACATGATCGACCATGATTAGACATGATCAAACAGGATTAGACATACAGAATTGAACAAGATTAGATATGATTAGACAAGATCACACATATTTTTAATTTTTGTATTAAAAATGTATTTTTTAAAATTTTGTTTTTTTTTAATTTTTTAATTTTCAAATATTTTTTTCGAGTTTTTTGGATTTTTTAATAACATGTAGCTATTTGTAAATAAGTTCACAAAATATGTATTTTTTTTTTATAAAAAGTCATCAAATTCAAAACAACGGGATGTTTTTGTAAATAAGTTTCTGAATATATACTAAATTATCATTTTTGCTAAAACATTCGAATCCAATTAAATATGATAGTCTTTGGAGGTTGTTAATTTGATGGTTCAGTGGTTGAGTAACCGATATGCAAACGCCTTCTACTCCAAAATGCATGGTTTGTTTTCAGTCTGAATCCTATTTAATTGCACCAAATTTTGGAGCAACAAGAGACCCTGGAAAAGCAAATTTAAATCACCATACTATCTCAAACAAAAATAGTTTGAAGATGGTTAGTGCGCAGCCAAAATCATTGTGCCACATAAAATATAAATAAATCAGATACCACAGTTTTTGCGTCTAGACATACCCCGTCAAAGAATTTTCACACGAAAAAAATTAAGAAAAGATGAAAAGATACAACCACGTAGTTATTTTTTAGTAAGTTGTCCCACCAAGTACTTGGTACTGGAAACAAAGCGATATCCAAACCAAGATTTAACGTCGTAACAGGATCGAATTTCACTTACACATTCTCTACATGTTCTCAGTAAAAGGGAGCAGAGAGTTGTATGATTACTCGATGCTGCCGGAACTTCAACATTCTCGTACAATTAAATTTGTGCAGATGAATTAATATTGGAAATGCCAACCAAGATTATAAACATATTCAAATCCACAGTTTTCGTATCTTAACAGATTCAAAGCATTCCACCTAATCATATTACAAACCCATGCTCACTAAACTACTTAAATAAAAATAAAAAAGAACCACCAGAAACATAACCATAGGTTCATACCAAACACAAGTTCATCAAGCATGATTAAATCTCATTTACCCTTTCCACATGAACATACTAATTGCGATATTTTCCAACACCAGGTACCATCAGATTCTCCAAAATTTGTTGATTAATTTCTCTACCAATAAATCCCTTCATCATGAAGATACTTATCACATCTTCTGGTTTCTGGTAATTCATCACAGAATCCAGACAAGTAGCAGTTTGACAGCTTGTTTTAATATCGGAATGGGGAATTTTAGCACCAGGGTGAGGTTTTCCAGATTCAGCGGCTTGCTCTTCTAGCACAGATATTTTAGCTTGCAGTGTGTTCACTGTCTTTGCCAAGCCATTTTTCTGACCTGGGGGTGATTTCTCAATAGTTTTAGTGATGAAACAACCACCGGCAGATGTAGTATTTTTTATCGAAAACATGAATAATATCGGATCAAATAACAAAAGCTGCAATACACTTTAGAATTAGAAAGATTAGTATCATTACTTAATTAGCATATTAAAAATAATCGGTCCGCTTCTGTGTGGTTTTAACCAAAATTGAAATCAAACCAAACCATACCAATTAGAGTTTGTTTGATTTGGTTCAGTAACAAAAAGTCGAAAGTAAGACGAGCTTGAAAAATTTTCAATTTATATTTTATTTCAAACTCTAATTAAAAAAACAAGTAGAAAGTCAAATTAACAATAGTAACTTTGAACATAATTAAATCTATTTAGAAATACAAATAGCAAGTAAACATCACACCCCATTGGTGTGAAACTTATACTTAAGGTTCTAAATGGCCCAAGTTGGGTTTTAGGCGATAATCATTTGTCTAGTGTCTAATCGTATTTAATTATGTTTAATCACCGGTTAATCTTTTTGTCTCCGTCTAGTTTGTTATGTTTTTAGCTTTGCCTCCTGCCTAGACTCTGCCTGATTTTGAACCCGTCTCTCTTTTTAGAATATTGATTATACTAAAAACACAAATTGATAGTTACGAGAAGTTTGGGTAATAATGAACCAAAATAAATCAAGCATGATTTTTTCCATATTCATGCGGTTTGTGTTTTTTTTCCGTGTTTGATTATGGAATAATATGTTCATGTTTGATTAATGTTTTCGATTTAGAGCGATTTAATAATCGAATATCTGACGAGTTAAACATAAGTTTGCTTCTGAAGAGTTTATTTTAATTAAAACTTTAAATAAAGCTAAATGGGGATGCTTTTATTTTGTTATATAATATGATAGGCTTAAATAAAATATAAAATCACCCCAATGTAATAAATTACTGTTTTACAATTATGAATAACGCTAACCTTACTCATTGTGTTTGTCACTAATCAGTTATACTAGCTAGTTAAAAACTAAATTGTATTTTCGACTTAAAATTTTCAACATTACAATACAATATACGTTTTAAAGTCAATATAAGTATATGAATCTATTTTTATATATGTATTATTGATTAATCTTGCAAACCAAGCTCTTGATGAATCAAACATACCTTATGCGTGATCATCCCGCACATTTGCTATACGATTTTCCTTACCTTTTTCTTGTTCGGTTGTCTAGAAACAAAAGAAACATGAACCGAACACGAAAGTTTTCCTCAAAAATTTGGCTTAGCAATCGGCGAAATCACAAAATACTAACCACGGAAATCATTTGATTGATGGAGGTGAGATTGCTCATTAAGTATGGAAGTACTTTAGTGATGTTTTTGGAATTCAGTATTTGGAATATATGAGCTGGAAGGAAATTCTGAATAAATGGATGGAAAAGAGTGGAAGAAATGATCAATATAGTATTGTGACTGGCCTAGTTCTTTTCTTTATTATTTGGGAGCTATGATTAAATAAGCTACCATATAAGCATGCTAATGAAGACATGTCTGCAGATAAGATAATTGGAAGGGTGTTAAAATGGCTCCTAGATGTTAATAAAATAGTCAAGCCTAAAAAGGAAATGAATGAGTTTCAAAAAATTTCTTTAAAAACTATGCATTTGACTATTAAGGCGCCAAGAAAAACTACTTTTAAAGCTGTGAAATGGCTTGCACCACCAAAAGGAAGATTGAAACTTGATACGGATGGGAGTGTGGGGGAAGCTATGCTGGATGTGGAGGGGTGATTAGGAATGCAAATGGTGATGTAATGCTATGCTTTTAATATTAATGACTGTTCGGTAATTAGTTCTGAAGTTAAGGCGATTCTGTTTGCATTGCAGATTTGTGCCCAATTAAGCATAGAAAATATTGAAGTGGAGATTGATTCCCGTATTTTGGTTAATTGGTGAAGTAAAAAAGAGAAGGTTAACAATTTATGTTTGAATGACTGGGAAGACATTGTCACATTGAGGTCCTAATGGATTCAATGGACCTCAATGGTAATTTCTTTGAAGAATGTTTACAGGGAAGAAAATAAAGTGGCGGATCTTTTAGCAAATCTCGGAAAGAAAGGGAGCTAATTTCATAAGTATGAATAAACTGGATTGGGCAAATGGGATTTATAGTGTGACACATTCGGATAAATTGGCGGGTCGTTAGTATGAGAAGATATAATTTGAAAGATTAGTGATGCATTTAACTTTTGTTTTAGTTGCAGGTTATGATGTATGGTAGTGTAGTTGTTTGGATGTTAAAAATAAAATAAAATAAAAACAAGATTGCTCATAATATAATTTCCAGAACTTTAGAAGAAGAAAAAAAAAACTGGGGAAATCATTTATCTTTTGAATAAGTTATTAGTGGAAACTATAGGGAGATCTCTCGGCAAATACTATTGGTGTAAAAGACCAATTGGCGTGAACAAAAGGTTACATAAAAAAGTGTAAAAATATTAAAAGGGAAATGCGGTGAAGGTGGATCGAACACCTGACCTTCAGATCTTCAGTCTGACGCTCTCCCAACTGAGCTATCCCCGCTTTTAATTTTATAAATAGTATTTATTTTATAAATATTTTAAAATCTATTTTTAAGTACAACATTAATTATGAGCACAATTCTACTATTGTGATCTGCCCCTTTATTATGCATTATTCATACAGTTTATATGCAAGGGTGAGTATAATGCTACAGCTGAAACAATAAAAAGGGACAAAAAGTGTTACAAGTTTTAGGTAGTGGATTTAAACAAATGCTCGCAAACTGCCCGATGAAATATTCACATAATTACTAATGTTGTCTGTTTAGTGTCTTTTTTTTTCAGGGGTGAAGCGAGAAATTATACAAGAGGGAACTAAATTTACATGGAAAATAATGCCGAGTGATTCTTTTTACGAGGGGTGTCGAATCACTGTTGTTCGTTCAGGGAACCGTGCTAATTGAATATACTTGGAGTTTTATTCAAAGGACATTGGGAGAATATGATCACTTAAAACGATGAATGATCAATTTTGTAAAGCTCTGTTTTGGTGTAAGGATTTCATGCTGGAAGATTTTCTTTCTCCATTTTCTATGAAAATTGGTTTGGCTAGGGTGGATCCAAAGTTTGTACAGAAGATGTAATCACCAAACTATCTGTAAATGCCAAATATTGTTCTAGAGTTTCTTAATAGTTAAATATTTTCTATATGCGTTCCCTTTGAAAAAAAATCCTGAGTACCTTACCAAATTTCAAGACATGTTTCTTCACCAAGTGTGCTTCCTGGTTACAATGGTTTGTAGTCGAAGATGATGTAAAAAGGGTGAAGTAGGTGATAAGTTTTAGATCGATAGATGTGTTCTTGAAGAAGAAGTTTATTCGAAAAGCACTATGCTCAAGGCTTGGTTCTTGTAACGTGGTTGCTTTTCCAAAATCAGCTTTTGAAAGGATGCTGCTATCTCTGAGTGCAATATAGGAGTATAAAATTAGAAGCAACGAATGTTTGGTAAAATAATGATAATATATTTTTCTTGATCAGAAATAAGAAAAGTAAGCTTAAATTTGGAAATTAGTTTCAAAAAGCACTTTCAAGGTGATAGTAAAGCAAATAAAAAAGCATAAGCAGATATTGAGATTCAATTACTTTATAATTCACTTAAATACCATAAAAGCAGAAGCCTCCACTTAAATACAGCTGTTGCATAAATTCTTTTCCTGGAACCTTGCATAATTGCATTTTATTTTGGGGTAGAAGTGATTTAATTTCTCAGACCTCGTAGAATACATATCTATGCTCTTTAAAGAGTACTCGCATAAACTTGTAACACTTCAGATAAACTGATAACATTTTTGTTGCCAAGTCTTTTCTACAAACTCTGAATTAACATTTTCGTCGATACATGGGGTAAAACTTATACCGTAAAAGTGTGAATTTAGCAGGTTATGTCTCACGTCTCTCCTCATATATTCCTATGCTCAACTAAGGTAAGAGCATAATCTTTTTTCTTTTCTTTTTTAAATAAGGTAAGAACATAATCTTGAATACAATTTTTTCATAGACAATAAGCAAGTAATTCTTCACTATCTAAAAATAGGAAGGCATATGCCATGGCTGAGAGAGGAAAAGGAAAAGTTGAGGAAATGTGTGAGAGACTTATTTGATCCTGAAAACCGTACAGAAAGAGAATAAAGATTACTGATATTATAAGTGATTCTAAAGTAACAAAGTACTATAAAGATTGAATGAGTAGGTTAAGTACTGTACTACTAGAAGGCACAACACCTAAAAGAGTAAACTCAAGGGAAAAAACGTCAAGGAGGTAATCTGACTTTATTTACTCTTATAGTAGTATTATTTTATTACTCCATTTTTTTTTGTTTTCCATTCCTCTTTTGTTTTTACACCATATTATTATACTATATATTTGAAAACAAAAGAGTTCTAGCTTTATGCCTATTACCAAAACTAGCTTACAACTTTTTTTGCTGTTTTTGAATTCTGTATATAAATATATGGTATAAATTTAACCAGTGATAGAAAATTTAAGAAAGGAGTATTAAACAATTGAATAATGTATCAAACTCGGACTTGTCTAGAAAGTTTTGCCTTGTTTTATTTTTAGTGTAATTGAGAAGGGAAGTAAGTCTCCAGCCCCTTATTTGTGACAGCAGTGTAGGATCCAATCTGGAACAGTTACGGCTAAACCTTTTTTTTTTTAATAAAGGAAATTTTATTAAAGACATGAAACGTTTTTTTTAAATGGGACAAGTGCCCCAATGTTAGAAATAATTGAGATCGAATCCGATAAGAGTAAACACACTAATATAATCCGATAAAAGTAAACGCACTAATATAATCCGATAAGAGTAAACTAATTATAACACTTATATAGTTTGACACATGAGAAGATACTGTATTATCTGACAGTTACTTGATTACTCCAAATAAGCAAAAAGATGAAATCCACATCATCTCCAGACAATCTGAAACGAATCTGAGGAAAGAAACATTATATCACTATTATAACCCCAAACATACCTCAACACATCTCCAGCCATCAAAGATGATATCCTATAAGTTGAGTAATTTTCATTCTGCAGCCACTGTAAAAGTGCTATCATAGAAGGAAAAAAGCAACATAAGTTTAAGCACCATAACTGTAACGATCCGGCCCCACGGACCGAACCGCCATGCCCGTATCAACAATATTGTTCGTTTTGGCACAACTTTCCAGGGGGGTCACCCATCCTGGTACTACTCCAAGTTAAGCACGCTTAACTGTGAAGTTCCGTCCTCGCTATTGTGCCGCACGGCTTTAAAAGGCCTTGTTGATAGGAAATAGATCTTTAAGCTCATATACCACACGAGTACTCTCGTATCTGAGCGATGTGAGACTGACGCACAACACCGCACCACAGAAATTCCTTCCTGTAAATCTGGATCGTCACAATAACATCATAAAATTAACCAAAACATTAGTTTATACACATACAAATGTGATAATCCATATACAATGAGGGGACTACAAATGGACCAGACCACAAGGGTCTTAACCTCAGCCTCCATGACATCATTGGTTAAACAATAAATTTAAATATTGAAATAACTTCATCTCAAGCATGGAGTTTCTATCTGATCAAGAGTGTATCTGCATGTATATCGCTATTAAGGTCCATTGGTCTTAAAAAAGTTGAATTACCCCATCCAGAACCCATTTTCGCCAGTCCATCTGCAACTTGGTTTTGCTCTCTAAATATATGAGTTACATTTAAACAAACTAAAATCCATTAGTGTAATAATATCTTCCCAAAATAAATTAAATTTAGGATCAGGAGATGATTTATTATTCCACCAATTAACAATGAATTTTGAGTCTGTTTCAATCATAATATCAGTAAGGCCCAAATTATAGAAAATAAGCAAACCGTTTTTTATGGCCATTAACTCAGCAAATGTATTAGAGTGATTACCTAAGTGATAAGCAAAAGTAAAAACCATGAGACCCTTTGAGTTTCTTAATACACCACCGCAACCACTATCACCATTACTAAGAGAAGAGCCATCTAAATTAAGTTTAAGCCTTCCTAACGGGGGACACTACCAGCTAACCAGTCTAGCTCTTTTCATTTTACACGCAATGAAACCAACATTAAGACAAGGTAAAGTTAAACATTGAAAGTTTTTTGCAGGTAACTTGGGTTTTAAAAATGATTTAATTCTCGGAGCCACTTAATACCTTATTAATAATAGTATCTGCACTCATAGATATATTTTCAAACTTATTATTATTCTTGCTAAGCCATATCTCTCAAAAAATGAAGAAAGGTACCATAGAAGCTAGTAGTCCTCTTTGTGTTCTATCACAGCTTCTATACCAATTAGTGACAAAAATGCTTCCAATCACCATTAAAGCTCAAGTTAAAGCTAAATACTCTTTTGAAATAACTCAAAACATGTTTAACAACATCACTAGAATCAAATAAATGATTAGTAGTATCTAAATTGTGATTCTTGCAGCAAGTACACATAGTGGCACCATAAATACCAACTTTTTTCAAATCCTCATAAAGTTTTATAGCCGAAGTCCAAAGTTTCCAAGAAAAAAATACTAATTTTAGTAGGTATAATAGGATTCCAAATAAATTTAGCCATATTCATAAAAGTTTTTTTCTCTCTAAGAAAATTATAAGCATTTTTAGAAGTAAAAAGACCATCAAAAGTATATGGCCAAAACCTAATGTCCTTTCCTTTTCTCAAAAATATTTGCTTGCTAGTTCATTACCATTAGAATATTTAATATAAGTTCATTACCTCCCATAAGTTCATTACCTCCCATAAGAAAAAGAAGACCATTGTCCCAGCCATTAGAATTAATAACCTGATTAAGTAACACATTAGGGAAGATAACGGTAAAGAAACGATAAAGTGGGACATCCCCTAACCAATTCTCATACCAGAAACTTATGGAGCCCTCTTTAATATGCCACATACTCTTATCAACCAATATTTTAAAGTGTGCGCTGAGCATTTTCCGTACACATGCGTGAGCGGCATGGACAATAAGTTCTCCCCAATTAAGGTTATTCTTAAAATATTTTTGAAATGTGAAAATCGTCCAAGGAGAATCTACTTCCAGCAGTCTTCAACTCATTTTGGAATGCAAAGCAGCCATAACCTCATACAAGCTTCTAACCCCAATACCACCCTCGGAAATAGGACAAGCAAGTTTACCCCATTTTATCCAATGATGTTTGTTATGTCCCTCATGTTCTCCCCAGAAAAAGTTAGCAAAAGCCATTTCAATTCTATCAATAATGATGTTAGGAGGGTTCAGAAAAGCTAACAAATGCATAGGAATAGAAGAGAATACATGTTTAATAAGAGTGAGTTTAGCAGCAGAATTAAGAAAATTAGCTTTTCAACCGGACTTTTTTTGAAAATTTTCTCCAAAAGGGGTTCATACATAACAGAAGCTAATCTAGTATAATGTAAGGTTATGCCTAAATATTTAGTGGGTAAAGACCCTTCACAAAAACCCGTCTTACTAGCAATTATACTTTTTCTAGGATGATTAGAATTGTAAGCCAAAAATACACTTTTTGATCTATTAAGCAATTGACCAGAGGCAAGTTCATATGGAGAAATGAAATTCATTAAGCACTCGAGATTAGATTTGCTACCATTAGCAAAAATCAAAATATCATCAGTAAAAAGTATATGTGATATAGGACTAACATGAAGACAACTGTTATAAGTAATAACCTTTCTTTTGTCAGCAAGGTCACTAATACCTCTACTTAGTACCTCTTCAGCAATAATAAATAAAAGAGGAGATAGATGATCAACTTGTTTTAAGCGCTTACTAGAGTTAAAAAAACCCCGAGGAAACACCATTTAAACATATAAAGTATCTAGCATTTGCAACACACCTCATAGCAAGATCAATTAACTTTTTATCAAAACCAAAAGAGGCCATAGTAGTAGTTAAGAAAGCCAATTAAGCCTGTCAAAGGCTTTTGCCATATCAAGTTTAAAACCACATTCCCTCCTCTAACAGTCTCTCCTAAATGTTTAAATAGTTCTTGCGACAAAAGAATTGCATCAGAAATGAGTCTACCTTCTACAAAACCGCTCTGATTAGATGAGATAAAGGCAAGATAGAGGCAAGTCTGGCAGTAAGTATCTTAGAGACAATTTTGTAAAGTACTTGACAAAGACTAATAGGTCTAAATTGAGTAAAATCATTAGGGTGTCCACCTTAGAAATAAGAATAATAAGTGAAGACATTGCGGATAATGGAAAAGTTTTCCCTCTAAAAAAGCTATGCACAGCTTTTTGTAAGTCGGACTTAATAATATCCCAACAAAAAATGTAAAAAGCACAAGAAAACCCATCAGGTCCTCGAGCATAAGTCGGATAGAAAAAGTAGCTTTTTTGATCTCCTCCAAATCTGGAATAGCACTTAACATCTCATTATTAGCAAAAGTAACCAAACAAGGTATAACATTAAAAAGATTGGGCTCAATATTAACACCAGTTTCAGTAAAATGAGTAGCAAAAAGGTTTCAGCTTCTTTTTGAATAATTTTAAAATCATCAGTTGCATCCCATTGAAAAGATTAATGCTAAGAATATTATTTTTAGCTCTCTTGTGTCTCAAGGTTTAATGAAATTTTTTAGAATTTCTATCCCTCTCAGCCAACCATTTAATTCTATCTTTTTGTTTATATAAAATCTCCTCTTGAAATGCTAAAGAGTTATAACTATGTAAAAACTTGTTATACTCTTCACAATAAGAATCTACTAGACTAACCAGTTGATTTTAAGCAAAAATTCGCTCATCATGAGCTTTAGCGAATTTGCAATGAATGTTACCATAAAAATCTTTATTCCATTTTTTAAGACACATTTTCAGTCTTTTAAGTTTAAAACAAAAATTATCTAAACC
The DNA here is from genome assembly GCA_963920805.1 of Primula vulgaris. Lineage (NCBI taxonomy): Eukaryota > Viridiplantae > Streptophyta > Magnoliopsida > Ericales > Primulaceae > Primula > Primula vulgaris. Next base: position 24,191,123 of record OY987218.1, on the reverse strand, counting down.
GTCAAGATGACAAAAATCACCCCAACTATTAGCCGCAATGTCTTGAAAACCTGCATTTTCTGTCCACATCCTAAAAAATTTGAAATTAGTGGGACCAGAGAAGTTAGTAGTAACTGTACAAAAAACTAAAGGGGAATGATCTGATACTGTTCTTTCTAAAATAAAAAGTTTGACATTAGCAAACATAGTCTCCCATGTAGAAGTAACTAAAACTCAGTCTAATTGTTCAAATTGAACTTTACCAAGATTAATTATGCACCAAGAATAAGTAGAACCAGTATGAGTCATATTAATTAAGCCATTATTATTAACAAAATCTCTAAAATCACTTTTATCTTTATTGACTCTAGGTTTACCTCCTAGTTTTTCAGAGTCATATCTAAGTAGTATTGAAATCACCAACAATTTGCCAGGGCCTATCATGCAAAGCTAAATTATTCAAGTCCATCCATAATTCTCTTGTAGCAATATAGGTACACTTAGCATATATAATAGTTAATATTTGATATTATTCTCATTACTTCTCAGTCTATTACTTTGTTCATTAAGGACCAATATCTAGCCGTAATGAGAATAATATTACGGCTAAACTATATGTTATATGTAATGACAATATTGTTGTGTTTATATTTGGAAATTTGACACCATTTAAACCTTGGGATCTGTTTCATGAAGCAATTTTATTAACTCGCGTGTGAAAACTTGTATGATTTAAGGTGCCAAAAAACCCACAGAACCATATCGAGTTCTGTTATATAATTCAAGATCATGAACATATCCATACATTTGGAATGATATTAAAATTCTTGAAGCCCAGCTGTGGTAAATGCATGTATGTTAGATTTAATCCGCATACTAGATGATGTACGCACTACATGTAATTGGTTTTTCTGCAGTAGAGTGCATCTTTGATGTCTGCTTAGTTGAAAAACGATAAGTTATGTATTTCTATAATCTAGAAACTTATACACAAACTATACATGATTTAAGTGCTAGAAGAAAAGTCTTGGTCGGTATATGATGAATATATATTTCGTAAGAATACATTGGTTTCCATCAATTATGGACATTTTGGCTTCGGCCGTTTTCATCAATACAAAGTCAGTTACTTGGATTTAGTTTTGTGAATCTTTAACATCTATTCGGTAGAATTGCATATTGTTAGTAACTTAGTATTATATTTTTTTCTTGTGAAGGAGTTGTTAGAATTTTCTGCTATATAAAGAGATCTCGCTCTATGTGTTTGAATACCTGGATAGGAATGGTTCTTCACCTTCTCAAATCTAATTGGATTAGTTTTCACCTTTAGCTTTTTTTCTAGCCTAATCAAGTGTATAACAAGTATGTAAGCAGTATTTATTTAAGAAGGATAAGTAGTGTTCAAATGACCTATAGTAAATCTAGATTATTTTTCCATTGTTTTCACTGCACATTTTCTTGATGCCGTGTATGAATGTGGCACTTCAACTTTCATACTAAACTCTTTTCTCTTTGATGAATGCCAGTAAACTACCACGATGCATCCTAATTTCTCGTTCAATGCTAAGAAAATATGGAAAAACTATAATGTCCGTGGTGCTGTGCTCCTCAGTCTTTTCCTTCAAGTATTATTAGTCCTCCTAGGACCAAAGAGAAAACGTACCAAAACGGGGTCCGAAACTCTAGTTATCTGGGGCTCTTATCTCCTAGCTGATTGGGTCGCGGGTTTTGCTATCGGGCTGATATCTAGTGGCGAAGGAACAAAATATTTAATAGACCAAGACCTTGCCGCTTTTTGGGCCCCATTTTTACTTGTCCACCTAGGCGGACAAGACACAGTCACCGCGTTCTCTCTCGAGGACAACCAGCTCTGGCCTCGGAGATTACTCGAGCTTATTTTCCATCTCGGGTTAGTCGGGTATGCTTTTTACCAGACGCTCCCTAGCCGATTTTGGTTATCGACTATTTTAATGTTTTGTGCCGGTACAATTAAATACGCTGAGCGTACTCGTGCTCTTTACCTAGCTTGTTTGTCCAATTTCAAGGCTCATCTCCTCCCCAAGCCGGATGCGGGGCCCGATTACGCTCATATAATGGAGAAGTTTGAGTTGTATAGAGGCACTGCAGAGTTTCAAATTAAAAAAGAACTCACGGAGAGCAAGTTAGACTACCGTGGTGGTGAACCTATTAACGAAATAGATGTGGTAAAAATGGGGTATAAGTTTTATAGAACTTTTAGAGGCCTCATGGTCGAGCTTGTGTTTAGCTTACACGAGCGGAATGAGAGCCGAGAGTTCTTTTTAAAAAGAACTTGGGAAGATGCATTTCGCGTGATGGAAGTGGAGCTCAATTTTATGTATGACGTGTTCTATACGAAGATGAATGTGGTGCGCAAAAAGATCGGATACGCATTCCGATTATTTTGCGACGTTTTAATAATGATTTCCTTTTGCAGGTTCATCATCCTGCATAAGCATGTCATGCAACCCACTGATAAAGCCGTTTGCTACACGCTATTTGCAGGTGCAATTGGGTTGGACTTGATAGCTCTCGCAAGGTCCATTTTTTCCGATTGGACTTTAGCTTGGGTTGAAAACCATAGAGCATTGCGTTTTCTTTACGGGGTTCGAAAATGGATTCCATTTGACAATTCTCGTTGGTCAAATTCCATGTCGCAGTTTAATCTGATCGGTTACTGCCTTGAGGAACAGCCTGTATGGTTACGCAAAGTGGCTGATTTTTTCGGGACTACGGATTTATTGGATGAGTATCTATACAAAACACACTGCGAAGTAGGCGATAAACTTAAAGAGTTCATTTTTATGAATCTGGTGAAGAAGGCAACTGAAGCGGAGAGTGTAGAGATTGCCAAAGAGATATGGTCATCAAAGGGTAAAAGGATCTTTTCAAAACTAAAGACACTGTCTGATGAAGTGTTAGACAGCGTGTCTGATAAAGTTGAATTCGACGAGAGTCTTTTGCGTTGGCATATAGCCACTGAATTGTGCTATTCCCAAGGCGACTTAACCCTCGACGATCCAACTCGAAATTGCCGTGATATTTCAAAGTTCCTTTCAGATTACATGCTGTATCTTCTGGTGATCAAGCGGTCCATGATGTCAACGGTGGTGGGTGTGGGACAAATCCGGTTTGCAGACACTTGTGCGGAAGCCAAGAGATTCTTCCAGCAGGGCGGTACCTCTGTGATTTTAAAACAAGAAAACTGTTTTCAAGGTTTCTTGAAAATTATAAATTACATCAGCCGCGATAAAGCTGATGATATGAAACAAAGAGCCTGCGAAAAGCTTTTCTCGGTAGACGTATCTGTAAAACCATGCGAAATAAAAGGGGATCGGTGCCAATCTTTGCTTTTCGATGGATGTAGGTTAGCGAAGTCTCTACTCATGGAGAATACTAGCCAGAGGTGGGAGATTATAAGCGAAGTGTGGGTGGAATTATTGGCTTATGCTGCAACTCATATTAGACCAGATGCTCATGGTCAACAGCTGAGTAAAGGGGGTGAGCTTTTAACTTTTGTTTGGCTGTTAATGGCGCATTTTGGTTTGGGAGAGCAATTTAGAATCCAAGCTGGAACATCTAGGGCTAAACTACGTGTGGGATCAGGGGTGATCAAACGTCAAACTGAAAAGACCAAACCAAACCAAACAGACCAAATGCCCAACCCCGTAGACCCGTGATATAGTATCATCTCTGGGATCGATGGACGACGGGGTTGGACTGAACACCGTGGTACATTTTATCTTTTTTCCTACAATTTTTTTATGTTTAGCAACATTGTTTTTTTTTTCTGTCAAGTTTTTTTTTTTTTTTTATGCCTTTTGGGTATATCTTTTATGTTGTGTTATTGTCTATTCTTTGTATACGCCTAAAAGACTATATAGTTTGTGTTTAAGAACTTGTGAGTGTTTGGCTCTACTTTCATTTGGAAGAAAACTGGTCCTTGAAATATCTTTAAGGAGTCTACACAAGTGTAGTGAATGTTTTTGACATTTCCATCTTGTCACATTTCGGCCCCCTTTCTGTAGGTTGAGAAGCAGGTTGCCTTGTATCTCCATACACCACACTGTTTGCAGGCTTATCGCTTATACGCTTATTTGTTTGTTTTCAACAAGTTTAAATTAGTACAGTGTCTAGCAGCTTTGAGTGAAAGCTATAAAACACTTTGTTATATTCTGACAAGTATATGAACGCTTACAAGCAAATCATACAAAAAATTTCAGAGCCAATAGTGTGTTGGTTTAAGGTTAAACAAGGAGATCTACCATTCTGGTTTATTTAAACAATACACTCTTGCCCTATTCATTTTGTTTAGAGATTTTCGTATATCGTGTTAGCTCGCCTATTATCATTCTTTCAGTAATGTGAAAAAGAATAATACAAAAGTAGCTTCTTAAGCTTTCTTCTTTAGCAAATGATTATAGTTGTTCATTGATACAAACATAAATACAAAATCATTAAGTATAGAATACAAGATCATGAAGTATAAAAGACAGAAATGTAACTAAGACCACCATGGGTCTTCACCTGTTCTGAAATCGGTCTCCGTCCATGGAACAAATACAACCTTTCCGTCATCAATATCCGCATGAGCCAGAGCCAATGACTGTTCCAAAATAAAATTATAGTCAGACTGAAAATTCTGCAAAACACCGTATAGATAGACATGCGGCCTTGTTTGGTTGCAGCTTTTAAATTCAGATTTTTTGTTATTGTTGAAAAGATAGACCGAATTCGGTTGACCAGCTTAAAAGCTGAGTTTTCTGAATTGTAGCTTGAAAAAATATAAGCTTTAATCTGAAGAAACGATCTTTTTTGTGAACCTAAAAAATCCAGCTTACTTGTTTAAATGCTGCAATGAATCAAGGTTATCAAGCCGATATAAGGGACATGTATATAGGTATGAAGGAGGGGGATAGAGAAACTCACCAGGGGAGCAGGCCCCCTAACAACCTTTCCTTGGTTATTGTATTGAGAACCATGGCACGGGCAAATGAACTTGTTTTCCGCTTTATTAAATGGCACAACACAACCCAGATGAGTGCACACTGCATTGATACCGAATGTTGCTAGGGTTTTGTCGGCTTCGACCACAAGGTAAGTGGGATCTCCCTGCAATAAAAAGCGCATTTCATGATCAACATTTCAACCCCATATGTTTAACACAGGGGTTTTATGCTATATTTTTTTTACTGATTCTGTATTTTGCTCCTGATGATTAATGGAAGAAATGAGTAGATACCTTCAAACCCTGAGTAAGAGTTCTATCATTAGGTCCATGAGTCTTGATCCATTCTGAGGCTATTACATCATTCCCAAGCGCATCCTTCGCCACCTGTCCACCTGCACCACTTCCAGACCTGTTTCAGTTTCACCAGCCTCGTGCCAATCAGAACGGGGTCTAAGATGCCACTTCTTATAGAGTGTTTTGGATTTAAGAAAAAAAATACCACTTCTTATCGAGTTTTAGCACAAAGATACATTTGAAAACATGATACACATTGATCTTTTTCATCGTAATAGTTGATACACAAGGCGTTTAATGCTTTCGTTTGCATTTTAGATTTAGACTTTATCTATACAGAATTAGCTCCGAACTGAATAATCAATCTTGTTACTGCATTATATACTTTAAAAAGCTTTTGTAGAAAGTACAATTGAATCTAGTCTCTTCCCTTTGGTTGAGAGAAGCCACTCTAATATTTTAGGGTGATACTTCGGGTAGACTATCATGTGAGATGGAAATCGGTGTGGATCATTTACATTCTCTTCCACATTTAAACAGATTTTTGAATTACGTTAAACATAAGTATCTTCTGATCTGATGAGTTACAAAATTCTACACTAAAGTGCCTTAGCGGTCTTATAAGTTATAACCCGACACAATCAAATTGAGCGTAATACTCCCAGACCCTCACAAATTACTCAATTGAAGTGTCTAATGCAGCCAACACCAGTTCTGGTTTTTTCTGAGCTTCCTAACAAATGCTTTCAGGACTAAATCACTAAAGTACTTATTAGGTACTACGTATCAACTCTTCTTTAGAACTTGCTAGCATAATTAAGCTAAGGGTACTTAATCTTTACGCTATATAAGCCAATCTTATGGGAAGCACAAGCTTATAAACTCGTTAAATTATCACACTCTAACAAAAGTTACATGTACATAAAAAGTACATTAACGGAACTTACCCTGGTGGAGCAAAGAAGATGGCATAGGGTACCAACATGCCTGCTGAGGGGAGAGAAAGAGCACCTAACAGGAGTAAGTTCATGAGCTCACGCTTCTGCATATCAGGAACCCGATCAGCAGGTATGCTTGAGGCCTGGCATGTGATCTTTATTCCCTTCTCTCGTCCCGGTAACTGGGTCCTCATGGGGTTAAGCCCAAGGGCCTTGGTTGACAAGAACATCCCATTCTTACTTGAACATATCTGAGGGAAAACACGCACATTATTCTAAAGTACGCTTGTGTATTAGACGAGACAAATTGATAAGCGGTATGCAATTTCAGTATTTTTCTTGAAAAGAGAACCAGATAGGAAATCCCTTCAGATCCATAATTCTTTCGGTCGGCATAACAACTAAGATTGGTGCATCGATTTTCTATTAACTACCACTCATTCAAGATTACTCATTTCTTTTTATCATGGACTAGAAATTCAGGTATTGAATACTGCTCTAAATAAAAAACAAAAAGAGTAGTGCAATAAATACAATATTGTCTATGCCTTTAATCTGATTACAAAATTGTCATTAAGAAAACATTACTAGTATATACAATTTCGTAAGATATTCCTGATAACAAGGACTAGCTGGATCCATTTACGGTCCTAACACTCCGAGTTTGTTCTCACAAGAAGTTGCTTACTTTGTATAACAAGAAATCTCATTTGGAAAGTAACAGGTGGAAACTTAACACTCATTTGCTTTGCTCGACAAACTCAGAAGAAAGCATAGCAATCTCAAACAGTTAGAAACCAAATCAATATCTAATATAACCCAAAAAGCAACTGCCAACGGTTTTCTATTGCATTATAACGGAGGATAGTGACGTTGAGCGAATCTTTTTATGTGTAACTGACATTAGCGCGTATTTTGTTAACTATTCTGTAATAGTACTTTTATCAGTTAGAAACCAAATCAATATCTAAAATAACCCAAAAAGCAATTGCAAACGGTTTTCTAATGCATTGTAAGAGAGGATAATGATGTTTTATGCATAACTGACATTAGCGCGTATTTTGTTAACTATTTTGTAATAGTAGTTTTATTAGTTATAATGAAAATCATACAGTTGTGTTAGTGGCCACAGTGTGCATGATAAATACAACGAGTAGTATTTTACTATTTCATGATATATTATGTAAAGTTAATGTTAAAAAATTAGTACCTGAGAAGGGCTAACAGGAGAGAGAGTAGAGGTAGCCATGAGAGAGTATGGAAGTAGATAAAAATGGATGTGTGAGGAGTATATTGAAAAATGAAATAGGGGTAAAAATGTGTGTGCAATAATATTTTGGTGATGATAAGAAGGATTTGGTGTATGATGAGAAATGAATGATAAAACAGAGCCACTTGTTTTTGGATTTAAATTTTCTTCTACTTGTCGCTTTAGCTTTATGTCACAAGTCACAACTGGGCAACATTCACATAATGACATAAACTTCGAGCGAAATTATTATATCTCGTTCCTAATCAGGTTTCGATCCCCTCACCTCCAATGTGAGAGTTTTTATTAATTATTATTTATTAATAAGGTGAAAGACTTCTCTAAGGAATGATGAATTGTTATGGATAGTTTATTTAAAAATTAAGTTACGTTTGAACATAACATAAAATCTGAAATCAACCAAAACAAATCACATTTTCAATCCAAAATCAAGCCAAAAATCGGCGGATTGGTTTAATTGGAATTAGCAGTTTCACGATGGTGATCAGATTCAGATTGGTTTCAGAGGATCGAGAAGGAAATCGAAGCTACAACAAGCGTAGTCATATAAGCCACACATAAAGAATTAAAAAAACGTAAAGTCTAAACAACACTACGATTACATCTAAATTCAAGACAGTCAAGGTTTCAATTGCTAAATTTAATTTGTTTGGTGTATATTTATATTTACAAGAAGATATATAGATAATTCAGTATTTTTCACACCTATTGCTGATAATAAGTAGCAGTCGGTCAAAAATTTGTATCCATCTTTCATGATATTATGCATGGATCAAACATCTCATGCCGAATTCTTCAGAAAAATCGTATCTTCCACAATGGAATCTGATAAGTGAAATTTCGAGTAAGTGTTTACAAAACCGAAAAAGTGATTCATCGAAAAAATGAGCTAGCATCAACACATATGAGATCACCAAATGTTCGGGAGTTCCTCTATTCAATCCTTTTCCTTCTTCTTGTTGTTTAACTTCGTTTGGTCCGGATTGATTTAACATTATGATTCAGATTATGTAGTTTAGTTTGGTTTGGATTCTTATTACGGAATCACTAGACATTTTTTATATTTATTTTATATTTGGTTTACAATAATTTATTTCTCTATAGTATATACTGAAAAGAGAAATAAAATTTGGTTGTAAATAGAAATAGCTATGAAAATATTAATAAGTAGTAGTTTGTAAACAAAACTTCTTTTAAATAAAGTCAATCGGATAATTTTGACTAACTTGGATTACTGAAGGAAGTGAGGATTAAAATTGTGAAATTATGTTTTCTTCTTAAATGTACCAAGTTAAGTAACAAATTTTCATAAGTTTTAGAATAGATCTCTTATATTATAATTATAATTTATAAACCAACCATACAGACCATAATTTTTTGAATACTAACACCAAACCATTTCATATCAGAACCGAATCAATTGATCAAACCAAATCCAGCATGAGTAACCCTTTTATTTTATAGGAGGGTTATGATACGTTAACATTTCTAGTCAAACTGATAGGGGTCGATACAAAATTAAATCAAACTCAGTAACATTTTTGAGTATATTTGGTGTTAGTGGTCCGTGCCAGATTGATGACATAAGTAGCATGATCGGACGTGTGAATGAATTGTAAATTTATCATTTCTCTTTTAGATTAATGATGTCGCAGGTCATCACTAGTTCTCCTAAATTTCTTTAAAATAATAGAGGGTGCTTTTAAATATATTTTCAACAAATGACTTCTCATGAAAATCGTCGTGGCTCTCTCATCCAACCATGACAAAGCAAATACGAGTAGAAAAAAAATCACTCCACACACTGTTTTGTTGTAGTTTGACAGCACAACACTATTACTTATGGACGTGTTTACATAAAAGATAAATTAACAAAACATACTATCTTTTAAACTAAATTAACAAAACAAACAATAATTTGATTTTAATATCCATAACAAAATAAACAATAATTTGACATTATCTTCCTGAATCAACTTAATATTGTTTAAAATCCTCGAAAACTATTGGTTTGTAATATTAATGAGACCACATATTTACAACGGTTATTAATTTAACATATTGGCTGAATTAGTGATCACGATAACTTGTACTAGCGCACAATTAATATTGTTATTTAATAATAATCAGCATATTCCTGTTTAAAAAAAAGAGAAAGAAACCACGATTGAAGAAAATATATCTGTAGATCACAATTCACTAATTTATACTTTTATAAAAGTTTTACTGCGTTTGGTCGGCATTCTTCAGTAGAATAAGTAAACATTCATCTGCTAATATTTTATACAGACCCACAATTTATGGGATATGTTGTTACCATGGACACTTTTTTTCACATCCAAAACTTACGGTAGTCCTGTGTTGGCGGTAACAAATGAACAATTAGGAATTTATATAGGACCACCGTCTTAAAATAATTTCGTTATATTATTATGGAACTATTATTGCGACTACCTCTTTATTTTTTGCGTAGTAAAATGAAATAGGAAACATGCACGTTCCTATAAATATAAGTAAAATATGTTGTGAGTCAAACGCCATAGACCTTTAACTTCCTAATTAGTAGAATATCTTAATTACAAATCCTTGTGAGATATCATTTTTTTTCTTCTATATATACACCAGATAAAATTCACAAATACTAATATATCTTTCCTCTCTCAAAGCCAATGGCGAACAAATCATTCATAAACTGCTTTCGACCAAACTGTTCACTAGAATCAGAGACATTGGGAGCTCGGTCGCTGTCTGGTTCCGCTCACGACTACCATAAAACTGACTCGGATCACAAAAATCACCGGGGTTTACGCCACCTAGTTAAAGCAATTTTCTTCCACACCCTCTTGGTTAGTTTTTCTATACCACGTATGTATGTACTTTTGTTGCTTGGTCCGTGGACTCGTGGTCATGATCATGAATGTTTTCTTAAATTTTGATTGCTCCCGTTCGTCAATATGTATCTAATATGTAATAGTTGGTTCTCTTTGCTTAAATTTTTTTATCTAATATTGTTCGTTTTCTTTTCTTTTCTGGCTTGGTTTTCCACATTATCTGTTTGTTTCGCCGAAAATAATTTCTCAGAAAAATAATTTCTTGGAAAACAACTTATTTTCCATGATTTTTTTGGTGTTTTGCTATTGGGAAAAATTTCATGGAAAATATGAATTATAATTTATAATTTATTTAACAAACACAAGTCTAAAATCTCATAATAGTAACAAAATCAACATATAAAAACTTTAAACATACAAGTTATTTTTCAACTTATTAGAAATAATATGCAATAAGTTATTTTTATTTATTATGAGCTAATGTTTTATAATAATTTAACTTACATGTATTTTTTATATATATACAAGTGTTATGTAAACATTTTTTAATGATCAACAAGGATCTCTAATAGAAATAGAGTGGAGACATTTCAATGTTGGCTATAACGTCACATCATTCTATTATAATAAGCCAACTCAATTCAAATGAGTCTGCTAAATTTAAATATTTTTTTTTTCAAAAAACTCCTACACATTTATATTAATTACAATAATACCATACTCCCATACTCCCATAAAAATATAAAAAATAAAAACTAATAAAATTATTTATCATCTTTAACAACCAAACATTTTTTTAAATGTTAAACTATGTTTTTTTTATATTATCCACATATTTATATCATCACTATTCATATTTTATATATTTTTATTGCATTACGCGACGCACACGCAACGCGTGGGGCACGATTACTAGTATTAGAAGATATGTGGAATTGAATTATGAATAAAATAAATTTAAAGTATATATTGGGTATACTTTAAATAAATGTTATGCCATGTACCAAGAAATAAATACTATGCCAAAACAATAGGGACTGAATTAATTGTTTTGATCATTTCCATGCAATATCTCCCGTATTGGTGACTAATTATATCGTGTATATATATGCGCAGGTCAAAAAAATCAGAAGAACAAGTTCTCAAAATAACTCCTATGCATCAAAGTATAAGAAAATATTATCGAAAATCAAACAAGCCCCTTATTGTCAATTATCCACCAATTTACAAACAAATGATTTCAAGAAGGAATCTATTCATTCGACCCGTTGTTCATCGCTAAAATCATCATCTTCTATGGCTTCCTTAGCTCCACTTTGTTCCTCAAGCGGCTGGTCTGTAATTTCAAGCACTTCTTTCAGGCGAAATGAATATTTGGCGAATAAGCAAACAAAACATCCCTTGTCCCGAAAAATGTTGATCAGGAAAAGTCAAGGTTTATTTTTCTTTCTTGTTTGCATATTTAGCTTGACGTGTTGGGGAAAAGTTTGTGCAATTATTTGCACCTCAACTATATTCATGCTGATCCCTAGCCGAGTCAAGCGAGTTAACATGCCAGGGCATGGTCGAGTTGGCTCGCAAGAGACGGATTTGAAGAAAAGCTTAAAATGAGAGTTTCTATCGAGATATTGCTAGCGTGGATCCGATAATCATGTAGAACTGTATATATATATAGTTACTGAATACGACATGTCTATATCTTTTTGACCCGATGAGATTGTTACAGTTATTGGTATTTTATTTGGCCTAAGAGCAACTTTAGGAGATGAGATCATCTCGTGTATAACGTCTATCTTGATAGTACTATATATGGAAATTAGATTTCTTTCATTTCTGCAAGTTAGGTCGAGATTATTTATTCTTTACCATATCATTATTGCTTTTCTTCCTGAGCAAACATCATTTTATGAAGTGGTTAAAGATGTTTATACTCACAATTGATCAACGTTATGATTATAATTTATCAAAACTTAAACAGACTTTGAGTTTGATTTGATAGTAACAAAACCAAACCGATTAAGGAAGAAAAAGGAAATTTTGCACCTTTTTTTTTTGTATTCTGTAATGTGAATATAGTATTTAAAAGAAATCATTATGCAAACAAAAGCTTCTTGGAATTACAAAACCCGACGTACCAAAAACTGCATAGAAATTAACCATATACAACATTAACGTACTAGCGGTTTTCTTGCGAATTTGTTTATATAATTTTTAATGAAACATCGTGAGGATTTGTATATTTTGATTCAACATCAATTACATGATGGAGTAAAACTTAGTACTTCCGGACAAAAGGCTATCGCTATTTTAGATTAAAAACTAATAACTTAACGATTTGGCTAGCAAGTGCCTTCAAGTCAATGTCTAAACTTAATCTATTTACTTGAATGCATATAATTTATTTATGGTTAGTTACTAATTAGTAAAAAACTCTTTATAGTTTAATCTAACACTTAATAGTTTATGGTACGTTTATTTTATCAAAAAATGAATTTTTTGAGACATAATAATGTTTTAATGGTATTACTATAGTACTTCATATCAATAACGAATCCCGGAAATTCAACATTATTTCCAGTTTAGCATTTGATTTTTTTAAAACAAATTTAAATAAATCAAACAACATTCCATAATAATTTTTTATTATTAAAAACAAAAACAAAATAGCACACTTGCAGTTTGTAAAACAACCGTTTAAACTTAGAAAAAACAAGCAATTAAAAATTTGTAGCTAGTACGTACTTCAAGCAATATATTAATTGGACCTCAAAAAATAAATTGGATTTACTAACCTATCAGTGTTCACATAGTATCGGTAATGGATTTGCTAATAAAAAAGTGTACATATTATTCGTTCAATTGCAGATTACGGATTATTTCTTCCTAAATATTACTTTCATATATTTAAGGAATGAAACTTAAATAAGTATATAAGTTATCAAATGCGTTATCGTAATTAATTAATTATCAAATGACCGGATATCATTCGTTAGCAGCTTGTCCCATAACTTATAATCTAACATCAGAAATTACGGGTGCATAAATCTCTAAATATTTTGGATAAATCAAATGAGTTCTATATGTAAAACAAAACTAAGGGAAAGGATAACGTAGAAGTCTTGTTTTCCCATATGACTTGGCGCAATATATTAGCTTTATTGAGAAAGCTTGTAATCCCAAGAGTGTGAGAAATAGCCTTGCAATATATATCTTATATTAGGAGTAACCGAAATTTTCAAACTAATCTCTGCTATTGAATAACCTCTTTTTATTAGTAATTTTTGTTGCCTTCAATAAAACTAGCAAGTAACAACTGTCAAAATTGCGCTTTTTTGTTTGGTTAGCCGACCAAAATGCATTTTATGCCTAGTTTGAATCTGAATTAATCTGTAATTCTCTTTTTAGAAATTTTATTTTCTTTTTTACTATAGGGATTTATCCACAGTGTTGTAAAAAGCGCATCTAGGCACAAATTAGGCGGCGTCTAGACAGTAGACGCAGCCTAAAAGCATAAGATATTAGCCGAAACTAATCAGATTAGACGGAAATTAAGCGGAATTAGACACTGATTATGCGCTAGCTAGGCGGCAAATTTCGCTTAAAGTGTGCCTTTCGCCTTTTCTAAAACACTGGTTTTCACGTAGGCAAAAGAAAAATACTCTGAAAAATAGTTTGCTTGGATAAAAAGTGCCCAAATGAAACAAATACTTTATCAGCTAAAACAATCCTACATCGAACATACTAATTTTTTTTCCCTCTACATTTGCAATATATTGTCACTTATTTCATGAGTTTCTACCGATGGAGGTCATGGTAACACTACGGACGGAGGACGTAGAATAGATGGAAATGATATGATATATTCTTATTATTTTCATAGTAGATGGGCGACGACAATTTTTTTAAAAAAAAAATTAACCATGTTGAAGAAAATTGTTCCTTCGCCATTTTTTTTCCGAAAAATGGGGTGGAGTGTTAATATCTCGAATGTCTGCACTCAGTTTCTTCGTCGGTAGCACTTTTCCGGTGTTAATATCTCGAAGATTAGTGGAATTACCTTAAGAAAACTAAAATATCAAAGGGACAATAGTAATAACAATAATTTCTAATTTCAGGGGAGGTTTTGCATGGGATCATGATCTGATCAGGACCCCTTCAATAAATTTCTTGGACGTATCTATTAGGTCCTCCTAAACTTAAGTATACCAAACTTCAAACTAACAACATACATACATACATACCTACAATATCTTATATCATCTCACAACAATCCACAATTTTCATAATATTCTCTTCAAGCTCTCAATAATTCTCAAATCTTATGTTATCACCCCTTCACTTATGTTATAAATGGGGGAAGCTTCTGCTTTCTTGGAGGCAGCAGGCCAAGGGTGATATGCAATAGTGTTCGATATGGCCGTGATTGGTTAGTACTAAGTAATAACTTATACTAAGGTTATCCAGGTAGATGTGGGCTTTGTTTTGACCAAAGCTTTTAAGCCAATAAGTTGGCTTTGCGAGATTGTAATTTTTTTGGGTAATTTTCTCGTTTCTATAGACAAACAAACAAACTAGCTTTCAAATATTCAACTACGCGGTAAATCTTGTCATTAGCATCAAACAAGTATACCAAGCTCTGCAGTCAAGTAGATCATAAATTGTGTAATGTTGCAAGCTTAATTAATACTAGCTAGTTTCTATGATATGATCAGTGTCGTATAAAAGTAGACTGAAGGGACTAGTATATCCAGAACTACTGTATATTCCAGTACAGGATTGCGGGTTACTGTAATCCATATTGGTTTGCAGCCACTGAAGTTCTAGATCTCGGCCATTGGATGGACACCCGACAGCTCAGATGCATTGTAATCTAACACCAATTTTAATTTCTTTGATAATACAATGTAGTTGGTTGTCAAATTTTTGAATGCATTGTAATCTAACACCCGCTAGCTAATCCGTTATGAATTGCAGCACTCTTGAATATGTTAAATCTTTTGAATGCTTTTAGGGTACAAAATCTGCTCCCCAAATCATGTGAAATTATGCTCACTACAAAAGTATAGTTAACACAGATGACAAATTGGCAACTCTATGGTGTATGATTCTCTTTTTCTCTGAACAAAATTTTAGAAAGTGCTCCTAGATAATTGAGCTCCTCTGAACATTAATGTTAATAGAGAGTTATCTATATAAAGGGAGTTTAAAACTGAAAATTTACAACTGAATGAGAACTCATCTTGATCTTAGTTATATACGGTACACCTATTGCCTTCTATTTCAATGGTCGAAAGGTAATGCATAAATATTGAGTCCCAATCTCTGAAGAAGATTCTCAACAAAAGACAAGATCCTCTAAATTATTTTTGAAAAATATTTCCCTAAAATATATATATGAATAAAAAATATAATGCAGATTACAAAGACTGACATACAGATAGTAGCAATTTATACCTGTCGCATATTAATCTACAGTTCAATTTCAGTAGTGGCTATACTCCTCTATCGAGGTTCTATAAGAGAAATTGTTAGCCCATTGGTACAAGAGGTTGGCGCATCCTCAAGGGGACTCCTTTCGGTGAAAAACCCAGGTTGTTTAGGCCGAGGCAGTTCACCGTTACCGCCCAACATTAGTAATACATCGGACATAGTTGGCCTATCTTCTGGTCTTTGTTGCACACATAATAATGCCGCATGTATGCATCTCAGAGTTTCATATAAATGGCGCGAGTCTCTTGTGAATTCATCAACCAGCTCTAGAGACCGGCCCTCGTTATAAAGAGTCCATGCCTGACCAATCACAAATATTAGCATAACCAATATCAAGTGTCTCTAATTTAAATCAACAAGCAATTTTATATGCCCAAGAACGTGAAGATATTTAGAAAACTGCTTTTATATCTATTACAAAGAATGAAAAATGAAAATGAACAAGGCAAAAAGCTAACTCCAAGGTCAAGAGAAATATAAAAGGGTAGGGAGAACCCATTAATGATACCAACAAATGCGCTCACACAATATCTTAGATTGGACTATTTCCAATTGTTTCAGTCTCGTGTTTTGGTTTACGGCACGAACTATAAACACCTCTGAATGAATATTTAAAATTTCAACCCCAAATTGTTTCAGAATTACATCATGGTATCTATAGACTAATGCATTTCTGGCAAACTTTTTGGGGCAAACAAAGACACAACACCTAATCAAAAGTAAAAAAATACTCGCAATATATCATGTCACTAATAAACATAAATGACGAGTTCATATACACACATGCCCAAGTAGGTTGAAATGGTGCTCAGGGTGACGGAAACCTCGGTTTTTCCTCCCACAAATGATTTCCAAAACCATTACACCGAAACTGAACACATCTGACTTTACTGAAAAAAGCCCATCTAGTTGGTACTCTGGGGACATGTATCCACTGCACCGAAGCATTAAAACATTATGACTAAAATTTAACAAATTAGATACAATAGATTATGTATAAGAAACTACAAAGAGAGAGAGAGACATCACTTACTATGTTCCGACAACTTTTTTTGTATTTCCTGCAGTCTCATTACCCCCAAAGGATCTAGCCATGCCAAAATCTGCAATCTTTGGGTTCATGTCAATGTCTAATAATACATTGCTGGCTTTGAGATCTCTGTGGATAATTCTCAGTCTAGAATCTTGATGAAGATAAACAATCCCTCGAGAAATGCCTTTGATGATGTGGAAACGTGTGGGCCAATCCAGTATTGAGCTGCGTGATTTATCTGTCCAAAAAAAAAAGGATTCTATAAATATGTAATCAAATTGCAAATATATGGTACGACATTGCAATTATAGCTTCGTGAAAAACCAACCAAAAATGAAATAGTCCAAGCTTTTGTTAGGCATGTACTCGTATATCAACATCTTTTCTTCAGCTTCGATGCAACATCCCAACAGCTTAACAAGATTACGATGTTGGAGCTTTGCAATAAAAGTAGCTTCGTTCATAAACTCATCAAATCCTTGCCTAGAATCTTTAGAAAGTCTCTTCACAGCTAGTTCTTGTCCTCCTCCTAGAGTAGCCTGATCATAGTAATCACATTTGATTTAGATATAGAAAAAAAGTTAAAACTCTCGATTTTTTGCATGAGCAGAAAAACAAGGCGTGACAGAACACAATGATATGCAGACACGCCACTTAAAGCAAATACTATTTACGAGCATACCATGGCATTATGCCATTATTTTCTCCTAACTTGCCCATTTTACCAAATGATATCTTGGGCATATCTATCTATGGAAACCTTCAATTTGCTTTAAGTTAAATTACGACTTTGATTAAAATGCATACTTGATGCATGTGGTATCCATTGGTAATTCATAAGAAAGTACTTTACCTTGTATACAGCACCATATCCTCCTTCTCCAAGCTTATTGTTGACGGAAAAGTTATCAGTTGCATTGACAATTTTAGCGAAATCAAACAAAGGTAAGTCCAGATCTCCTATGAAAAATCATGGCTCTTCAGATCAATAATATCATCAGACAAACATGGATAGTACAATGTTTTTTTTGTTAATATTGCATCTCAATATTGTAAAAGGAAAAGGAAAAAACTTCAATTCGGGTAAAGTACCAGTTGTCGATGAATTTTGGAGCTTCTTTTTCCAGACAAACAACGCCAGGCTCAGGCAAAGCAGTAGCATGGGTACTCCTATTACCAAACCAATTATGATTCCGTCTCTTTTGTTTCCACCAGAGCTAATAGGAGACACCGAATCTAAACAACTCATTAAAAAATGTCTATCAGCACCCTCCTAATTCCAGATTTTAGAATTCTCCACCGTAATGAATTGAAAACAAATTTCCAGCTAGCTGTAAACAACTTCAATCATAAACAGCCGAATCAAATTCCTCTAAGGTGTAGTGTCACTGAATGTTAACGCCAAAACCCTGATTAGAGACAGATTTTTGGCCTAAATAAGCCAGAAGCTTAAGCTGAATGAACCTAGTTTTTTATGATCTCAACAACTCCAGCTTATTTGCTTAAAAGTACAACCAAACAATTCTACCACCTGGGTATGGTTCTTAGACGGGAACATTTTCCCATTATCGGAAATCCGTCAAAATAGTAGCATCTTAGGCTTAGACAGTTACATAATTTACCTAAATGACCAACACTTTTAAAATCATATAAACCCCTAATTAAGCAATTTCATGACAATTTCAATTGGGTGCTACATAGTACATACACAAATGGAGCATCATAGAATACTCTATGTTGGACTCTGTTTGTTATAAAAATCTAGCATTAGCCTATTAATATAGTTTTATTTAAAATTTACTAATACCTCACCAATATACCAAGTTACAATTTTTTTTCAAATATTATTTATTGATAGGAATAGCCTACATATTCAATTGGATGTTCCCAAAGGCGCTCCCATACCTCTATTATCAGCCGTTCCCTCGCTTCCGCTCCCGTTCCCGTTGTGGCTCCTATTTGCGCTACCATTTGGTGCTATGGATGTCTCAGAGGAAGCCATTCTAATATAAATATCTTGCCCTTCAGATAATGATACAAAATCTATCAGATCCCCAAACCAAAGAAAACAACCACTTCCTTCAGCATCAAATTTCATACTTGAATAAGCAGTACAAAAGCAATTCTGCAAACACCTTACTCTACATTCTTCAAGGGTCATGCTCGTGTTAAACCATGAGTTTCTCGTATCGGGTAATTTATTCTTCGAGTATTTCAAAAACTCATTACTTTCTCCACAGTCCAAATATATTCTCCTTACACACCCAGATGACCAATCACCAGCGTTGTAATTCCTCGAAGTTTTATAAACAAATCCATCTAAGCACTCACAGAGAGGGTTATTATCGATATTACACTTACCGTTAGCGCCACAAGTTGCGTAATTATCACAAACATCGCTAGGTGGCCCACTCGAGTAAATGCCCCAACTGGCCTGTTTCTCAGACCATGTAAACCATTGCATTACGCCATTCGGGCTCAGAACTCTCCTTGGAAAAGACGAAATGTTGAGAACCGCAACACTGTAGTTAACCTCCACATTAGGTGTAAACATAAACACGTATTGGAAAACATTTTTTTGCGTTAGTTTCCGCTGCCCACTAAATCTGTCACCAATCCATGGCCCAACACGAAACATCGGTTTCCCACCTTTATACATAGTAAATTGAGGATATCCATGTGTATCTATCATATATGTATAGTCACCGGGAGAGGGGTCGTCTTCGCTCTTCCACGACCTAAGCTTCCACTCTTGGCCCGTTACAAAATTCTTTCCCATCTTCATTCCGTTTAAAAGTGTGTTTCCCGGATAATCGAAGCTCTGCCAAAGGAAATTCTCAGGATTTTCCTCTCCCGTGTTCTTAATAACAAGATTCCCATTATCAAGTAGTTGCACCACGGGACTTGATACAGAACTTGAAACATTGGAAGACCAAACAATTTGGCTTGTACTATTAAGGAGAACTAAAACTCCGGGTTCTCTAAATTCTAAAATACCTGAAGAATGGGTGAGGGGAGTTTCCCTATTTGCAACCCATACCGGAGTCAACACATTTATATTTTTGTACCATATTCCGACGTATCGACTCTTTGAACTTCCGGGGCTGAAGAATCCAAATTCGAAACGCCCACCTGAAGAAACTATGGTATCTCCATCTGTAATAGTTTGATTTAATGATATGGTGTCTAAAGCAACATTGGGAACAATAAAAAAGGGTAACAACAGGATCATGCATAGGGGAAAGAACAAGCATTTGTGTAATGAGTTCATGAATATTTTTCATGTTTAATGTATCTGTTTTTGTTTATGTATTAATTTGATCATGTAAATGCAAGGAGGAACAGACAAATTGATTGACTTCGACGCCGGTCAAGTCTCTCTCGGATCGACATTTAAGGACGGACGAAGTAAACTTCAGCATCCTAATGATGGTAAAAACACTTATAACTCTTCTAACTAGCTTGTTAAATTGAATAATAATTGGGAAAGTTCAATTTAGGTAATAATATCATTTCATATAATGATATAATATATTTCAGCTCTGTGTATAGAAACTTTATCACACTTCGTTGTTTTGTCTTAATAGGAGTATATCATTTGTGAAGAAATTTTTGGGGTTGTTTCGTAAAAGTTAAAATCTCTATTACATGTTTGGCGCCATCCAAAGAAGTAAATAATGTAAAATCTAAAATGGTCAGCTTTTATTTCTCTAAAACTGTACATTTTGAACTCCTTATTTTACACTGTTATCAATTGTTTTTTACTATTCTGAATCCAGAAAAAATATATGCACATAATAATTAATATGACTATAAATGATTGGAGTATTATGAAAGTAAACCTTTCATTTCTTTAAACACACATATACGAAAATTTTGAACATAAGACGTTAACATTCTAGTCAAGTCAATATTGAAAGCAAAATGAGCAGTAACTCCGAAATTATATGAGAAAGATGTTTTTTTCTTAATAGTGGACCCTTAATTAAAATGCATGGAAGTCAAATTTGGTGGGCTGCTTTGCTTATGAAAAGACAGTGAATGAAACCAGGCTTTCCAGAAAATATCAATCCACTCACGATGACATTTATTGAATATTGTGCAGAAAATACCACATATGTTCAAATATATGCACATAACATGACAATATTTTTGTTGCGAGTAAAACTATGGCGGACCAAAAAAAGCGTTTTGTGATTTGTAGAACTATAAACAACAACATTAGTATACATAGAAAAACTCGCATAAAACTTGAATGACAACCATAGATCGTAACGAGTGAATTTATGATTAGTACCATTTAAAACTAAATATTTAAAATTTAGTACACTTTCTAATATAAATAATCTCAAGACCCGATAAAACTTTGACCAATACCATTGATCGGTCTCCAACGTTGACTGTCGATCTCCGTCGTTTACGCGTTGACCAAAAAATAAAATATATATATATAAAAAGAAAAAACTCAAAAAAAACTAGAAAAAAAATCCAGAAAAATTAGAAAATTTAAAAAAAACTAAAAATATGGAAAATGCTGTAGGATATTATTGGACTCTTGGGCCTTAGTCATAGTGTGTCTAAGTTGGGATTTCTAGCTTGTATAACTCTAACCTCTAGTATATAAAGAAGGTTAGAGTCCACTTGTATAGATACATTCTGATTAATAAAGACCTACCATTGCCTCTATCTCTATCTCTATATATCTCTATAACGAGCTAATATGTCACACGACACGTTATCGACACGTTGCTCGCGGAGACTAGGATATACGCTCGTGGGTATTGGAGATTTTGGGTAAACGCACGGATATTAAGTATCTATAAATCTTGAGATTTAACCGGGTTTTATCGGATTATTTTTATATCGATCTTTATCAACATAACGTGAGGACAGTACATAAAATCCTATTTTTTTACGATATAAAACTAATACCAGATGCTCTAAATAAATGTTGCATGAAATACAACACAACTGTGTACAATAATTGTCTGACTATGCCATGTGTGTATAATTTATTGCATATAAATAAATTGCTTGTATCGGTGTATACTTGAATTAAAAAGATTTTGGAATTGGGCCATATATACTGTAATAAAATCAAACTTTGTTTAGACCTTTATGTTTAGTGATTGATACACGGATTAATTAATACAGTGTATGTATATGTATATATATAAAAGATCTAGTAGCTATGCTTCAAGATTGAACCAATTGAAACCAGAATTCACGTTACTAAAACTAACGATTTGTGTATGAAACGGCATGATTAACGTAACCTAAATAGTTATATACTATTATTAAACTTGGTTGAATACATATCTCACTGGGTGCATGTTAATGTAATTAATCTACTACATGTTGAAACCAAAAGTATTTGGAAAATCTTAACTATGAATTATATACATGTAGTAGTGCTAAATTCTGAAACTCGCTGAATAATGTATACTTACATGTTACATTCTGTAAACTTATGGACTGAACCTATAATTACTATGTAGCCCCATATAGTATGCTGAATTTACACGTGTGCTCCCTGTAGTTTACTCCCATATGCAGAACAATTTATGCGTTTAATTCACCTAAAATTTGATCAAAACATGCAAATTTGGAACTTGTTAATGTATTTAAACAATTACCATAAACTATTATTTTGTATCTTGCTTGTGTATTTTGTGAATTATCATGTATAAAATTTACACATAGCAATAGATAATAAAATATTGAGTTATATCTTGCTTGTGTATCTGGTTAATCTAGATTGATAATGCTAATTTGATTTCCTTGTTAGTAAATATGTACCTACCATGTTACTATATATTGCTAGTTAATCATGCAAGCAGGTACAACCTAAATATTTAATCACGTGCATGTAATATGTATTTACTGTCACGTGTAAAATATAGTAATTTGCGAAATCATATATTTTCACATTTAAGTTGGAAAAATTATGAACCTTCCCCAAATAGGCTCACCTATTTGGATACGATGTCTAGGGAAGATATAAGCGGAAGTCGATATCCTAATGAGGTCGGGTTTTAAGTGGCTTTTGTGCCCTCCACCCTCACCGTCTTTCCTGGTCGTGTTCAAGTAGAGCTACCGAAAAGGGTTGACTAAATAATAATTTCCCCGAGTGTGTTTATATAGCGATGCATGTTTCCCTGAATTGGTGTTTCAGTATCGACCCGTCGTTCGATCAATGAAAACCGATTCACATGAGAAGCAAAACTAATATTTTCGAACCTGTTGTTTCGGAAAAAAAAGTTTGTGCTTGTGCAAACCATAAACATATAAACCAGTCGTTTTATATGATAAATAATCCAGAACTCACAACACATGTTGGATGCCATCTATGATGAGAAAAATCGCAAAGCATACTTGCGAAATGACTGTTTAAACGTTTATTTTAATCTATCACCACATGTTAGTCACCCTGATGTGTGAAAATGTGATGCCCATTTTTTTTTTTGGATGCCATCTTTGATGAGTAAAACACGAGTTTGTTGTTACTCTCGAGATGAATGCTAAGGCGTTGATTTTATTCCGCCGCCACATTTGAGACGTGATGGCATCTATGGTGAACAAATGTCTGTAATTGACATATTGGAGCGATCCTTCACCAAAATAGTAGCTTGGAAAGCGTATTCCATAAGAAGTATTGTGAATTTATATTCACGATGTTCCTTTCCTTAATCGCCCATCTGTTTGCGGATGAGAAAATTGCCCCGATGAGTAGTTTTAATCTTATTGGGTCAATGGCGAATTGTTTGCCTGATATTAATGTTCTTTGTGAATATTTTTTTTCCATGAATCGAGAACCGAGACAAATGTTATTTGTCTCGAACTATCGCGATCCTGACGAATCGCCTAGCCAAGCAAGGTTTTAGACAATCGTCAAAAATCTAAGACATGTGGCTTTAAGACAGTTCTTGAAAGTAACAATATGGTCTGTTGTCCCAAAGCAAGATATAATGCTCAAGGAGCAAACTCTATGCTATAAAGACAAAGATCATGCATGGTTACCCCTTAAATAGTTCAAAACTATTATAAATGTGGAAAATCCGATGTTAGTGTCGTTAAAACTAACTGAAAGGAAAATCTTGAGACCCCCGGTTTTTTGGCTCAAATGAGTTTGATACCTTTCTTTATTGATTTTGATAAATCATTGAGCCATTTTTTCGCTCATCTGGATTATGTTTTCCATTTGGATTATTATTTTTCCATTTAGACCATACTTTTGGATTATGGTTTGCCTGTTTACGAAATTTCTCGAAATAATTTAAAGTGTTTTGAGCAAATTCCTTTGACAAATGTGACCAAACTTTAAATTATGAAATTTTAGACAATACTTGTGTTGTAGTTGGTTTTCTGGAAATAGTGGGTAACAATATTCGAGAAAACCAGTGTTATCTGGTAATAGCTCATGAAAGAATTAAAATTTCTTTAAAATAACCTCCATTCAATACGACCAAAAGCGTATTTTAGAGTAGTTGAAATGTCTTTCAAGTGGTTGCTACCACATTCTTTAAAGCATTTAAAGTTACCTTATCATTTCGCATGTCGTCGAAATGATAAATGATTTAGATGCAAAGAAATGATTGTCTGTACTATCATTCGTCTGTCGTCGATTGATAAGAGCATTTTGATATTGTGGCATTGACCGGATGAGATATTCCCGGATCAAAATACGATGCTTGATTTATAATCGCATCGCATTTGGATTCTCTCTGAGAATATATTTCGTGATTGATCCGAAATTCATACCACTAATGCTCACTTTGAAAGACTAGTATGTGTAAAGATCACGAAAAAGACTCGTAGAATTCTTGTAAAGAATTGAAGGAGTTATTGTGAACTTATCCAACCATAAGACGGACCATAAATATAAATGGTTATGGTTGATGCATCGACAATATGGTCACATTTTACTGTTGTCCACATAAATGCAGCACTTCCCAAACTCTTAGCCTTATCATTAAGTTGATGGCTCATGATCCGGATTATCCTGAAAAGTCTAGTCGACTTGATAATGCCGAAGAGTAAGAATTGAAATTTCGATTTGTATTACTTGACTTTGGGAATCGAAATTGAACATAATGTTGATTATGTTCCGACCCAAAATGGACTCACAGAAACTTTAAGCGGTTGCAAATGACTGCACACGTTATTTGGTGATGCATACCCATATATTTCTGTGTGATGTCACAATACATTGCATATTGCTGCATTGGTCTGTCTGAGGCCCATTGTCACTCAAAACACTAAATGCGTACCAGTTGGTTACTGATTATGAGCCAGACGCCTCATATGAACGCGTGTTTGGGTGCTTAATTTTTTGATTGAGCCGCTAAAGCGTTCAAAACATGGACCTCTAAAAATCGAGGACATAAGTCGATTATGAATCCCCTGCCTATCATTTGATAGAGTAACCTTGACAAGCGATATATTTACCGCATGATATGCGAAAGTGACATCGCTAAGACTGTTCTCCCCATCGCTAGGGGAAGATTTGCACGTTACCATTGATAAGGAACGACGTGAAGTAACGTGGCATAACCCACTCAGTCTTAACTTGATCCCCAAAACTGCACTTAGTGATAAGTAAGTGCATAGACTCCCTCAAGTCTAAATAAATGTCAGACACATTTAATGACTTTATGAGATGTCACGAGATCATTTATACCTGCTGCAAAATGCTTGCAAGGATAGACGTCCCTGTCGGACGTCGTTTTCCCGTCGTAACACGTTACTTTAGCCTAACCCGCCAAGCAAAGGACGCTACCATCGGCCGTCAGTCTGTCGTGCTTCCCAAGATATGAGGAAGTTGACCGGTTCTTAATTCGTTCAGCCCCAGAGGTGGTGAACTGAAACTCGTCTATCGCACGAGATTATAAACGATCTAGGAGATGTGTGATTCCTCCTTATCCTGAGAATCTTGAAATATGTGTCGATCATGATATCTTTGACGATATTGAAGCGAAACGAGACTATCATTGATTACTTGTTCATATATTCGGTGATGACTGATAATATGAGAAAATTATGACAGGGAACCATGCACCGTTGCCTGAAATCAACGTAGAATAGACTAGACTAATGGAAACTTGCAATCCAATTAGACTCCTTAGGGAAAGTGTGTTCGGACCTGTAGCTCCAACACCACCAATGTTAAACGAGTTCGTTTATTTGGTTATTCGTAAGGAAGAGTGATGAGAATAATGAGATTGTAGAATGCTCAACTAGTAGCGCAAGGCTTCTCTCGCATATTGGAATTGATTACGAGATGGTTTATTTACTCGTAATGAACGTTATAACGGTCCCCTACTTTATCAGTTTAGTAGTTTCCGAAAAACTGATTAAACATCATGCGATTGTGGTCACAGTTTTATCTCTATGGGGATTTAGACAAAGAGATATAGATGGTGGTCCCTGTGTGACTTCATGTGCTTGAATCAAGTAGTTCCTGACCACGGAACACGATCTCAATTGACTGTGATGTTCACTATATGGATTAATATAATCCGAGCGGATGTGGTATACCCGCCTAAGTGAGTACTTGATTATCTTGGGATATTTGAACAAGTATTATGCCCTTGCGTGTTTTATTACGCGATCCACTTTTCGATTTACCTTCGAGATGAAGGATCTTGGGAAGATACGGTAGTGACTCATCCTGATGATTGAGTCCCGTAAAGATTGAATCTAAGTCCATGATTCAGACTACACCCAGAAGGTGTTATGACGCTAAGTCGTCAGATTCTCCCATGATCGTTCGATCACTAGACATTGATATAGACCCGGTCCATCCCTGATGAGACGATGAAGAGATATTGAACCACGATGTTCATATCTAAGTACAATAAGCGCATCATTGTACTTGGTCTAATATCCTAGGACGAACATCTTGTCTGCTGTGAATGGTATAGCTCGACACAGCATCGCGCTAACACGCTGCCATCAAAATGGCATAAAAGACATTTTCCCATTACCTTAAGGTAATTGTGGATGAGGGCTTGTCTTATCCAATTTTGCGTCATCGAGTGTACATACCCCATTCGGTACTCGAATTAACGCAACCCTTTTTCAGTTATACCGATGCCGGTTACTTATCAGATCCGCATAATGGATATTTCTAACATAGTCTGTCTTTACCATTATGAATAAGGCGATATCTTGGAGGTCTTGGAATGACTCCAAACGAATCACTATGATCTACTCGTGCTCTATGAGACGACTAGAGAGTGTATATGGCTTCGACCTAGTATTAGTCATATTTGAATTACATATGCTCTGTCTCACGATCCAGATAAAACACTTGTCATAGAAGACAATTTGTTGTTATCGATCAAGAGAGACATGACTACATTATGCTATTTAGCATTTATTGTCGAAATAAATCTTCACATATGAAGTTTAAGAGCATCCTGTCGAATGCTCGTTTTATTCCACGTTATATTTTTTTGCATCCAGTCGTATGCAAGTAAATGAGGCATCCAGTCAAATTCTCGTACTCTTTCTTGGAATATGAAATCCTTGCACCCAGTTGTGTGCAAGTGAGTAAGAGCATCCAGATGAATGCTTATTGCATTAATTACTACTTAGTCGAAATTCTCGCATCCTGTCGTGTGCAAGTGAGGGTGAGCATCCAGTCGCATGCTCGTGAACTCTTTTTGTCCTTAGACCAAGGTTTTTTCCCACTGAGTTTTCCTTGGTAAGGTTTTAGCGAGACACGTTCCCATCATATCTCACTTTATATTGCCGAAATTAGAGGGAGTATCCTGTTGTATACTTCTTACCACTGTGTACTCTTTTGTCATTCGACTAGAAGTTTTTCTCACAGTATTTACTCTAGCAAGATTTTGATGAGGCACATATTTTGTGATTGATCCCCTACTACTACCACTGTTGCACTCTTTTTCCTTCGACCATAGATTTTCCCATTGGGTTTGCTCTTGCAAGGTTTTGATGAGGCACACTGTTTTGTTGTTAGTTAATCACATGAAATTTCGGCTTATATCATTCGTGTACACAGTTTCTCCTAGTTATCGGTTTTGTCCCACATTGGGTTTTTCGGCCCTAAGGTTTTTATGTGTTTAACACTGCGAATGAACTCGACCCAGATCGACAATATGAAGACGAAGAATTCAAGACGTTCAAAGAGGGAGTTTTATAAGATATTATTGGACTATTAGTCTTTAAACACACATAGGAAAATTTTGAATATAAGACGTTAACATTCTAGTCAAGTCAATATTGAAAGCAAAATGAGCAATAACTCCGAAATTATACGAGAAAGATGTTTTTTTCTTAATAGTGGACCCTTAATTAAAATGCATGTTCACTGGTTTAGAAGTCAAATTTGGTGGGCTGCTTTGCTTATGAAAAGACAGTGAATGAAACCAGGCTTTTCCAGAAAATATCAATCCACTCACGATGACATTTATTGAATATTGTGCAGAAAATACCACATACGTTCAAATATATGCACATAACATGACAATATTTTTGTTGCGAGTAAAACTATGGCGGGCCAAAAAAAGCGTTTTGTGATTTGTAGAACTATAAACAACAGCATTAGTATACATAGAAAAACTTGCATAAAACTTGAATGACAACCATAGATCGTAACGAGTGAATTTATGATTAGTACCATTTAAAACTAAATATTTAAGATTTAGTACACTTTCTAATATACATAATCTCAAGACCCAATAAAACTTTGACCAATACCATTGATCGGTCTCCAACGTTGACTGTCGATCTCTGTCGTTTACGCGTTGATCAAAAAATAAAATATATATATATATAAAAAGAAAAAACTCAAAAAAAAACTAGAAAAAAAATCCAGAAAAATTAGAAAATTTAAAAAAAACTAAAAATATGGAAAATGTTGTAGGATATTATTGGACTCTTGGAACTTCTTACTCATAGTGAGTCTAAGTTGGAATTTCTAGCTTAGATCCACTTGTATTGATACATTCTGATTAATAAAGACATACCGTTCCATCTCTCTCTATGTCTATACATATCTATATATATCTTTATAACGAGCTAATATGTCACACAACAGGAAAAAATTTAAAAGATACTTAAAAAATCCAAGATTTTTTTTAAAAAAAAAATCCAAAAAAAATCACTTTTTTTTAACAATCGAATACAAAATTTTGATAATCTAACGCAATTTTTATGAGAATCTAATGCATTTTTTTTTACAATCTAATACAATTTTTTGAAAATCTAATATAATTTATTTGACAATCTAATAGACAATCTTATACAAGTTTTTGATAGTTTAATACAACTTTTTGGCAATTTAATACAATTTTTTTGACAATCTCATACAAATTTTTTTGATAATATAATACAAATTTTTTGAAAATATAATGCAAATTATCGACAATCTAATACAAAATTTTGACAATCTAATACAAAATATGATGCAATTTTTGTGACAATCTAATACAATTTTTATGACAATCTAATATAAAATTTTTGACAATCTAATGCAGTTTTTATGACAATCTAATAGACACGTTAATACAATTTTTTGACAATTTAATACAAAAAATTAGACAATCTAATACTATTTTTTTGAGAATCTAATATAATTTATTTGAAAATATAATAGACATCTAATACAAAGATTTTGACAATTTAATACAAATTTTTTGAAAAACTAATATAATTTATTTGATTATCGGATAGACAATCTAATACAAAATTTTGACAAACTTTACAATATAGCGCATTTTCCAAAACCCATTTTTTTTAGAAAAATACAAAAATAAATCAAATACAATTTTTTTTACAATCTAATACAATGTTTTTGACAATCTAATACAAAAAATAATTATATATTTTTTTACAGTATAATACACAGTTTAATGGCCTGTCTAATACGTCATTAACAGTCTAATACGCCATGAACAGTCTAATACATCAATAGAAAATTTAAATACTTGTAGACATTCAAATGTAATTAAATGTTATATCATACATGTATGTATAGATACAGATCTAGAGGAGGAGAGAGAGAACTGGGGAGAGGGAGATAGAAGATCGGGCTGTCACCGAGCTTCAACGACAGTGGCGGAGGTGGCTTCGTTCGTCGGAGAAGTGGGTTCGTCGATGATGACGTACCATCATCACCATCGCAGCATCACCATTGCATGGATGGGTTTTTCACCACATATATATATATAGATCTGATCGCAACGGAGGTGCAGCGGAGGCTGCGCCGGAGGTGGGATATAGCCGGAACTGCGGCAGAGCTGGGGTATAGCTGGAGCTCCGGCGACGACGGGTTTTCTCGAAGTAATTGTTGGTATTTTCTCGAGAGAGGCTGTTATGGGTAGACGGGGCAAGTGCGGTAAAACAGAATTTGTGCCCTTTTAGATCAATATAGTATTAAAATCAAATTAAAATGTTTGAAAATGTATTTTATGCTAATAAATAATAAAAAGATACCAAAACCTAATAATTTTATTAAAAGTGTACCGGCCGCCAATTTATTCGATTGTAACATGAAGAAACTATTAGAAAACTTATTTAAATATTGAACTGGCCCCGATTAGCCCATTTCTTGACTATGAGCAATGCAAGATGTATATTTTGGCCTAAGTAAAAGCCCTAAACTAAGTCCAAGAATTCCATGGGTAAGAACTTTTGTATGGTCGTTTATTGCTTGAACTTGAATAGATAGAATCACTTAAAAGAAAAACTTTTATATTTATATTTAGGTCAAAATAAGCATAAATATGGGTTTGAAATTTGAAATAATAATTTTTTTTCCATTTATGATAATATCCTAGTTTGGTTGGGTGGTATTAGAGTGGGATAAGATTTTAAATGCAGTTGGTCACAAGAATACTATATTTGAGAGAGTAAATATATTTGAACTAGTGAAACGGGATAACAAATGACCCTCAATTGGTTTATTTATAATATGAGGTATGATATTAGTAGTCTCGGGACTACCTATGAAGTGTCATTCGTAATCTCAGTTGCACTCATAGTCTTGAGACTACGAATCTCGCAGCCAAACGAGGGCTAAATGTTATACACGTTTCAATGGCATAAAGATTAATACGACAGGAACCCATACAACATAAGACAGAACCAATAAATTTGCAATAGCGAACTTGCTTTAAACTTGCTATATTAGTATTTTCAATTGTACCATGTGGTCCATGCCATTATTTTCAACTTCTCGCTAGTCGATTTAATCTTATTCCTACAATAAATGTGACCGACAAGTGCTGCAGTTTATAATACTTTACAAAGGAAAAAACGTTGGTTGAATCGGAAGAAGGTTACAGAAAACCATACTCCACTGAATAAATCTTAAAATGCCGAAAATCTCAAATAATTCTAAGTTTGGAGCTGGTTATATAATGGCAGCACAACTCTTGAAGAACAAAAAGCGAAAACGCATTTCTTAGGGTTGCGGCATACCTGTTGTTGAACTTAGAGTTCAATAATTGATTTTGATTATAACGTTGATTATGTTTTTAATGATTTTACGATTTCTCTATTTTCGATGATATAATGCTTGCCTTTTCCAAAAGAATAAAATGTAAATTTCAGAATGCCAGAAAGATAGAGCACAGAAAAACGAAGCTACAGTTCAAGCGGAACCAAAATCGGAGCTAAAACGAAGGAGTTATGGGCTTTCGAAGAAGACCGAAAAACTGCCAGAAGAACAACGACCGATCGTCTGGACAAAAACGACAGATCGTTTTTTGTCCAAATTCTTCCAGTGAGGACGTCGAAAAAACGACCGATCGTTTCTCAGAAAACGACCGATCGTTTGCTGAAAACGACCGATCGACTGTAGAAAACGACCGATCGTTTTCTGCAGATTTCGAAAACAGCTTTTCAGCTTATTCTGGAAAGTTGCTTAAAACTGTTGGTTAAAACCCTCAACCACTTCCAACGGTCATAACACCCAAAAACAGAGTTTGCTGGATATATAAACCACCCAAATCTCTCTCCAAATATATCTATTAACATACCAATCAATCATTCGACCTCTCCATATACAAAAACCCAAAATCACCATTTTGGTGAAATAATTCGAAAAGAGGGAAATTGAAGAGAAAGAGATACAAGATTCAACCAAAGATCAAAACATCATCAAAACCACAAATTAGCTTATTTAGAAGCAAATCAAATTGTGGGTGTTGTTTTAATTTTCGATAAATTTGTAAAGAGCAATTTATAAGCTCATTGTGAGTGAGTGTTTGGGTAGAAGCTTTTAAGCCAAAGTGTTGGTTAAAAGTTCTAGGTTAAACACTTGGGTACTCATAGATTGAGGGGGAGTCGTTGACTCATTAAACGTGTCCGCTTGCACTTGTATCAAAAGTAGGAACCTCGGGTAGAGGGTGAGCCAATCGGTCGATTGAGCTTGATAGGATTTGTAAAATCGGGAAGATTATTTTTAGTGAAATACTCGGTAGTACCGAGGAGAGGACGTAGGCCGTTTGCCGAACCTCTATAAATCACGGTGTCATTTTCTTTCCCTAGCTTTTACTTTCCGCAAATATTCATTATTGCTTATTTTCATGCTTGCGGTTAATAATTCTAGCAATTCTATAACTCTTGTTAAAACGCTTAAGCTTAGAATTGCATAAGTTGGGTTATTAGTTGCCATTAACTTTTAATTAGGCAAAAAGCGCAAAAACCTTATTCATCCCCCTCTAAGGTTTAGCCACACGGGCTAACACCTGTCGAAGTAATGCGTTATGAGAGTTGAAGAGGAACACTCTGAGCGATCTGTGAAGCAAATAGCCAAATATTCAGGATGGAATTTTCTCCATCAACTGGCCTGTGGATTAGAGATTCACCAGATAAAATGTAAATACATAAAATAGTTTATAAATTATGTGGTCTGTGAGAGTATACACTCCAAGATTCATTTATAACAAACCTTTGTTCGTCTCAAAAGAAAGAACTAACCTAAAGTATAAGCATAAACTTATAATCACAATGCTAAGCAGTTGAAAAAGTATGCATTTGAGGCTTTTTTTTCTTAAGGCGCTTGCTAAATGGCCTTAATAGTTAAAATTTTTATTAAAAGCGGCCTAATAGGAACTAAATAAGCGCATTGATTGTAATTCCTTAACTCGCGCGTCCTTCCCTCACAATTTTTTAGTTCCCTGCGTTTTTTTCCCAACTTCCCACGACCACACTGTTGAAAAAAGTAACTTGTGTGATATTAATTTTGTGGCATTATTATTTAGCATTTAAATTTTATAAGTTTTTAGAGATCATGAGTTCATGGAATTAAAACTACGTAAACTTGCATTTCCTATATTTATGTTAAGTTTTGTTTAAATAAGTGATGTTTTTACATTTGTAAAACACACTAAAATAAAAATAAAAAAGTCATTTCAATTTTCTTGTGCTTTTTCTAACATTTTTGTTACTAGTTTTTCGACCTCCTTTTATCTTCTTTTAAATCCAACAGTGGTATCAGAGCAAACAGTCCCAAAGGTTCTTTTAAAAGGTGGCGTGTGCAACCACGAGTAGCGAAGTGTGAGATATCTTAGAAAACTGTTTTAAAGCTTGCGTGGTGATTTTGAGGGTTTACATATGAAAGTTTCCAAATCAATTGACGATTATGTTTCACGTGTTGAAACAGTTGAAATCAAATGAAATCATGCGGTGAAAATTTAAACGACACTCGTGTTGTCGAAAATATTATACGATCTTTACATTACAAATGGATTATATTGTTGTGACTATAGAGAAATCTAAAGAGCTACAATCTATGACGGTGGATCGACTATTGGAATCGGTTCAATCTCATGAAGACAAACTCAGCAAGATAGTTGTTAAAGAAGAGCCGCTTGAACAAGCTCTCCATACAAAGTTTACTATGAACGAGAAAAGTTTTGGCAACCCGAAAAGGCAACGAGTAAGAGGTTGAGGTCAAAATTATGGCCGTGGTAATTACAACTCTTTTGAAAAAGAAGAGGGGAGACAAAACTCTCATCCGATGAGAGACCGTGAAAGAGTAGGAAATTATAATGGAAACAAAGGTATGATAAGTCCCACATTAAATGTTATAATTGTCAAAATTTTGGCCATTACGCTTCAGAGTGTAGATTGAGTAATAATAAATTTGAGAAAAATGCTAATTTTGCTAGAGAAAATGAAAAACATTCTACACTTTTATTTGTGCATAATGAAAATAAAGCGGAGAAAATACTATGTGGTATTTAGATACGGGGGGCTAGCAACCATATGTGTGGTAATAAAAATATGTATACCGAAATTGATGAAATGACAAATGGAGATATTTATTTTGGTGATAAATCTAAAATTGCGGTAAAAGGAAAGGGAAAAGTTTTAATCAAGTTGAAAATTAGAGAAAATGATTTTATCCCGAACGTTTATTATGTGCCAAATATGAAGTCTAATATTTTGAGTTTGGGATAAATTTTGGATAAGGTCTATGATATTCATTCGAAAAATTATAATATTTTATTAAGTGATAAAAATGGGAATTTGGTTGCAAAAGCCCCGATGTCGAAAAATAGAATGTTTTCTTTGGATATTCAAAATGGTGGGGCTAAATATTTGAAAGCGTGTTTTAAAAAAAAATCGTGGCTTTGGCATTTGAAATTTGAGCACATTAATTTTGGTGGCTTAAAATTGTTGAGTAGTAAAAATATGGTGAAAAGTTTACCTCATATTGATCATGTTGATGAACTTTGTGAGGCATGTTTGTTTGGAAAATAACCGAGGAAAAGTTTTCCGAAACAAGCGACTACAAGAGCTAAAACCCGTTGGAGCTTGTTCATACGGATATTTGTGGTCGTATTAAACCAAGTTCTCTTGGAAAAAGCAATTATTTTGCTTTTTTATTGATGATTTTAGTCGAAAGACTTGAGTTTATTTTTTAAAATAAAAATCCGATATTTTTTATGCTTTCAAAAAAATTTAAAAAGGGAGTATTACGTATTCTTATGTTCCGGATCAAAAAATATCCAAATTAGACGACGAAAGCGAAAAGTTTCTATTTATCGGTTACGACTCGAGGGTAAAATGATATAAATTATGTAATCCGGAAAATGAAAAATTTGTTATTAGTCAAGATGTTGAGTTCGATGAAGAGGGGACAAAAAGGAATACGACTACGATTTTCCCCATTATTATGACGATGAAGAAAAATAGCAAATCGAAATGAAAGAAGAGTTCGCTATTCCACCTCCATCATCTCAATCACAAGTTCACCCACAATCCCCAATTGACGAAAGTTCTAGCGAAAGAACGCTACGTTTCCGCACTATGCAAGAGTTATATGAGTTAACGGAAAATGTTGATAATGTTACTCTATTTTGTCTTTTTGCGGGTTGTGAACCGATAGGTTAGGGAGAGACGATAAAAAATAAAAATTGAAGAAAAGGTATGGATGAGGAAATTGACTCGATAATAAAAAATGATACGTGTGAGTTGACGGATTTACCGAAAGAGCACAAAGCTATTGGTGCTAAATGGGTTTATAAAGAGAAAAGAAAATACTAAAGGAGAAATCGAACAATATAAAGCAGGGTTGGTCACAAAAGGATACATGGCCGATATCGATTTTGATGATTTATTTGCTTCCGTAGCTCGTTTAGAAACTATTAGATTTTTAATTTCTTTGGCCACCCAAAATAATTGAAAAATAAACCAAATGGATGTAAAATCGGCGTTTTTAAATGGAAAGTTAGAAGAAAAAGTTTAATTGCAACAACCATCGGGTTATGAGATTAAGTGGTTTGAAAATAAAGTTTTAAAATAGAAAAAAAACGTTTTACGGTTTGAAACAAGCCCCGAGAGCTTGTAATACTAGAATTGATAAATATTTCAAAGAAAATAATTTTATAAGGTGTCCTCATGAGCATTTTTTTTATGTGAAAATGGATAAAAATGGCGATGTGTTGATTGTTTGTCTATATGTTGATGATTTAATTTTTACGTTAAATAATCCGAAATTATTTAAGGATTTTAAAAGGGTAACGAGTTGTGAATTTGAAATGACGGATATTGGTCTTATCTCGTATTATCTTGGAATTGAGGTGAAACAAAATAAAAATAGGATTTTTATTTCGCAAGAAAGGTATGCAAAAAATATCCTTAAAAAATTTAAAATGGACAAGTGTAAGCCGATAAATACTCCGGTAGATTGTAATACAAAATTATCGAAATATTTTGAAAATGAAAGTGTGGATCCGACGTTTTTAAGAATCTTGTTGGAAGCTTACGATATTTAACTATTACTCGATCGTATATTTTATATGGAGTTGATCTTATTAGCCGTTATATGAAAGCTCCAACTTTGTTGCATTGAAAGACCGCGAAACGAATCATCCGTTATGTAAAATGTACGATTGATTTTGGATTAAATTACTCATTTTCTAATAATTTTGAGTTGATTGGCTACAGTGATAGCGATTGATGAGGGGATATTGATTATCGTAAAAGTAAAAGTGACTTTGTTTTTTATATGAGAGATACGACTTTTACTTGGAGTTTGAAAAAACAATCAATTGTGACACTATGTACGTGTGAAGCCGAATATGTTGTCGCTAATTATTGTATTTGTCATGCGATTTGGTTGCCAAATTTGTTGAAGGAATTGGGGATGCCGCAAAATAAAGCTACGAAAGTGTTTATTGATAATAAGTCCGCGATTGCCCTTGCCAAAAATCTTGTGTTTCATGATCGAAGTAAGCATATCGACACGCGTTATCATTTTATTCACGAGTGTATTGAAAATAAGGATGTTCAAGTAAAGTACGCAAATTCACAAGATCAATTGACAGATATTTTTACGAAGGTTTCAAGTACGAAGATTTTCAAAGATCGAATATTATGCTCGGAGTTACCAAACAAGATTAAGAGAGTGTTGAAAAAAGTAAATTGTGTGGTATTAATTTTGTCGTATTATTATTTAATATTTACATTTTATAAGTTTTTAGAAATCATGTATTTATCATTTACATTTTATAAGTTTTTAATGATCATGGGCTAATGAGATTAAAACTATTTAACATTCGCTTTAATACATTTATGTCACCAAAATAAAATAAAAAAATCATTTTAATTTTATTCTTGTATTTTTTCTAGCATTTTTGTTACTTACTTTTTATTACACCTGGTTTTATATTCTTTCAAATCCAAAATCCAACAGCTGATCGATCTTTCTTCCATCTCCTCCCTCCTAACTCTCTCTCTCTCTCTCTCTTTCGTTCTTGTTCTGAACCCTAAATTTATAGTTTTCAAAACATGTCCAATTTTATTGTGACTATTGAATATTCGTGAGGGGTACTCCGATTAAGTTGTCGAGAAGTAAACATAGGAAAAATTCAAAGATAGATTATATAGGATCTTCCGAAAACTTTTTGGGCTGTGAAAATAAGCATTTTTATGCAATGGGTTTGTTTATTGAATGTTTTTGTTTCTGTTTTTTTTTCCCCATTAATGTTGAGAATTTTCTTATAGTGTATGCCCTATATGTAAATGTTTAATTCATATCTACGACTTTTTGTTGTCAGAAAATTGTAATGTTAATTTGTATCATTAGTTAATTTGTCTTTTATTTTTTATTTTTTATTACTTATTTAGAGTTAAAACCTGCGAAACTTGGCAGGCGACAGGGTTCGAACCCTAGCGATGAGCGTGGTATACTCGGGTAACAACCACGTGGCTACAAACCACTTGCTCATTAGTTAATTTGTCTCATTAGTTAATTTGTCCGATATCTTCAACAAGATAGCTGGGTTTCCATCATATTAACAGGTACATCAGTACATGTTAAATGTTGCTGTTTAATTCTCACTGAATTATTTACTAATTAAATTTGTGTGTTCCGAATACTTACAGTTTATTTAATTTAAAATGAGAGATCGTTGTTCCACAGATTATTTTTGTTCAAACTAGCTACGCACTTCCGCAACATGACAAATTGTCCTATCTGCAACTATAAATTGTTTACACTTTTCTTGGTTCGCTATGTTGCGATTCTCTTATGATTTGATTATGTCACAATACTATTTTCTTATATCAGTTCCTCATTACAATCATATATAGTGTATTGCTATTCTAGGAATTGAAGTTGATTTTTATCCATAATCTGATCTATCAAAGATCAATTATTTTGTGTCCTGGAGAAGTATATCCGAACCTAATCAATGTTGAAAGCTTGGTTTTGTATATTCAATCATTCAATTTTTTGTTGATTAATGTTTCTAACAATCAATAGATGGTTTTTTCCTAATGCTTTTAGATTGGAGAGGATTAGTGGTTTATAATTAAGTGTTTGATGATATTCGTGGCCGGAATAGTGAGGTAAATTATAGATGCGTCATTACATACATGGTGAGAAGCTTCAGCTTCTATTAACATTTAAGGGACTATTCCAAGTTACGTAAGATGTATTCTGTTTTGAAAGAGCTTTCACTTTTTTCGTTTTAGTTAGTCTTTATTTGTATATATGCTATGCTAACTTAATTCTTTTTGGTGTATTTTTTTGCTCACAGTTTAAGAGAAAAACTGATTGAAACCTTTGACTTCCTGAGATGATTTATGTGATCATTGCTTTATAGAAAATATGTAGTTTGAAATGTAGATGTATTAAGTGTGTTTTTCAATTTGTACATAGATTGTTTAGACGGCAACAGACTTGGCTTTTGCAGTTAGCAGATGTATTCAGTGTTTTTTAATGGATTATTCTTATGATGATCAACTACATTTTAATTTTATATGTGATGATTCTGCATTTTGGTATGTGGTATAAATGTATTCTTGTGTTGTGTAGCATTCCAATCAAAATTAGTTGGTAATTTGCTAAATAAAGACACTTGCATTAACTTTTAAGGCAGTTAAAATGAATCTTTTGAGGCGTTTCTTATGTAAAGAATCACAACTTTGGGCCCTTTTTTAGACAGTAATAAACAGCCTCAAAAGGGTCCAATACCTTTTGCAACCCTTACAAATAAGTTTCTTTTAATTTTGCTATAAAAACCGCCTCAAACAGTTTTAAATGCGGTTTTAGTATTTTTTCTAAGGCAGTTTTTAACCGCCTTTAATGAGGATGTTTGATGTAGTACATGTATCAGTTTCTAAACACGCTTATCTCAATTTGTATATAGGTTTTTTCTTGAAAAAAGATTATGTTTCTATTGTACCGTATTTTTTCATTTGTGTATATAACCTACAACAGTACAAGACATAAAAGCTAGAAGCTCTAATATACTCATTGAACTGCCCTTATTAACTATGAAAGCCATAATTATCAAAGGCCTAATGGTAAAAAGACTAATTAGGTTAGCCCTAAAATTTTCATAAACAATAGCAGCCAGGGGCGGATCCAAATATTTTTTTTCGGGGGCACAATCTTAATATAAAAAATCTAACGTCAAGCCTTAATAAACTTGCAAATATTTAAAAACTTGAATAGATTAATATAATCTCATAATCTTTAAAAATGTATGCTTGTTTTACTTTAAATTGTAGATTTTCAAGATTGAAAAAGCATGTTAGTATCGTCCGTTAACAATTTTATAGAAAATAATGAAAGAAATGAATAAAAGAGATGAATACTTATAATACAAGGTGGACAAAAAGTAAAATGAAAATTAAATTTTCCAACATAAGTTATAGGTTATCTGAAGTTTCATTCCAAAAAACAAAAACAATAATACTCAGCTACTAATATTTTGTAATGCAAACATATGGATGTTTTGTAATATAGTTAATTATACAATGATATATTAGTCATTACTGAAAATAATGAAGAGTCATGTGCAACCTCATGCCTCTATCTGAATCCGCTCATGATAACCACTAAATGCTCCATTGATACTAGAAATCAAGGTCAAACTCGTGACCTCCAGATCACATAACATCAACTTTATCGTTACGTCAAGTCTCGCCCTTAACAAATTACTTATATAACCACCTTAAATATTAAAACGTTAACATACTCTACAATCTATGTAATCAACATCACGATTTACTAATCTTTCTCTGCAAATATTTTAAAAACAATTTTAGTTTTTAAAACATTTTGAGTCATTTTATAAACAATTTATGTTCATTTTAAAACATTTGTCGTTTTTCTAAAGATTGTTCATAACTCATAATTATAATTATATACAAAAGAATAGGGGTAAGCATATGACTTTTGACTTTTAAAAAAATTATACTATCCGTCTATTTTTAAGTGTTCTTGATATAAATTGCTATTTTTAAAGTGTGTTAAATTTTGAGACATAAGCTACTAATATTGTCCTTATAAATAGCATAATTAAAATTAACACGCGGTAACTTCTTTTCTAAAAATTACTGATGTGTTGTAGCGATTAATGTTAAGTGTACAAATATTTATAAAGAGTAAGAAGGTAACTTTGTTATTTTATAATTACCAAATTGAGAAATGTAACACTTATTTTGGAACTGCCTAATATGTAATAATGAACACTTATTTAGCAACGGAGATAGTACATGATTAATTAATCGGTGTGTGCACACGGGTGCATGTGTACATGTGTGTGTGTGCACACGGGTGCATTTTGAGTTAAATTTTCATATTTAATCTAGTAAAAATGACAATTTAATACATATTTAGAAACTGATTTACAAAAACCCGGTTGTTTTGAAGTTGATGACTATTTTACAAAAAATTACATATTTTGTGAACTTATTTACAAATATATACATATGTCATTAAAAAATTTAAAAAAATATTTAAAAATTAACAACAAAAAATTTTAAAAAGATATTTTTTATACAAAAAATATGTGCGATACTGTCTAATGCTGTCCAATCTTGTATGTCTAATACTGTTTAATCATATGTAATCAAGTCCAATCATATCTAGTCATGTTTGGTACCATTTAGAATTTTTTTCAATTTTTTATTTATTTTTTGATTTTTTTGTATATTTTGTATATTTTGTTATTTTTTATGACACATGTACCTAATTGTAAATAAGTATATGTAATTAATTATAAAAAAATACGTATAAGTGAATTTTTTGTAATTAAGTTGATTGGTATGTGTAAGTCGATTGGACTTAATTAATTTTATTAAAAATGGGTTTTTTTTAAATAAGTCTAGAAGTTAAGATTAAAACTCGAGTAATTTGGTTTTTATAGATAGGACCTTACTTTTTCCTTTCCTCATAGAATAGGGATGGTGAAACAAAAATTTCGAAGATTTTAAGTAAAATACTCGGAGAAGATTTATTTTCCTCAAATTTCCCGGTCCGTGCTTTCCATGATGGGTGTTCACTTCTCTTTTCATTTCTTATTTTCTCTTCTTCTGTGAAATATGCAGATGAGTACAACACTTGTAGAAACGCTGCTAAAAGAATTCCTCTTGAACACTTTCACTGGCAAGATTCAACAGCAATGGCTAACACATGTCTGTTTTCGATGAGAGTTGGTGGATTCTTGGTGGACTCGTCGTTCTTAGAGCTCATGGTGGTATATTGTGATCCACTAACACAGACAATTTTAATTAGGGTACATTATCATTTTATACCTGTTTCGGAAACTTAATTAGAAAACAATCACGGAACCGGTTGTGGCATCGTGATTGACCTTTCACAAAAGTAGTTATTCATTGTCAAAACTCAAAAGCCTATTATGGATTAGCAACACTTAATTAGGCTCGGAAAACTTACTATTTTTGTGATTAAAACACTTGTCTTAGGAGGAAGTCAGCGACAACAGATAATACAGACGAAAAGCGACACTCGGTAATAAAAAAATTGAAGAATTGAATGATCTAAGTTAAAGAATGAAAATACAATTCAGCAATTATATTTAAAATAACAACACTTTTGCACCGCCATTGACTGTTGTACAAGCAAAGCATTATGTTGTTTGTTCGCTTGATCGTAATACAATACGGAAAGTTTGGAAAATGGCACAAATATATCAATAAAAGAGTAGTTCATACATGTTATAAACCTTATGCACGTGATATAAAAAATAAATAATAGGAATAGAAAATTGACCTCCCCAGTCATATCAATACATTAACAATGAGTTTCAAAATTGAGCTATCTACAAATAGGGAGATTGAAATTGAATAGTTACAACTGAATGAGACCTTGAATTATTTATATATATATATATATATATCTTCTTTTGGCATGTACAACTTACCTTCTACCGAAAATCGCCGAAAAGGTAATAAATACTAAATTCAAGTTCCGTAGTCTGAAGAAGATCCTATATCAATCTCAGCAAGGAATACTGTATTTACAAATTCAACTCGCATAATATTACAATCTGTTCTAACCACAATAGACACACCAATCATCTGTAGCTATAGTCCTATTATCTAGGATCTAAAAGCGTAATTGTGATCTCATTAGTAGAAGAAGTCGGTGCATCCTTGCTTGAGTTATAATAACCAAATTCTTCCTCGAGGGGACTTCTTTCGGTGAAAAAGCCAGGCTGTTTAGGCTGAGGCAATGCACCTTCACCACCTAACATTAGAACCACACCTGACATAGTTGGCCTATCTTCTGGGCTTTGTTGAACACATAATAATGCCACATGTATGCATCTCAGAATTTCATATAAATGGCACGAGTCTATTGAATGTTCATCAACCAGCTCTAGAGACCGGCCTTCAGTAAAGAGGGTCCATGCCTGGAGATATTAGCATTATAAGTTATCAAGCATTTCGATAGGCACAAGTAGTGGACATTTATAGTATCTTGCTGTGGCATCATATTGAAGAGATTGACATTCGAAAGAACAAGCCACAAACTGATGAAAAAAAGCGGAAATCGCACAAATCGAAGTCCTTGGTAGGGAGAAATCAAAAGTGAGATTTCGAAATGGTTTCGGACTTTGGAGGAACTCCTCTTTTGTCCAGGTAATTTCTACTGTATGGTTCTATATTAAGTACAACATTTTTTTAAATTCAAATATTATAATGAAACCAAGAAATTACCTCAAACAATTCTCTAAGATTAATGAAACAGTTTTTTAGTATTTGTTAGAACTTGAAACCCGAGTACACAAGGTTTAGGTGGCAGTCTGATTCATTAGAGTAAGCTCAATTTACCTACATATATAAAAGAACTCAAATACTTACATGACCAAGAAGGTTAAAATGGTGCTTGGGGTGATGAAAACCTCTGTTTCTCCTCCCACAAATGAT
Source organism: Primula vulgaris (assembly GCA_963920805.1). NCBI lineage: Eukaryota > Viridiplantae > Streptophyta > Magnoliopsida > Ericales > Primulaceae > Primula > Primula vulgaris. Next base: position 24,148,147 of record OY987218.1, on the reverse strand, counting down.
CTCTAAAACCAATACACCAAAGCTAAACACATCCGACTTAATTGAAAAAAGTCCATCCAGTTGGTACTCTGGAGACATGTAGCCGCTGCAACAAAGTATTAAAACACCATGTTAACAAATTAGCAATATTAGAAAGTATGTGCATATATTATATACTACACACATATACATCTATATGCATTCCTTACTATGTTCCGACAACTCTCTTTGTATTTCCTGCAGTCTCATTTCCCCCAAAGGATCTAGCCATGCCAAAATCCGCTATCTTGGGGTTCATGTCAACATCTAACAAAATATTGCTGGCTTTAAGGTCCCTGTGAATTATTCTCAATCTAGAGTCTTGATGAAGGTAAACCATCCCACGAGAAATGCCATTAATGATGTGGAAACGCGTAGGCCAATCCAATAAGGAGCTGCGATCTTCATCTGTCAAACAAAAAACTATTATTAACAAACAAATTAGCGTGCGATGAATACTTTTCCTGTAAATACACTTGGTGAGATACAAACCAAAAATAAAGGAATCCAGGCTTTTGTTAGGCATGTACTCGTATACCAACATCTTCTCTTCAGCTTCGATGCAACACCCCAAAAGTTTTACTAGATTGCGATGTTGGAGTTTAGCAATAAAAGTAACTTCATTCATGAACTCATCAAATCCTTGCCTAGAATTCATAGAGAGCCTCTTCACAGCTACTTCCTGTCCTCCTAGAGTAGCCTGATAATAGCCACGGAAAATGTATTAGATAACAAAGAAAAAAAGTTAAATCTTCCAAGTTCCAACTTTAAAATTGAGAAGACAATGGTTAACCCAATACACTTTCCTAACTTCCTTACTAACTGATGAATTCTCCAAAATCAAAGCCATGAGAATCATCTTATGTATTTTGGCATCTATTATCTCATAATGTTTAGCAATTTCCTTAATATACATAATGGATACACATGGTACTCTGTACTCAACCATATATGCACATATATATTATATATGTATATAAGAAAGTGGTTACCTTGTATACAGTGCCATATCCACCTTCTCCAAGCTTGTTGTTGAGTGAAAAGTTATTAGTTGCACTGCTTATTTCAGCCAAATCAAACAACGGTAACTCCAAATCGTCTTTGCGAGTTTCATTCGAGATAGAATGAGTTGAAAAATCTCTCATTTCTGCTACAAAAGGACAAATAATGGAGTTCAGTTCATGAAGTTTCATAAGAAAAAGAGGATAATGGGAAACACTGCTGCTCGTTAAGCGTAAGGAACAACCTGCAATTTGCTAGGTCAAAAAGCTAAGCATAATAATTATGTTCAAATAAAAATACCTGTTGTCACTGGATTTTGGCGCTTCTTTTTCCACAAGAACAATGCGAGTCCCAGAAAAAACAGTAGCATTGGAATTGTTATTGACAAACCGATTATAAGTCCATCTCTTTTCTTACGACTAGAGGCAACGGGATACACCGTATCTATGAAGTTATTAAAAAAAACGTCTATTAGCAGACTACTATGTCACAAGTGTTACATCTCTACACTGTACTGACATTCGAAACAAAATTTCAGCCAACCAACTATATGCAACTTCAGTATATAACAGAAGGTTAAAAATTCTTTAAGGTGTTAGTGCCTCTGATTTTTTAAAGATTAGAAAACTCTATATCATTGCAGGTTATGTTGGTCATCTATCCATAGAAACCACAAATGAACACAAACCACAAGTCAATTACACAATTTTGCTATGATCATTTCTTATGGATATTGACCAACATTCATTCTCAAAGTGACTTTACGGTTTGCTGTGACTACATCTTTGTGTACAAGAATAGGTTATGCGCCTTCATCATTTTGATGTAGTAATGTTGTGGTGGTAAAAGAAATCGCAAAAAAACATAAGAAATAGTCTGGTTGGACTAGTATGGGACTTATCATCTCTAATAGAATCAAATTATCAAAGTATCCACATAATGGCCTTAACAGGCTGCAGCTTCAAGGCTCAACCTTTCATTTACCTTTTCGTTTACAAGCTGGACTGCCTTTCATTGACCAGCTTAAAACTGGTCTTTAGGCTTAAATAAGTTAGAAGCCTCATGCTAAGAAATCCATCTTATTTGCTTAAAAGCTACAAAGGAATAAGCATACATACAGTTCTAATTTTTGCGACAATAAAGGTTTAAAGTAAATACCTGACTCAGAGGATGACATTCTGATATAAACATCTTCCCCATCATTTAATGATTTTAAATCAATTAACTCCTCAAACCATAAAAAGCAACCACTTCCGCCATCAGATTTCATACTTGAATAAGCTGTACACGAGCAATTTTTAAAGCACCTCACTCTACATTCTTCAAGTGTCATGCTCGTGTTAAACCTTGCTTTCTTTGTGTCTGGTAATTTCAAACCCGGGTATCTTATAAACTTGTCACCCTTTTCACAGTCCAGAGGTATTTTCCTCTCGCACCCATTTGACCAGTCCCCCGTGTCGTAATCCCCCGGGTATTTGGCGACAAATTTGTCTAAACACACACATAGAGGGTTATTATCAACATAACACCTACCATAAGCACCACAGGTGGCGTAATTATCGCAAACATCGCTAGGTGGCCCACTCGAGTAAATGCCCCAACTGGCCTGTTTCTCAGACCATGTCAACCACTGCATTACGCCATTCGGGCTCAGAACTCTCCTTGGAAAAGACGAAATGTTGAGAACCGCAACACTGTAGTTAACCTCCACATTAGGTGTAAACATAAACACGTATTGGAAAACAATTTTTTGCGTTAGTTTCGGCTGCCCACTAAATCTGTCACCAATCCATGGCCCAACACGAAACGTCGGTTTCCCACCTTTATACATAGTAATTTGAGGATATCCTTGTGTATTTATCATATATGTATAGTCACCTGGAGAAGGGTCGTCTTCGCTCTTCCACGACATAAGCTTCCACTCTTGGCCCGTTACAAAATTCTTTCCCATTTTCATTCCGTCTAAAAGTGTGTTTCCCGGATAATCAAAGCTCTGCCAAAGGAAATTCTCAGGATTTACCTCTCCCGCGTTCTTAATAACAAGATTCCCATTATCAAGCAGTTGTGCCACCGGACTTGATACAGAACTTGAAACATTGGAAGACCATACCATTTGGCCTGTACTATTAAGGACAACTAAAATTCCTGTTTTTGTGAACTTCAAAGAACTTGAAGAATCGGTGAGGGGGGTTTCTCTGTTGGCGACCCATATCGCGGTTTTTACAGTCAAACTCTTATACCATATTCCTAGATACCGATTCTCCGAATTCCCAGGGCTGAAGAATCCCAATTCAAAGCGTCCATTTGAAGAAACTATGGTATCATTTTCTGTAACTATTTGATTCACAGCTATGCTATCTAAAGCAACATTGGAACCAAAAAAAAGGGGTAACAATATGATTATGCATAGAGGAATGAACAAGTAATTGTTTGATGTTTTCATGATGAGTATAGTATGCCTGTGTTGTGTATCTATCATTGATTTTGTGTATTTAATGAGAGGAATGCAAGTAGGAAATGATAATGGAAAGACTTTGACTAGAGTCTTATGGCCTTTCTTTGGGTAGAGTATCAGAAAGAAAGACGCATTTTTAAGGGGTTCACTAAAATATTAACCACAAAATACTAATAGTGATATCAAATATGAACATTCTACGATTCTATCACTTCTTAGTTGTTAACTTGTGTAGATGATGGGATATATTCCATTTCTCTTGTCACATGAAAACTGGTTAGCTCATAATAATAACTTATATGTCAGCATTGCATTGATTATAGGAAAGTCATTTTACACACGGCTTCAACCATAATATATCATTTCAGTAAAAGTTAAGTTTATGGTTGACAGAAACCATAAATTATGTCATTTCTCATTATATTCTAGAAAACTATATAACTTGTATTAGTAAGGTATTAAGGTGTAAACAAACTAATGATATCACATTGAAAGCAAAATAAGTGAAAAGGCAGATATAATATGAGGAGGTCATTATTCTATTAGTGGGCAAGACTCGAAAGTCTTCACTTGTTTAAAAGTCAAAATTGGTAGGTTGCTTATGGAAAGGCACTGTACCAAACCTAGGCTTTTCATAAAAAAAACTATCCACTGGTAATTAAATGATACATTACACAATTAAATAACTACATTATCTCTGGGATTACACAAAAAAAACTACATTATTTCTGGTTTTAGCTTTTCTAGTTACTCTAAACTAGTTTTTCATGAAATCCTACTGCAGTAAAGTAGGCCAAAAGCTCATTTTACTCCTATGCAACCACCTAAGTGAAAAGTGAAAACATAGGAATATTTACGTCAATGATCCCCGATTTTGGTGGTACTAATATGCGGTTCCTATACTTTCAGTGAACGTCTTTGAAAAAGTGACAAAATTGGTCATTATCAATGTGAGAAGTCATCAAGATTCAAAATCATATTGACTGGATTGTGCTACTTGCGTATCGTTCACGCAAAAGAAATTTGTCTTCTAATAATGCATTTAAGTCAGTCCCCGCTCTTCTATGTTCTACGTAATTAAGATAGATTTAAAAAAAAAGACAAATACATCACCTATTTCAAAATTTGGATACCTAACATATTATATCTCAAATTTGGGGACAAATTAGTGTTTTAATTGAGAATTGGAGAACCAAATAAAGCAAGACCAAGCACTGGGAGCATATGCGTACTCCATATAAAAAAAGGAAAATTGTAAAATTGTATAATTGACCCACTGGTCTCTAGTTGTAACTTTGTATGCACTAAATGTGTCATCAATGCACATGTCCAAAAACGAACCATAGGCCAATCGCCCATTACTTTTTTTTAATCAACTTGTAAATATAATTGCCAAGTTGTGGGTCCAAATCCAATGCAGTGGTATCTTTAGTTTTACACCTAATCTTAATCAACTTTGCAAAAAGGCTTTTCTTTTCTTAATGACCTTTTTGCCAAACAGTCCTTGATAGTAGACCAGAATTGCAATTATACGGCGATGAATAAACACCCTGTCAAATAAGTGTTTAGCAAAACAAACACCTATGATTATGATTAATACTTTTTTTTTTTTTGAAATCCAATACTTGTTCAAGCGTCTTAGTGCTGTCGAAAATTACAAAAGTTTGATCATCGCGTTCAATGATCGACATGGTCACCTATCAGCTGTCTTGGCGACAATTCAAAATTCCTTACCAACAAATTATTCCCACCAGACATTATAAATTTGACTTTTCATAGTTTTTAAGAATGAAGTGTAGGTCCTTCCTTGTGTTAACTATATTCGTTCATGTGAATACCATAGCACTAACAAATCTATTCAAACAAGAAATCGGGTTCCAAGAAACTACCAAAATCAGTTAGTACTAATTACTAGGATGCAACTTGTTCATTTGATGGGGAAAAAAAGAAAGGGAAAACTAAATGGTGGATAAGTTCAAGATTAGTAACAAAATAGAGCAACGGACTCAAAATATGCATTTCATTCCGGAAATATTTAACGTATAACGATACCTATTACGGTTGATGTAACGATTCGGTGCTCCGATCAGACCGCCATCATCTGCTTAATACCATAAATACCGATTTCGTTATCGCTTCTCAGACCGTACGGATTTAAAAGAACTTGGTGATAATAATGAGGGTTTAGTTAACTTAAATACCATATATTTACTCATATATCCAGCCGATGTGTGACAATAATTTCTGTTCACACACCATCGGCTAGAACTTGGCTCCGATACCAATTGTAACGATCCGGTCCTCCGATCAGACCGCCACCATCTGCTTACTACTACCAATACTGTCTGTTTTGGCCCGATTTCGTCATCGCTTCTCGGGCCGCACAAATTTAAAACGTCTTAGTGATATTAATGAGAGTTTTATTAACTTATATATCATATAGCTACTCACATATCTAGCCGATGTGGGATAATACTTTATTTTTATATCGGCATTTTTCTAAAAAATCCGGGTTATTACAGTTAAACCTGTCAAACCAGCTGTTGACTCGGTGAAAGTTGCAGTTTATTGATGTAGTACTCGTTTGGGATATGATGACTCGGTGAAACCCATAAATGATATTGTTTGTAAGTGTAAAGTTCTCACCTTATTCATGTATATGAGGAAATTTTAAATTAATTAACATCTTAAAATTTAAAAACAGAATATGAAGATTGGAAACTAATTATGGTAGTACTGAAACTGGACAGGATCGTTTGGTCCAACTAGTCAAATCGAAACCAGACCATGGTGCTTACTCCTCCAAATATAAAACACCACATATGTATACACGAAAACGTCATGTTTCTACTATTTGGTACAATAATTAATTGTGTTTCTACGATTTCAAGCCGTAATTTATTTGTTTTTCTCTGTGTACAGCTAAATGGAACCGTGAGGGGAGAAGGTTCTGTTAAATAAATTTCCTTGTCAACCTAAGGTACAAAATTGAGAAAATGTGATATAGTCTGGTATAAAACTAACGGTAATTAACCAAATATGTAACCAGGGTAGGGTACCTCACCATGGATAAGACATTTGTCTCATTTTGGAGCTCACAAATTGAATACTATTTCCACTTCTTAATTTCTTTTTATCCAAGAAATAAGAAAATAAAGCCCGACAAAATAAACTGTCAATTTCTCCACATCTTATTTTACAAAATCGTCCCCAATACTTAATATTCAATCTACTTGGTCATAAACTTTCTGTGTGACATACTAATGGTTCCAATAATTTGGAAAAGTTTCAGTTAATTATTTTAACAAAAGCACGCCTTATTGAGAACTCAAAGTGTCAAGTTCATGGAACACAACCTCCATGGTAGATTGGTTTGGTTTGGTTTGGTTTGGTTTGGTTTGTTTGTCCGTTAAACATTCACATTAATCCCCAAAGTATCACCTCACTAGCAGTTTGGTTTGAGCAATTACTAGAGAAAAAGCTACCCAAATACTCTGTGGAGATGATCATGAATATTACTTGCCAAATTTGGAAAGCTCAAAATGAGCTTGTTTTTAACGACAAAAGACCAATTCCAGAGCATGTTATTCGTCAAGTTTTAAACCTGCACAAACACTTCTTAAAAGAGAAGCTCAATAGCAATGACGATGCAAATGAAAACACCCAAGTGAAGTGCAAACGAAATTCACTAAATCCGTGAACGATAGATTAAAGTGTAATACATATGCATCTTTTAAAAACAGTCGTGCTTGGTCGGGTGGAGGAGTTATAGTACGCAATGGATTTGGAGATTTGGAGGACATGTGGAGTGGCGGGTTTAAAACGTTGTCCTTGTTAATGGCAGAAACGTGGGTTTTAAGGACCGCATGTCAAAGAGCGTACGACCATAACTGGAATAAAGTCGATTTCGAATCGGATAACATAACGTTGATACAATGTTGCAAATGAAATACCAAGGTAGTTACTTGGGAAATCGAACCTTTTGTTACAGATATCCGTGAACTTGCTTGCGGTAACAATTGGAGCTTTGCTGGAATCCGAGATCGACAAATGTCCCGACAAATTGTTTAGCGAATCATGCTAGAATAGTTTATGATAATTCCTATTATTCCGATGTACCTGACCATTTTTGGTGCTTATTGTACAATGACTTAATTTAATTTAATGAAAGTATCACTTTTATTTCCAAAAAAAAAAAAACCCCTCTATGGTAGCTTAATAGGATAAATTCCGATATCTTACCTGGAGTTAGAACTGCAGAAACAAAAGGGAAAATGACCCAAATTTAAACACATTAATTGCTTGATGTTTAATTGCAGCTTTCAATCTCAGTTTTTTTACCATGTAGGTTGTATTTTTTCCGGTATTATTGTGAATTAAATGACAATATTTTTTTCACTATCTAGTTTAGAACGGATAGAAACTTGGATAGAATAAACCATAATGTTTAAGGAGTATTAAATCTGCTAGGTGCATAAACATTCTACTACTATGTGGTATTTGGTTCTATGGTTCAGGAAATGTTTTAGTTGTTGATGTTCAAGTGCAGCTTTTAGTCTCAGCCTTTTTACTATTGGCTTGTTTGTTGCAGCTTTTAAGCAAATAAGCTAGATTCTTTGCGTATCATGAAAATGTTAGATTCATCCAGCTTAAAGCTTCTAGCATTTGAAGGTCTAATTCAGAAAAGTTCAGTTTTTATGGTGATCAATTTAATAGAATCCAGAAAATAAGCTAAAAAATCGAGCTAAAAAGTTGCAACCAAACAAGGATATGTTGATTCTAGTTTCTGCAATAATTCTGAAAATTATGGTATATGATAAATTCAATTTCAAATTTAAAAGGGCTAGGAAACTTAATTTTGATAAACCTTCATATTATCTCAGACTCAAACTACCCAATTTTCTGTTTAAACCCTGGAGACAAACCGACTCTTTACAATATAAGCAACAGAACACTTGAATTTATGCTTCAAATATATAAACATTTACACATGAAAAAGGAATTTACATACCATGATTATATATAGACAAATTGACAGTAATCACAAACAAAATGCAATATGGAGCTTCCAAACCCAAAAAATTAATTTATTAACGATTATATAAAATTCATTTTTAATAAGAAGTTGAAAAACTGGAAATTTACCGCTCCAATTAACCGCGTCCTAGTTTTGCTAATAAGCATATACAAATTGTTGTCTCCTCTAAAGAGCTAAAAGCGTAGTGAAATAAAGAAGTCTTTTCCCCCTGATGGAGGCTCTGTCCCACTAACCTCCACCAACACTTTCGAGCCAATTCCATGCGATGAAAAACCCGAGTTGTTTCCGTGACGGAAGTTCACCATTGCTGCCCAACTGGCCCCAACACTATTACTATATCCAACATAGTCATCTTAAATTTTGGGCTTTGTTGCGCGTTTAACAACACCTAGTGAATGCATCTTAGAGTTTCATATAATCACACGAGTCTTTCAAATGTGCATCAACCAGTTCTAACCAATACTAATAGTAGAAAAACTAGTTTGGAAACATTCCCATCTGCATAAATATGAATGTTGTATGTATGTGTATATGAAGACTGACGAACAATGAAAAAATTAAGAAGCAAGCAACAGCATGTACTAACGTTTCCTATAAATTGTTTTTCCTTAACTAACAACCATTGCAGCATACCAATTCGCTAATATGCTTACCAGTCTACACAAGATACATCAATTACAACCCAGAATAAAGCAAACCGAATTAAGTTCCCTATTTTCACAAACAGGCGTCTTGGTTTGAGAGATGCAAAAATCTTGTCACACACAAACTCAATGTATTTGATACAACTATGTCGGAGTAACAAGTACTAATAACTTGGTGAGCAAACTACTTGCATACCCATCATGTAACTCCTCAAAGGTCAATGGCATGTCTACGAAACTGTCATAAACTGATGTAAGCACGTAAAAGAGCAGTTGTAATACATTCATCTCTGTGCATCTCTATCATACTTGAGACTCTTAGGATAAGATACCTATTACCTAACATACTTTCATGTCCATAAGAAAAATAAAGTATACATGAGAAAGACTATATAAATAAAAGACGCAAAGATCTAATCACCATTAGTATGATGCATAGCAAAAAATTTATGTTTCAATATATAAAATAATCCTTGCAGCACTGAGCTGTTTGATAACATAGACAAAGCGATATAATTCTCAACATCATGCGTATTTAGAACAAAGAGACAACACGAATGTAAGTAAGAACACCTACTTACAAACTCTACTCGCATAAAAGTCATAGAAAACAGTAAATCACACATCGATGACGTGCCTACAAAACAATAGAACCTGGTCGAATTAAGCAAAATGAGTCTCTTTCATATAGGAGTACTAAAGAGGTAAAGAAACTTGAAGATGATCGTCATAAAACTCCAAAAGCCATCCTTTTAACTAAGTCAACTTCGTGTTCATTATCCTCGTAAGAACATTCATGAAGGCACCTCTCAAGTTCTGATATTCCTCCTTTTCAACCAACTCATCCTCGTCTTCATAATCTGGATTTGGGTCTCTACCACGAACTTCTCTTCCCTTACCCAACAAAGCCAGGCTTTCAACATACTTATCCACAAAAAACGACAACCATGTGCCACGTATTCCCATTGTCTTAGTCCTTGTGCTAAGACAATTGTACAAAAGTAATTCTCCATTGCCCGAGGACATAAATAATTCATCTTTTCTCGGCATACCCAATATCAAACAGTCCTCTTCTAGATGAATATTATATCGACAAACCCATGAATTTACAACGCCATAATCCCGCATAACCCAAACATCACATACCGGGCTTGCTTTATCATAACAAAGTAGGGAAAGTAACCCTTCAAGCATAATAATTTGTGTATTGCAAACGGACCCACTTATTAAACGATCGGGTAAACTCACTTCACCGAAAGTCTCTCTACTCAAATCAAAGGTAACAATCAAACTGCGACCTTCCCCACATGCAACGAATCCAAACCAATGAACAACGCCCTCTCTCACAGCCTGCGACCAAAAATACTCTGCTACGATAAAAGGTCTGATCTTTCCCTTAGCACGGCTCCACTCACCAGAATTAACCGAAAAAACCTCAACCACAGCAGGAACCTTATACCCATTACCAATCACTAAATAAGCCAACCTAACAACCTTATAGTCATTGTTAACAGAATCAAACCCAAACCCTAAAGCAAACACATAAGTTCCAACAAGATTTGTCGTAACTTTAGGCAAAGGGACATTAACAGCCCGCCTAACCGAAGGGTTCCATAGCACAATACTCTCGTTACACCCGAAAAAATCATCAGACAAACACAAGACACCGTTATAGTAGCCAACAACACGTGGATAAAACCTGCATTTTGCCCCGGAAGAAGGGAAAGAAAGGAGGGTTTCTGGGGAAACGAGACTAGGGTCTGGATAAAGAGCATAGATTTCTTTGCTAAAGAGTGTAGAATAGTGTCTTACCAAATGGGTTTGGGAAGAAGAGGAGGTTTTGAGGGTGAAGCTCGGGTTTGAGATGAGAGAGAACCATTGTTTACACACGCACCGGAATCTGAGCACAGACTTCGCCGGTAGCCTCGTAAGGATCTCACTCACCAACTCCACCGGAACATAGTCTGACATTTTTACTTATTATAGTTATATATGTATCTATGTATCTATATATATATATATATATAGAGAGAGAGAGAGAGTGATGAGAGGAAATGAGGGGTTTTGGGAGGTTTTTACTAATTTTTTTAGGAACAGTAAACGTGACTTACGAATCCTAAGTTAAAAGTATTTTTTACATAGACCGATCGATCGGACTTCACAGCCGATCGATTGACCAAGCTCGTTGGAAAATTTTTCAGAGAGCTAATTATCTCAAAAAAAACATTTACGTACCGTAATCGTGACTTACGGTTTGATAAAATTTGAATAAATTAATTTGTTTCGAGTAACGTGATAAAAAGTCGTTTCGATTAGTAATCATTTAAAAAAATGGTTAATTTGTTTAAAATAAAATTTGCCTATTTATCTCAAAAAAATATTTACGGATCGTAATCGTAACTTACGGTTTTATAAAAGGTCAATAAGCTAATTTGTTTCGAGTAACATGATAAAAGGTCGTTTCGAGTACTAATCATTTAAAAAAAATGGTTAATTTGTTTAAAATGAAATTTACCTATTTATCTCAAAAAAATATTTACGGATCGTAATCGTGACTTACGGTTTTATAAAAAGCTAATAAGTTAATTTGTTTTGAGTAACATGATAAAATGTCGTTTCGAGTACTATTCATTTTTAAAAAATGGTTAATTTGTTTAAAATGATAGACGATTCAATAACGAACATAACGGTTGAAACGGAACTAAATTTGGAGTGAGTCTGAACGAATAATTTATAGTTCCACAATATACGATATCGAAAACAATATATGTATAAGTCACGATTACGGTCCGTAAATATTTTTTTTTGCGTTAATTAGCTCTCAGAAATCTTTTCCAGAGAGCTTGGCCGATCGATCGGCCTCTGTAAAATTTTCAGATTTTCAGATTTCAACGTTGGGGCAATTTGGTAATTTCACAGTCAAACCGTAAATCTAACTTACGAACCGTAAGTCAAAATTACGGTTTAACCAAAAGTGAAATCGTAAATTTAACTTAAATTTACGATTCGTAAAAAAAATATTACGGTTTGAACGTGGAAACAGATAAATTGCAGTAGAAAAATCCAGCCTCTTTAACTTATAAGCCTAAAACCCTGCTAGCACTTTTTTTTTTTTTTTGGTGGTAAAAAGGTTAAACTGGTATCCAACTTATTATATTTTAGTAATTTAGAGTCTGAACTATATATTTTTCTAAATTGGTATGCAACATTAATGGTTTATATTCAATTAAGGCACTTTTACTTTTTTCTGTTCGATTTACTAATTGGAAAAACACTGTTTAAAACCATATACTATTATCTTTTACCACTTTTGTATTCAACTTATAGAAGACGTGACCAAACTATTATCAAAATTTATCAACGTTTACTAATTTGGTATCCAACTTATAGTACATATGACTAAACAAGTACAAAAATTTATCAACATTTACCAATTTGGTATTAATCTATAATGTTGAATTGGACATGATTGTCTTGATTGTATGTTAACCACAAATCTTGAGAACCTAAATAAAACCACGTAGATTTGGTACTAAATTGCTAAAAGTCGATAGGTTAGTTACCACTTTAGCAATTTTTTTAATTTTTATTTCTGGTGAAAATGATGAGAAAGTGAATTGTTTTCTAACTCTAGTTTGGAAATATTACAAAGTTCAAATTGTATAAACTTTGCTTTTTCTTTAAACCAGATTAGCACTTATTTGCTTAAAACCTATGGACAACCTATTGGTGGTATGATAATCTGGATATAGTTGTTAAATTTTCAAATCGTATCTGATTCACACTGAAATCCTAGATAGACGGACTCCTCACAAATGGACTATGACCTTTTTTTATGGGTGCCCGAGAGTGGATGGGAAAGAAAAGGTATGGAATGAGGTATCGGCGATTTTAATGATGTTGTTGATAATTCGGAAAAAAGTGGGGGTGCTAGGCCTAATGATATTGAACTGATGGATATTAGATTTAAAAGGAATATTTTCACTTGGAGAGGAAAATCGAAAGAAGGAGAGATTATTTACAAAAGGCTTGATAGAGCTTTAGCAAATGAAGCGTGGTTGGATTTATTTCCCCATGCCTTGATAACTCATGAGTTGGCTTTGGGCTCTGACCATTGCCCGATTTTACTACACTTTGATATGCCCTTGAAAAAGAAGCCTTTTGTGTTTCGTTTTGAGGCTATGTGGGCTTAGGTTGTCGAATGTGAGCAAGTAATTAAAAATAATTGGGTTAATAGTATGCAAGGTTCCCCTCAATTTGTTTTGAGTGGAAAACTGAAAGAGTGTAAGCGTGGTTTGAGTAAGTGGAGTAGAGACTTTTTTCGAGCCCAAAGAGAGGAAATCAATAGTCTCAAGCTTCAACTGATTAATGTACAAAACAATCCAAATTTTGAAGTGAACTTGGAGAAGGAGCTGAGAGCTAGGCTTGATATTTACTTAGAGAAAGAAGAAATTTTTTGGCAACAAAGATCAAGAATAACCTACATCAAGTTTGGAGATAAAAATAGCAAGTTTTTTCATCAAACGGTGTCTGTGCGAAGAAGGAGAAATTTGATATCTAAACCAAGAGATAGATCAGGACAATGGGTAGAAAAAGATGAAGACTTGAACAACCTCATCACCGAACACTTATCGAGCCTCTTCTCTGCGGAGGTTCAGACGGTCCGTACCGATTTTTTGGAGGATATTCCAGCGGTGGTAAGTGCAAGTATGAATGATACTCTTTGTGAACCTATTAATGATGAAGAAATTAGAGCTGCTGTTTTTGATATGGGGGTTTTAAAATCCCCAGGCCCGGATGGTTTTCAAGGAATTCTTTATCAAAAGTATTGGGATGTGGTTAAGCATGATTTATGTTGTGCGGTTAAAAGTTTTTTTCAATGTGGCTTTATACGTAGAGATTGGAATAGAACTAATATTGTCCTCATTCGGAAGAAAATAAACCCTGAATATGTGACAGACTTTCGGCCTATTAGTTTATGCAATTTCTGTTATAAAATCATTTCAAAAGTGATGGCTACTAGACTGAGACTGTTTATGGACGATCTTATAACTCTACAGCAATCCGCTTTTGTACGGGGATGACAAATTCAAGATAACATACTGCTAGCTCATGAATGCTTCCATGCTCTGAAAAGAATGAAAAAGGGCAAAAATTATAATATGGCTGTAAAGCTTAACCTTAATAAAGCGTACGATAGGGTAAATTGGAATTTTTTGGATTCAGTTATGAGGAAAATGGGCTTTGCGGAACAATGGGTTTCTTGGGTTATGGATTGTGTTAGATCGGTTCAATTCTCTCTTCGAGTTAATGGAGCAAATATTGGAGATATAAAACCGAGCAGAGGGTTAAGACAAGGAGACTCAATGTCTCCATATATTTTCTTATTAGTGGCGGACGTTTTATCAAACAAGTTAAATGTTGCGGTTAATAATGGCATCTTGAAAAGTTTTACGTTGTGTTGGGAGTGTCCTGTTGTCTCCCATCTCCTGTTTTCCGACGACTCGCTTATTTTCCTTCGAGCAAATAAAGAAGAAATAAGCACTTTAAAAATATTTTGCAAGATTTTTGTGAATCATCTGGGCAATCGGTGAATTTACTCAAATCAGAGGCTACATTTTCGCCAAATTGTCCTTTAACAAAGCAACAAGAGCTATTGCAACAACTTGGTGTGTTTTCGTTTAAGCCAAATTCCAAATATTTAGGGCTGCCTTCGGCATGGGGGGGATTGAAGTCGAAAGTCATGAGTTATCTCCGTGAATGTATTTTAAACAGAATTCAAGGTTGGAAGAAGAACTTAATGTCCTCAGCAGCTAGAGAAATTTTGATAAAAGCAGTGGCTCAAGCAATTCCCGTGTACCCTATGACATGCTTTCTTATCCTGAAAGGTTTATGCAATAAGATAGATGGCCTAATTGCGAACTTCTGGTGGGGCGGTAATGGTGAGGACAAAAAAATTTATTGGAAAAGTTGGGTTGTTTTGACTCGAGCAAAGGGCAAAGGTGACCTCGGTTTTCGAAATCTTTTCACTTCTAATTGTACTCTTCTTGCAAAACAATTTCCTTATAGACCATCTATAAGAATCCAAAAGTGTGATTTTTTTATTTTGGCAACTAAAGGTGTAAGGGTTCAGTTCGAACTAAGTTTTCGAGATCATCTGGGCCGGCACTGCAGAGGGGCCTGAAAATCCCGCTCTAAATAGAATGCAGTGCTACAATAAATAAATAAAATACGTATCGTGGTAATGAATCAACTGGCATTAATAACACAACAAAGTACATAATTGGGCATCCAGGCCAACAATTTGATATAGTAATTAGTTCACAAAATTTATTCTCAATCATAGGATGAAAACTGAAAACTTAAAGCTCTACAAAATCTTGCGTCAATATTACCGTTAAGCATATGCTTGTCATCTATCCTAAAGAGCCAAAAGGCGCAACGAATGAGAAGTTAGTTAGTCCTATTACACTTTCAACCATGCAGTATCGTTTGATATTCTATACCATTTAGCATATGCTATGTCACTGGATTCAAGTCTTGATATATGAAGAAGACCCTCGCAGTGAAATAAATCTTCCCAAAATTCATACAAGTTCAACAGCTAGATTGTTGGCTGTACAAAATAATGCATGTTGCAAATAAATTAGTAGCTAAACATCATTCATTTAACGAGGCTCCAAAAGCGTAACTGTTATCTCATTAGTAGAAGAGGTTGGTGCACCAAAATCATCCAGGGGACTCCTTTCGGTGAAGAAACCAGGTTGTTTAGGCTGTGGCAATCCACCATTACCACCTAACATTAGAACCACTGCTGACATAGTTGGCCTATCTTCCGGGCTTTGTTGCACACATAACAATGCCACGTGGATGCATCTCAGAGTTTCGTATAAATGGCACGAGTCTATTGAATGTACATCAACCAGCTCTAGAGACCGGCCTTCGTTATAGAGGGTCCATGCCTGGCCAATCACATATATTAGCATAGCAAACATTTGCCTTGCTAGTATACTGTAGTGAAAAATAAAATTACATGCAACAACAACAAAAAAATATTTTTTACGAGAACAAGCACAAAGTCATGCGAAAAATTCACAAAGCAAAGTCCAATGTAGGATACTCATGAATGAAATCTCAAAATGGTTTAGAACTTTAGGGTGACTATGTTTGTTTGTCCAAAGAACTCTCAGTGTATGTTTCTCATCAAGTACAATCCACATTTCTAAATAACCACATACAAGGAAAGAGAGAAAAAATAATTCCAACAATGTATCTAAGATAAAGGACCGGCTTCTCTAATAATTGAGAGAACTTAAACCCTAACAAAACAATATATTCCTGGCAGACTGGTAGTCTGATTAACATGAATATGCTCGATTGGACTATTTCCTCTCGACTATACACTTTGCTTCAGTTTTATGCTTCGGAATATGGTTTGGACTAATAACCCCTTTCAAGATAAGTTCAGTGCATTCTTTACCGAATGTAACCCGGAAAACACACACCAAATAAGAACATATAAAATCAACCCTTAATATTTCATTATAAATTTATAAACAAGTTTAAATGGATTATATAAAAAAAATATATAAAAATCTATGTGGATCTCAGACTCTCAGCTAACTCATAGATTCACAAATTTTAATGTTATAGAGTCTTAGAATGAGTGCCATAAAATATAACATCTCATGCATGAATAGCTAAAAAGCATAAATGACGAATTCTGAAATACTCACATGCCCAAGAAGGTTAAAGTGATGCTCAGGATGATGGAATCCTCGGTTTCTTCTCCCACAAATGATCTCCAAAACCAGCACACCGAAGCTAAACACATCTGATTTTACTGAAAAAAGTCCATCTAGTTGGTACTCTGGGGACATGTAGCCGCTGCAACGGACCACTTAAACATTAACCATTAACAAATTAACAATATTAGGCCAATCAAAATATGCATTTGTATTACACACACATATACATATATGTATTCCTTACTATGTCCCGACAACTCTTTTTGTATTTCCTGCACTCTCATTACCCCCAAAGGATCTAGCCATGCCAAAATCTGCAATCTTCGGGTTCATGTCAATGTCTAACAAAACATTGCTGGCTTTGAGGTCCCTGTGGATAATTCGCAATCTAGAATCTTGATGAAGGTAAAGGATCCCTCTAGATATGCCATTGATGATGTGGAAACGTGTAGGCCAATCCAGCAATGGGCTATGGGCCTCATCTGTTAATTAATTTTGGTCAGTGAATGATAATAACTACATAAAACAAAAACAGAGAACAAATTGCAAGGTAAATTAATTAGAGAACCAAAGATAAAACGGTCCAGGCTTTTGTTGGGCATGTACTCGTAAATCAACATCTTCTCTTCAGCTTCAATGCAGCATCCTAAAAGCTTGACAAGATTGCGATGTTGGAGCTTAGCAATAAAAGTAGCTTCATTCATGAACTCGTTAAACCCTTGTTTGGAATCTTTAGAAAGCCTCTTCACGGCTACTTCTTGTCCTCCTTCCAGACTAGCCTGTAATTAATAATTATTCACCCCATTTATTTTGGATATCAAAAAGAAAAAGTTAAAAGTCTCTATCCTTAAACTAACTAAAGAAAAAAAGTATTGAAAGTATAGTTTCTTAATTCAGTTACCAACTGAGTAACTTATCCAAAATCAAATGGATAAGCATCATCTGATGTACTTTTGCGCGTCTCTCCGATGGAGACCTTAATCGCCTCAATTTAAATTCTGACAAATTTTCAACAAGATGCATACTTGATGCACGGGGTACACAACCGTCCTTGTATAGATATAGATATAGTTACCTTGTATACAGTGCCATATCCCCCTTCTCCAAGCTTACTGTTGGATGAAAAGTTATTGGTTGCATCAATAATTTTAGCCAAATCAAACAAAGGTAAGTCCAAATCTCCTACGAAAAATAATTATGGATATTCAGTTCATAAATTACATCAAGAAAAGAGGATAGTTGAACACATCTAATTTTGATTAACAATACATCTCAATATTGTGAAAACGAATAAACCAAAATGTCCAAAAAAATAATCAGGTAAAAATACCTGTTGTTGACAAATTTTGGCGCTTCTTTTTCCACACGAACAATCCCATGCCCAGGCAAAAGAGCAGCACTGAGATTGTTATCGCCACGCCGATTATGATATTCTTATTTTGGTTACCCCCGGAGACAACTGGAGACACCGCATTTACACAATGTATTAAAGGATTTCCTATGAGGACGATCCTATTTTTTTTAAAAAAAATCCTTTGCAATTCAATTCAAATTGAATCCAATCTGAATCATCGAATTCCTAAATACAAACCTAACCAAAACAATCAGTTTGGTTTGGTTTGAATTTGGATTATGAACAATTTTGTTTAGCTCCAAATATTCTAAACCATTCCATGATGGTTTTGTCTAGTATTGAAGCTAATCCATTCCTGTCCGAACCATTTACACTCAATCAAGTAATACGGGTACAAGTCCTACGTTTTGCCATAATAAAGTTTTCTACACCCTTCTTAAATTCAGGTTATTGACCTAAATAAGCTAGAAGGTTGAAGCTGGATGAACTTAGCTTTTCCCGAATCTCAACACTCCAACTTATTTGCATAAAAGCTACAACAAAACAATATAACCACCTTCATATGGTTCCACGTTTTTTCATTATAGATTTTCCAAAAAAATTAATAATACCTGAGTCATAGACAGCCATCCTGATATAAATATCTTCCCCATTGACATACGATCTTAAATCCATCAGATCCTCAAACCATAGATAGCAACCGCTTCCTCCACCATCGCCTTCAAAGTTCACATTTGAATATGCACTACATGAGCACTTCCTCGAGCACATTTCTTTACATTCTTCAAGACTCATGCTTATGTTAAACCACACGTTCCTCGTATCTGGTAATTTCATCCCCGGGTACCTAACAAACCTATCACCCTTTCCACAGTCCAATTTAATTCTCCTTAGGCACCCGGATGACCTATCTCCAGCGTTGTAATCTGTTGGGTATTTGGGAACAAATTCGTCTAAACATGTGCACCGAGGGTCACTATCAAAATTACACATACCATAAGCGCCACAGATTGCGTAAAAACTACAAGAATCGGTAGGTGGTCCTGTCGAGTAAATGACCCAATTGGTCCCGGCCCATGTCCACCACTGCATAGTACCAACTGGGCTCAAAACTCTTCTTGGTAGAGCCGAAATGTTGAAAATCCCAAGAGTGTAATTAACCTCCTCCTTGTTAAACATAAACTCAAACCGGTAGAAGTTTTGATTCATTACTTTTGGTTGCCCACTAAATTTATTACCAATCCACGGTCCAATCCGAAACGATACATTCTCCCCCTTGAACATAATAAGTTGTGGGTACCCATTTGTATCTAGCTTATATGTATAGTCACCTGGAGTGGGGTCGTCTTCGCTTTTCCACGAAGTGAGCTGCCACTCTTGGCCCGTAACAAAGTTCTTTCCCATTTTCATACCATCTAAAAGCGTGTTTCCTGGGTAATCGAAGCTCTGCCAAAGGAAATTCTCGCGATTTTCCTCATCTGCGCTTTTGACAACAAGATTTCCGGTATCTAGAAGTTGTGCTACGGGATTAAGTACAGAACTTGAAACACTGGAAGACCATATCACTTGTCCTGTACTGTTAAAGAGGAACAAAATTCCTGGTTTTTCGACCTTCAAAGTACCCAAAGAATCGGTGAGAGCGGTCTCTCTGTTGGCAACCCATACTGGGACTTTCTTTACATTCACACTCTTGTACCATATTCCGATGTATCGACTCTTTGAACTTCCGGGGCTGAAGAATCCCAATTCAAAACGACCACCTGAAGAAACTATGGTATTTCCATCTGTAATATTTTGATTCAAAGTTATGGTGTCTAAAGCAACATTAGGAACAAGAAAAAAGGGTAACAATATGATTGTACATATGGGAATCAACAAGCATTTTTCTAATGTTATCATGATGAATCTTCTTGTTTTCTTTTTATTTTTGCATGTATCTTTGTTTTTATTTGATCATAAGAATGCAAGCAGGGATAGACAAATTGAATATAGACTTTGACGCCGGTCCATTCTCGGTTTCTTTTATTTTAGGTAATGTAGGAAAAAGACTCCAATGGTGCTTATTAAATATATTCTACAAAGTCATGTTTTGCCAGCGAAGAAAAATCTTATGTAAACCTTTATGAGGAAAATACTGTCAGCAATATGTTACCTATATTGACCTTTGGTGGGCAATGTATTGAGTTCAAAGCCTTGAGTGCTTTATGTATGAAAAATATGTGAATTTTTACTGCTTATGCTAAAACTTTTTAAGAACAATGTTTAAAAAAGATGAATTTACGAAGAACCGTCATCCAAGCATTATAGTAAATTGTGTTTGATGTATCAACTTGAAGTATACTCATTTAAGCTATCGAGTATCGAGGGCAAAAAAGTGTTGATCTTATGGTATCCTAGTTTTTTTCTTTTCGGAAACAAACGGAAAGAGGTACCCAAGTTTAAAGTGATGAATTTTTTTAAGAACAATTATCCAAACATGGATGTATAATAATCTAAATTGAGACTATTTGCTACAAAACGCAGTAGAACTATGTTTAAATGTTCGTCGTGGACTTAATTTTACC
Organism: Primula vulgaris; assembly: GCA_963920805.1. Lineage (NCBI taxonomy): Eukaryota > Viridiplantae > Streptophyta > Magnoliopsida > Ericales > Primulaceae > Primula > Primula vulgaris. The sequence continues at coordinate 24,127,324 of OY987218.1, read as the reverse complement.
AAAGAATATTATGCAAACATGAACTCTCAATCATTTATGCTTTGATTAGGCCATTTCTTAACATTCGACGAAGCTGCTTCAAAATACCAGATATGTTATGAAAAATTCTGTCACATATGCTTTTTAACGTTTGGTAAATTGTGCATTTAGCGTACCAAGTAGTTTAGTTAAAAAATAGAGATAATTAATGTTAAGCGTATTCAACTTTCAGCTCATTTCGATTTACTATACTCAACTATCAATTTTTTGATTTAGTATACTGTACTAAATGAAAACTTTCGATTTAGTATATTCCGTCCAAATTAACCGTTAAATAGTGACGTCAGTTAACGTTTTCCGTCCAAATTGAAGGGCAAAATGGTCTTTTTTCCTACTAAAAAAAAAACAAAACTAAATTAACTAAAACAAAGAAAACAGCAGCCCATGGGACTCGAACCCAGGCTTACCAATCAAAGTGGAAGGCTTTTAAATTTTATTTTTGTTTCATTTTGATCCTTACATTTTCAAAAAAATAGTTTAAAATTACAACAAAATAAAAAAAAACACAAAAAAATATAAAAATCATAAAAAAATATAAAAAATAACAAAAATAACAAAAAATTATTAAAAAAATTATAAAAAAATTAAAAAATTAAAAAATCACAAAAAATAAAAAAAATAAAAAAAAATAAAAAAAAACACAAAAAATTATAAAAATCATAAAAAAAATATAAAAATCACAAAAAACATAAAAAATATAAAAAATCACAAAAAATCACAAAAAAATTATAAAAATCATAAGAAAAATATAAAAAATCACAAAAAATCACAAAAAATATAAAAATCACAAATTTTTTTTTGTGATTTTTTATATTTTTTGTGATTTTTTGTGATTTTTTTATGATTTTTATAATTTTTTTGTGATTTTTTGTGATTTTTTATATTTTTTGTGATTTTTTTTGATTTTTTTTGATTTTTTATAATTTTAATTTTATAATTTTAATTTTATAATTTTTTATAATTTTTTATATTTTTTTATGATTTTTATAATTTTTTTGTGTTTTTTTTTATTTTGTTGTAATTTTAAACTATTTTTTTGAAAATGTAAGGACCAAAATGAAACAAAAATAAAATTTGAATTTTCTAAAATTTACGAAATCAGTCCCAAAGTGTATATATACATATCTATACACAGATAGAATATATATATATATATATAACGGTGTTACTATAATAAAAGTATTTGTGGCCAAGTGGTTAAAAGCCTTCCTCTTTGGCTGGTAGGTCTTTGTTCGAGTCCCATGGGCTTCTGTTTTCTTTGTTTTAGTTAATTTAGTTTTTTTTTTTTTTAGTAGGTAAAAAGACCATTTTGCCCTTCAATTTGGACGGAAAATTAGTACAGTATACTAAATCAAAAAATTGATAGTTGAGTATAGTAAATCGAAATGAGCTGAAAATTGAATACGTTTAACATTAATTATCTCTAAAAAATATATTACAGAAAATATGGAATTTTGATACTAGAAAAGTTCAATAACAAAATAATTCATTAATCCTATATAACACTAATTTCAAGTTTCAACTGCTTTTCATAATTTCAATAAAAAAGTATGATTACATTTACTACCATATTACATGTAGGACAGATTCTATTTTTCCACATCTACAATAACAATATATTTATATTGAAAAGATACAATCAAACGAACCAGTTAGGTCGGATAGCTACAGGCTAGGACAAAAAGTCATGAAAGAACTTGCATGTTTATAATACACGGTAATTAACGATATAGAAAATTAAATAATCACATTAGTTTATGGACAATCATTTTTTTTTTTGACCTCACCTCAAGCTCACCCATTTGTCTCAATTTTGGACCTCAGAAAATCAATATATGCCCTACAACGAAGACTACATGTGACGGGTTTTGTTGACTTTATTTCCATCGCTTTCTTTTTCATTTACATTTGATTAAATTTTATATGGGAAAAAATTAAAATATAGGGCTAGTTTTAGACAAATATCAATTTTAGTGGTCTAAGGGAAAAAAAATCATTACTTTTAAGTGTCACTGTTGTGGTAATTCACTTCCATGGTTTGTCTTTCCATTTAATTAGGTGATCTTGATAGGCATATTCTTCAACTTAATCAACCAGCTTATGGGTTATTTTTCTGCTCAATAAATTGGTTTTAAGAACTAATTTTTTATTTGTCATTATTGAATTGTTTTTTGGTTTTTAATCGATTCAATAAACTGATTCTTGGGTTGCCATTAAGTTGAACTTGAACAAGATAATTTTTGGCTTCTTATTTAAAATTAAACGACTTTAGTTTTTATTTTGATATTCAACTCGAATTGGTTCGGAACCGAGTGATCAATTAAAATAGAACAACTGATCAGTTCAGTTCAATTAACTAAAAGGCTAACCAGAATCTTTTTATTAAGCTGAATAATATAAAATAATACTAAATATGAGTTCATTGATCAATGGGATGATTACCAATTACTAGTTTTAATGAAACATTTGGCCATTACCCATCAACGTCAAGCTATTGACTCATTAGGACGTCCATTTAAACAACAAAATTAGTTCAATGTTTTGGTGGTCGTCGGACTTTTATTTGGAGCTAGTCGAAGCTTGGCAGAGCTTCGATGAAATCGTGGGAGCTATGTGAGCTCATTGGAGCACTCTTCGACTTCGATGAGCTCATTATAGCATGTTGGAACTCGAAGGAGCTTCATCTAATGTTAGTGGAATTTCCTTTATAGTTTGGAGAAGCTTTGGTGAAGCCCGTCATTTTTCGTTTTTACTAAAAATAAATAAATTTTTTCCCACTATTACCAAAAGATCTTAATATTAATTTGGAGCACCAAACGGAAATGCACCTTAAGTTTACCGTTAACCCGCCTATTTAGTAACCTGTCACGTGTCGTATGTGGAGACTATTGAAACTTGTTTAGTTCTTAGTTTATGACTATAGATAAAAAAAAATAGGGGCAATTAACAAAAACATACCCTATCCCTATTATATTAACAAAAACATACCTTAATAATTTAAATTATCAAAAACATATCTATATATACTTATTATTTCTCTAATTCTAATCAAATCATAATCTAATCTCTCTCTAACCTAACATATATATCTCTCACCTAACATCTTTCTCTAATCTAACATATCTCTCTCTAACCTAACATATCCCTCTCTAATCGCACCTATCTATCTAAAACACGATAATCGCACCTCTTTCTAACACGTGCTAATCACCCATCTCTCTCTAAAAATGATTAAAAACTCACAAAATATTCATATGCTAATTATAAAACGTTATACCCTAATTTTAAAACTTTATACCCTAATTTCAAAACTTCATACCCTAATTTCAAAACTTCATACCCTAATTTCAAAAGTTCATACCCTAATTTTAAAACTTCATACCCTATATATGAATTTCTCTCAATATTGTACGATATGGATTCTTCTCTTTCAACTTGAAACCCACAATGTTTACAATAGTCTCGAAACTCAATAAATAGAAAACAATCTCACCAATTTTATATATTTTTCATATATTACGGGGTATCAATTAATGTAATATTTGTGTATTACGTATGTATATATCTGTATTTATATGTATATGGATGTCTATATAATTTAGATAGTGTTCGGTAGTTAGTGGCGGGTTTTCGAGGTGGAGGAAGGGAGAGAGATAGAGTGGTATATTAAATAAAGATAGAAGAATGGAAAAATTAGTGAGAGAGAAGAATGAAGAGATACATATAAGAATTGGTGAGAAAGAAGAACGGAGGAGAGAGATTAAGACGAGAGATAGATAAAGAAAAGAATAAACAACCTTAAATTTAAATTTGTTTGGTATGTTTTTGATAATGAAAAGTTTTTGGGTATGTTTTTGTTAATTTAGTTTAAAAAGTAGTATGTTTTGTTAATTTATCCAAAAAAAAAATATGAGTTGATTGTGCACCTGTCCAATTAACTTATTATCTCAAACATATTTGAAATTCTGTTTCAAGTTCTATTGTTTTACATCTAGATCTCTATCCACTTTGTAATTGTCTTTCAACCATGGATTTAAAAAGCTCTCCACAATTCTATTATAAAAGGTCATACTATTGTGTTATTTGCTTATTAACTTAAAGTTGGGAGTTTTGGAACTCTTTATAAAAGAGGGCAATAGTTTTAAAATGAATAAACCTTGTTTTTTTTTCTGGCTCAAACTAACAATTTATTTGGTTAAAACATGGAGACAAATAAGTCTTTACAACAATTGACGAATTTAAAAGGGACCTAAAAGTTTCTGCTTAGGTATGCGAAAGCAATCAGGTAACACAGTCAACAAAAAAGCAGAACGGGCTTTTCTGGCTAACAATTTGTTAGATATAAGAAACCTTGTCCCGAAATTATGAACAAGCATATAGATGCATAATATACAAATTGTCATCGACCTTCAAGATAATGGATTGACAGTAATTACTACACTCAATCTGAACAGAACGTATCTTCGTAAATTTTTGTAATTCCCCTAAATTATTACAGATTCACAGGTAATACAATTTATATGTATCGGTCTTGAACTGGAAACCAGTTGGCTCATTTTGAAAGCTATAAATATCTCATCGAGGATCTAAAAGTGTCATTGTGATCTCATTAGTAGAAGAGTTTGGTACACCCTTGCTTGAGGTATAAACACCATCAACACCCTCTAGTGGATTCCTTTCGGTGAAAAAACCAGGTTGTTTAGGTTGCGGTAATTCACCATTGCTACCAAACATCATCAATACATCTGACATAATCGGCCTATCTTCTTGGCTTTGTTGCACACATAACAATGCCACGTGTATGCATCTTAACGTTTCATATATATGCCTTGAGTCGGTCAAATGTGCTTCAACCATTTCTAAAGACCGGCCTTCGTTGTAAAGCATCCATGCCTAGACAATTACAAATTTTAGAAATCCAAATATCGAGATGTTCTGTATGCTTAGTATGTTTATAAACGAAAATTGATGAATGACGTAAAAATGAAGTCTAAGGAAGAGGAAAATAAGGTTCTGTTTTATTTTATTTTTGTTTTTCTGAAAAGTGAGTAATCATAATGGTTCTCGGACAAATGTTGGGCAATCTGATCCCAAAAACTCGTTTAGTATACTCACCTTATGTGGATGGCTTCTTTGTAGAAAAGCAGGAATCCACTCAAATGGTGTCCCATAATTTCAAGGACTTCAATTTTTTAGTTTCAAGATTACTATAACTCTAAAATCTCAAATCAGACTATGAGCATACTTAATTAAGTATCATTGATACACTTGTAGATCCAAAAATCTTAACCTGGTTAGGGATTATAAGACACCATGGCTTAGTGTCAATGTGGTTGAAAAACAGGGGAATTTATTAAAAAACACAAATTTGTGTTTATTGTTTAAGTTTTACTTACACTTATTTTTTTATGTACTAATTATTCACTATGAGAAAAAATTAAAATAGCATAATTTTATTTTTTGAAAAATGTTGGTAAGTGGGTGTCACTAAATTAGGAACAAACTTTTTTGATATACTGTTGATAAATTTAACAATACTCAATTTATCAACAGTTTAGCAACATACTCAATTTTTTTCGGTTTCGGTTTTTTTATTTTTTGGAACGAACCGGACCGTTTTTTTCCGGTCTAGTTTCGATTTTTTTCGGTGTTTTTCGGTTTTTTTCGATATTTTTCGATTTCGGTTCGGTTATCGGTACGGTTCGGTTTTTCCGGTTTTTACCCAGCGTTACTTAAAATGGTAAAAGAAAAGAATATAAAATGAATAAATAAATAAAATGAAATCCAAAATATAACAAAATATATATACTGTTGTGTGACATATTAACTCGTTATAGATATATATAGAGATATGTATAGATATAGAGAGAGGTATGAGAAACAACAGACGAAGTGTTTGTTCATTAATATGATTGTATAGAGAGATACATCAAGAGACTCCTGACCCTCTTTATATAATAGAGGGTAGGGTTACATATGCTAGAAAAGCCCAAGATAGGCTCAATAATATCCTACAACACTCTCCATTTGGACGTTTTGATTTCTTCGTCTTCATGCTGTCGATGTGAGTCGAGTTCATTCGCAGTGCTAAACACATAAAAACATTAGTGCCGGAAAACCCAGTGTGGGACAAAACCGGTACCTAGGAGAAACTGTGTAGCCGAATGATATAGGCCGAAATATCATGTAAGTAACTAACCACAAAACAGTGTGCTTCATCAAAACCTTGCCAGAGCAAACCCAATGGGAAAATCTCTGATCGAAGGAAAAAGAGTGCAACAACGGTAGTAGTAGTGATCAACCACAAAACAGGTGCCTCATCAAAACCTTGCTAGAGTAAACCCAGTGGGAAAAAATCTCTAGTCGAAGGACAAAAGAGTACACAGTGGTAAGAAGTATACAACATGATACTCCCCCTAATTTCGGTAATCTTAAGTGAGATATGATGGGAACGTGTCTCGCTAAAAACATTGCCAAGGAAAACCCAGTGGGAACAAAACCTTGGTCTAAGGACAAAAAAGAGTACACGAGCATGCGACTGGATGCTCCCCCTCACTTGCACACGACAAGGTGCGAGGATTTCGACTAAGTAGTAATTAGTACAATAAACATTCATCTGGATGCTCCCCCTCACTTGCACACGACTGGGTGTAATGATTTCATATTCGAATAAAGAGTACGAGCATTCGACTGGATGCCTCATTTACTTGCACACGACTATATGCAAGAAAAGATAACGTGGAATAAATCGAGCATTCGACAGGATGCTCTTAAACTTCATATGTGAAGATTTATTTTGGCAAGAAATGCTAAATAGCATAATCTAATCATGTCTCTCTTGATCGATAACAACACGTTGTCCTCAAATAAGACAAGTGTTTTATCTGGATCGTGAGACAGAGCATATGTAATTCAAATATGGCTAATACGAGCTCGAAGCCATATACACTCTCTAGTCATCTCATAGAGCACGAGTAGATCAGAGTGATTCGTTTGGAGTCATTCCATGACCTCCAATATATTGCCTTATTCCTAATGGTAAAGACAAACCATGTTAGGAATATCCCTTATGCTGGTCTGATAAGTAACCAATATCGGTATAACCGAAAAAGGGTTGCATTAATTCGATTACTGAAGGGGGTAGGTACACTCGATGACGCAAAATGGGATAAGACAAGCCCTCATCCACAGTTACCTTAAGGAAATGGGAAAATGTCTTTTATGCCATTTCGATGGCAGTGTGTTAGCGCGATGCTGTGTCGAGCTATACCATTCACAGCAGACGAGATGTTCGTCCTAGCACATTAGACCAAGTACAATAATGCGCTTATTGTACTTGATATGAACATCATGGTTCAATATCTCTTCATCGTCTCATCAGGGACGGACTGGGTCTATATTAATGTCTAGTGATCGAACGATCATGGAAGAATCTGTCGACTTAGTGTCATAATGACTAAAACGTCATAACACCTTCTGGGTGTAGTATGAATCATGGACTTAGATTCAATTTTTACGGGACTCGATCATCAGGCCGAGTCACTACCGTGTCTTCCCAAGATCCTTCATCTCGAAGGCAAATCCAAAAATGGATCGCGTAATAAAACACGCAAGGGCACAAGTATCCCAAGCTAAACAAGTACTCACTTAGGCGGGTATACCACATCCGCTTGGATTATATTAATCCATATAGTGAACGTCTCATTTAATTGAGATCATGTTCCGTGGTCAGGAACTACTTGATTAAAGCATATGAAGTCACACATGGACCTTCATCTACATTTCTAGTCTAAATCCCCACATAGATAAGATCATGACCACAATCACATGCTGCATAATCAGTTTTCCGGAAACTACTAAACTGATAAAGTAGAGAACCGTTATAACGTCCATTACGAGGAAATAAAACATCTCGTAATCAATTCCAAGGTGTGAGAGAAGCCTTGCGCTACTAGGCGAGCATTCTACAATCTCATTATTCTCATCACTCTTCCTTATGAATAACCAAATAAACGAACTCGTTTAACATTAGTGGTGTTGGATCTACAGGTCCGAACGCACTTTCGATAAGGAGTCTACTTGGATTTTAAGTTTCCATTAGTCCAGTCTATTCTACGTTGACTTCAGGCAACGGTACATGGTTCCCTGTCATAATTTGCTCATATCATCAGTCGTCACTGAATATATGAACAAGTAATCAATGACAGTCTCGTTTCGCTTCAATATCGTCTAAGATATCATGATCGACAGATATTTTGAGATTCTTAGGATGAGGAGGAAATCACACATCTCATTGATCCTTTATAATCTCATGCTACAAACGAGTTTCAGTTCACCACCTCTGGGACTGAACGAATTAAGAACCGGTCAACTTCCTCATATCTTAGGGAGGACGACAGACTGACGGCCGACGGCAGCGTCCTTTGCTTGGCAGGTTCGGCCAAAGCAACATGTTACGACAGGAAAACGGCATCCGATAGTGACGTCTATCCTTGCAAGCATTTTGCAGCAGGTATAAATGATCTCGTGACATCTCATAAAGTCATTAAATGCGTCTGGCATTTAGTTAGACTTGAGGGAGTCTATGCACTTACTTATCACTAAGTGCAGTTTTGGGGATCAAGCTAAGACTGAGTGGGTTATGCCACGTTACTTCACGTCGTTCCTTATCAACGGTAACGTGCAAATCTCCCCCTAACGACGGGGAGAACAGTCTTAGCGATGTCACTTTCGCATATCATGCGGTAAAGAGATCGCTTGCCAAGCTTACTCTATCAAATGATAGGCATGGGATTCATAATCGACTTATGTCCCTTCAGAGGTCCATATTTTGACGCTATAGCGGCTCAATCAAAATATTAATTAAGCACTCTGAACATGCGTTAATATGAGACTTTTGGCTCATAACCAGTAACCAGCTGGTACGCATATGGTGTCTGAGTGTCTATGGGCCTCATGACGGACCAATGCAGCAAAATAGCATGACCCCACACGAAAATATAAATTTTGGTGCGCAAGACCAAGAAGTGCGTGCAACCATTTGCAGTCGCATCATCAAACTTTCCGTGAGTCCATTTGGGTCTGAACATAATCGACAGGATGTTCAATTTCAATTTCCAAACTCAAGTAATTCAAATCGAAATTTCGATTCTTACTCTTCGGAATTATCAAGTCGACTAGAGTTTTCAGGATAATCCGGATCATGAGCCATCAACTTAATGATAGGGCTAAAAGTTTGGAAAGTGCTGCATTTATGTGGACAATATTAAAATGTGACCATATTGTCGATGCATCAACCATAACCATTTATATTTATGGTCCGTCTTATGGTTGGATAAGTCCACAATAACTCCTTCAATTCTTTAAAAGAATTCTACGAGTTCATTTCGTGATCTTTACACATACTAGTCTTTCAAAGTGAGCATTAATGACATGAATTTCGGATTAATCGCGAAATATATTCTCAGAGAGAATCCAAATGCGATGCGATTATAAATCAAGCATCGTCTTTTGACCCGGGAATATCTCATCCGGTCAATGCCACAATATCAAAATGCTCTAATCAATCGGCGACAGGTGAATGATAGTATAAACAATCATGTCTTAGCATCTAAATCATTTATCATTTCGATGACAGGCGATATGATAAGGTAACTTTAAATGCTTTTAAAAATTGTTGTAGAAACCACTTGAAAGACATTTCAACTCCTCTAAAATACGCTTTTGGTCGTATTGAATGGAGGCTATGCAAAGAAATTTTAATTCTTTCATGAGCTATTACCAGATAACACTGGTTTTCTCGAATATTTTATAACTCAACAAGGTACGGCAGGACCTACATGAGTATAATACCTCATATTTGACAAATCAATTTGGTTTTACCAAAGATTTTGATTTTGGAACGGCAGGTCCAGAATCATTGTCACAAAGGACTCTTTTAGGCAAGTAGTTGGTGAAATTATGTGATACACGGTTACCCACTATTTCCAAAAAAAATCAACTACCCCACAAGTATTGTCTAAAATTTCATAATTTAAAGTTTGGTCACATTTGTCAAAGGAATTTGCTCAAAACACTTTAAATTATTTCGAGAAATTTTGTAAACAGGCAAACCATAATCCAAAAGTATGGTCCAAATGGAAAATTAATAATCCAAATGGAAAACATAATCCAGATGAGCGAAAAAATGGCTCAATGATTTATCAAAATCAATAAAGAAAGGTCCCAAACTCATTTGAGCCACAAAACCGGGGTCTCAAGAGTTTCCTTTCAGCTAGCTTTAACCACATTAGCATCGGTTTTTTGCACCTTTGTAATAGTTTTGAACTATTTAAGGAGTAACCGTGCATGACCTTTGTCTTTATAGCATAGAGTTGCCTCATTGAGCATTATCTCTTGCTTTGTGACAACGGGGCATATTGTTCTTTTCAATTACTGTCTTGGAGCCACATGTGTTCGATTTTGACGATTGTCTAAAATCTCGCTTGGCTAGGCGATTCATCGGGATCGCGACAGTTCGAGACAAATAACACTTGTCTCGGTTCTCGATTCGTGTAAAAAAATATACACGAAGAACATTAATATCAGGAAAACAATTCGCCATTGACCCAATAGGATTAAAACTACTCACCGGAGTAATTTTCTTATCCAATAACAAATGGGCGATAAAGGAACATGGTGAATATAAATTCACGATACTGCTTATGGAATACAATTTCCAAACTAGTATTTTGGTGAAGGATTGCTCCAATATGTCAATTTCAGACATTTGTTCACCATAGACGTCATCACGTCTCAAATGTGGCGGCGGAATAAAATCAACGCCTTAGCATTCATCATGAAGGTAACAACAAACTCGTATTTTACTCATCAAAGATGGCATCCAAAAAAAAATTTGGGCATCACATTTTCACACATCAGGGTGAGTAACATGTGGTGACGGATTAAAATCAACGTTTAAACAGTCATTTCGCAAGTATGTTTTACGATTTTTCTCATCATAGATGACATCCAACATGTGTTGGGAGTTCTGGATTATTTATCATATAAAACGACTGATTTATATGTTTATGGTTTGCACAAGCACAAACTTTTTTTTCGCAACGACAGGTTCGAAAATATTAGTTTTGCTTCTCATGTGAATCGGTTCTCATTGATCGAACGACGGGTCGATACTAAAACACCAATTCGGCGAAACATACATCACTATATAAACACACTCGGGAAAATTATTATTTAGTCAACCTCTTTCGGTAGCTCTACTTGAAAAACGACCAGGAAAGACGGTGAGGGTGGAGGGCATGAATACCACTTAAAACCCGACCTCATTAGGATATCGACTTCCGCCTATATCTTTTCTAGACATCGTATCCAAATAGGTGAGCCTATTTAGGGAAGATTCATAATTTTTCCAACTTAAATGTGAATATATATGATTTTGCAATTCTACCATTCATGGCAATAAATAACAGGTATATCTATTCTAGATAACCACATATATATACAAGGCAATATAAAATATATTCATGATATATATCTAATCATGCAGTAGATTTGGTGATAAACTAAATCAATTCAGGATTATCAATCACACAAATTATATCATACCAAATCAAATCAAATCAATTAGATCAAATAAAACAATTAACTGCCATATGGTATATTTATATCTATGATAATATCAAAAGATATGTTAATTATACTAACAATATATCAATCAATTATCTACGGTTTATTGCCATATAAGTAATTCTATACATGGTAGTTTTAATATGCAAGCAAACAATATATTTTTAATTACCAATTAATTCTATATATGGTAATTTTTAACATGCAAAGTGGTTAAATATACATGTAAACATATCAATTTATTCAATTAACATGCAATTTTTATTCACTTGCCTTTTTAATAAATATATATATGCATGTGGGTGAATATTTAGACCGAATATTGACTTTTATAACACATATATACTGTTTTTATATGTAATATACTACAGGGACTATCTGTGTAATTTCAGCAAACTATATATTTATTTACAGGATTATTACAGCTTCAGTCCATAATTTCAGACAAGTTTCAGTTTAGTCATTTAGTAATTAACATGCACAGTCAATAGTTTCAGCGAATTACAAAACAGCCCTACTGTTTTCATTTTTTTTACAGATTTAATTCAACGGATTAATACATGTTATACAGTAAAAAAAAATCTATCACGCATAGTTTTTTTTTCTTCAACAAATACATGCAATTTGGGTTATTTTGTTACGATCATATATAGTTATCCATACAAGTAACAAAATCTAATACACATGAATTATATACTACGAGATATTTATCATGTTTTAGTTATCCATAAAATAATACGTGCGATCACATATATGGAATAAATTAAGTTTTGAATTCGGTACCTTACGCACGGTATGTTGGTGAAGGTCGATATAGCAAAACCCTAAAAATCCGAATAAACCTCAAAGTTCATAAATACCCAATATACGTGTGCTTACCAAAAATCTCCAATATCCGCGAGCGTATATTCTATTCTTCGCGAGCAAAGTGCCGATAACGTATTGTGTGACATATTAGCTCGTTATAGATATATATAGAGATATGTATAGATATAGAGAGAGGTATGAGAAACAACAGACGAAGTGTTTGTTCATTAATATGATTGTACAGAATTAAGAGACTCCTGATCCTCTTTATATAATAGAGGGTAGAATTACGTATGTTAGAAAATCCCAAATAGGCCCAATAATATACTACAATATATACAATATAATGGATGGAGGGAGATGGGCTGAATGCAGACGTGAGTTTTGAGATTTGGTTAAATATTAAATGTAATGCTAAAAATATGAAGAGACATGTAAGATATGACCAATAAAATAGGAATTAGTTATGGGAGAGGATATATGAACATCATGAAAAACACCCAACTAAACACTTTTTCGTAAAAACGCTCCAAATCAAGATTTGGTTAATGCAAATATTCACGGTTTTACGACGGGAACACAAATATGCGTCTTGTTTTTTTTTTCGAGATGTATAATGACATGTTTTGAATTTTTAAATTTGACCATAATTTTCAAAACATGTCATTATACATCTCGGAAAAAAAAACAAGACGCATATTTGTGTTCCCGTCGTGAAACCATTAAGATTTGCATTAACCAAATCTTGATTTGGAGCGTTTTTACGAAAAAGTGTTTAGTTGGATGTTTTTCATGATGTTCATATAACATTTCCCATTAGTTATATATCTATACTAATACTTTATTTGTAAACCTTGAAACAATTAATTACCAAAAACCTCTCTAATTACAAAAAAATACAAATAAGGCAAATACTAATACACGTTATAAGTCATACTAATAAAAAACTGCTACACGGTTAACCCATTATTATTCACTCCCCCTCTCCCTCTCCGTCTCCCTTCGTCTCATTCTCCCTCTCCTATCTCTTTAATTCCAGGTACATGACCAAATTACTTTTTTGCTAATTTATTTGATTATTTTAATGTCAATTTCAGATTTACGACTTTTATTTTTATTTTTATCCGATTTTGACATAATGATTCAATCATATATTCGGTTCAGCATACCAACGCGTCACACCAACGCATCGCGAGGACAGATCCGCTAGTATTATATAACTCAAGAGGATAATGTATGTGTACTTGTGATGCTATGTACTATATATCAATTAAGATTTGTAGCATGTTTTTATGATAAATAAAGTTACAAAAGTGTACTAAACCATCATTTCCCCTCAAAAAAATGTAGTAAATAAGAAAATAAATAAAAAGCTCACATGGCCAAGAAGGTTGAGATGGTGTTTAGGATGACGGAAACCACGATTTCTCCTCCCACTGATGATCTCCAAAACCAAGACACCAAAGCTAAACACGTCCGTTTTTACGGAGATTACTCCATCCAGTTGGTACTCCGGGGACATGTAGCCACTGCAACGAAACATTAAAGAAACCTTGTAAGTAATAAAGTACAGTAACAAAATTGACACAGAAACATGTAGGTAACTAATATACACATAAATTTACTCAAGTTTTTTTTTTCTTTTGTCTTACTATGTTCCGGCCACTCTCATCGTGTTTGCAGCTGTTTGATTTCCCCCAAAGCATCTAGCCATGCCAAAGTCGGCAATCTTAGGGTTTATATCAGTGTCTAATAAAACATTGCTAGCTTTGAGATCCCTGTGAATAATTCGCAGTCTAGAATCTTGATGAAGGTAAACAAGCCCCCGAGAAATTCCATTAATGATGTGGAAACGCAGTGGCCAATCTAGCACTGAGCTGCGAGCTTCATCTGTCCATAAGTTGTTAGTAACTAAGTTGTTAGTAATAACCTCCTAAGTTTTTACCAAAGCCTAAGTGCGTAACAGGAACGAATATGAAATGTTATGTGAGAAACAAACCAAAAATGAAGGAGTCCAAACTTTTATTGGACATATATTCGTAAATCAACATCTTTTCTTCATCTTGAATGCAGCAACCAAGCAGCTTCACAAGATTACGATGTTGGAGTTTTGCGATAAATGTGACTTCATTCATGAACTCGATAGACCCTTGCTTAGAATCTTTAGAAAGCCTCTTAACCGCTACTTCTTGTCCCCCTTCAAAAGTAGCCTGAGAATGAATAAACCTGCATTTGTGAGTCATAGTAAAAAGAAGTTTCTAATTCTCTTCATGTAACATGTTTAATTTACTAACTACCAAGTTCTCAATTTTAAATATAATGATCATTATAAATAATTTTGTAAGCACATATTTTATGATGAATGATCTTGCCGAATGCCGATCAAACAATATCAGTCAGGCTATCATTTTGGCCCCCTGCCATATCTGAATCAAGAAAAAGAATGTGATAATGGTTATCTCTAATTAAGTAATTTGGTGGTTACCTTGTAAACAGTACCATATCCACCTTCTCCAAGCTTGTTGCTGAGGGAGAAGTTATCAGTGCCATCAATAATTTTAGCCAATTCAAACAATGGTAACTCCAAATCAGTGCCTATTCTTGGTAATTTACGTTGCTTCTTTTTACAAATAAACAATGTCAGGCTCAGGCCAATCAGTGCTACTGGAATTGATATCGACAATCCAAGTATAATTCTGTCTTTGCCGTTTCTACCAGAAGCAACAGGAGAAGCTGCAACTGAACAATTAGAATTTCAATAAAATTAGAACAGCAAGAATCAATTGTTTTGACTTTTGAGTTTATAGTATGAAAGTATAGCATCTTCAATCGAGTGCTAATTAGGATTAAGCAGTAAAAAGAAACAAAGAAATGGTGTACTAGTGTGAGGACCATGATTTAATCAGCTAAACTAAAACTGCTAATCAAAGTGACAATTACTAAATAACTATCACATCCATATCCTATGGGATTCCACTTTCTTAGGTTATGGTTCCAAATTGCGGATGCGTTTTTGCTGCCCTATAAATTCTAAGACAGCCTGCCCTAGAAATTTCCAGTCATTGGATCTCACTTTTTATACTAAATCATCCAATTTTCAGCAAAAACGCATCCCATTCAAGCACCCTCTTAAGCTGTCAAATCTTTTGTCAGTCATTTATAACACAAACTCATTTGTAAAATTATACTATATATAAATAAGAACATAGTAAAAAGTGAGATAAATAAATTTACAAGAGATTATAAATAAAAATATAATCTATATCTCTGTTTTTTTCGGTTTCAAAACCATACACCGAAACCAAACCGAATTTCTATTTCTAATTCGGTTTCCTTTTTGTTTTTAAAACAAAACAAAATCAAACGGTTTAGTTATCCGTTTGGTTTGGGTTTCCGGGAAAAAAATCACACCCTTAAGTTTACAAGAACATACTACTCTCTCCGTTCCCAATTAATTGTCTTCTACGAAATTACGTGCAATTTTGACCGACTTATAACATGTATCTAAATTGTCGAAATGAAAAATTTCAAAATTAAATCATATAATTTAATTTTTGAACTATATAATTAAATTTTGAAAAAATTTCATTCCGACAATTTTGATACAAGTTATTGGTCGGTCAAAATTACACGTAATTTCGTAATGAACAATTAATTGGAAACAAAAGAAGTAGTAAATAGTGTATAAATTTACAAGCACCCAGTTCATAAAAAGATCCAAATGCTGGAATAAATTGGATGTCTTAGTATAAAAGGTGAGATTGAATAACTGAATATTTATAGGACAGGCTGCCCCAAATTGCACTTAAACTTAATTAAAGAGAAAAGCAAAGAGAATTAATATTCAAGTTTCGTTAAATAAAAGTACTAGACTCAGAGGATGCCATCCTGAGATAAACATCTTGCCCATTCCGGCCATATTGTTGCAAGTCCATCAAATCTTCAAACCACAATAAACAACCGCTTTCTTTCCCAGTAAAAACCAAACTTGAATAAGCCATACACGAGCAGTTCCTCAAACACTTCACTCTACATTCTTCAAGGCTCATGCTCGTGTTAAACCAAGCATTCCTTGCGTCAGGCAATTTAACTTCGGTGTATTTTAAAAATATATCCCCTTTCTCACAATCTAATTTTTTTCTTCTCTTACAACCAGTTGACCAATCCCCCGAGTTGTACGCCCATGGTTTTTTAGCGACAAACTTATCCAAACACCGGCATATTGGAGAATTACTAATATTACACGTACCATAACCACCACACGATGCGTAAGTATCACAAGAATCTGCCGGTGGACCGTTCGAGTAAGTTACCCAACCGGTCTTTCCCTCGGCCCATGTCCACCACTGCATAAGGCCCAGTGGTCTCAACACTCTCCTAGGAAGAGCCGAACTGTTGAGAATCACATAACTGTAGTTAACCTCAAGTTTATCAAACTTGAAGTCATACTTGTAAATGATATTTGGTTTTAATTTTGGTGCCCCACTAAAGCGATCACCAATCCATGCCCCGGACCTAAACTTCACGTTGGCACCATTCCACAAAAACATCTGAGGGTACCCATGCGTATCTATCCCATATTTATAGTCACCCGTAGATGGATCGTCTTCGCTCTTCCATGAGGAGAGATACCACTCTTTACCCGTCACGAAATTTTTACCCAGTTTCATTCCGGCTATAATCGTGTTTCCAGGATAATCAAAGCTCTGCCAAAGGATATTATCCGGATTTTCCTCACCTGCGTCCTTAAGAACAAGATTGCCCGTATCTAAAAGCTGTGCCACAGGATTCTGTACAGAATTTGAAACATTGGAAGACCATATTATTTGGTTTGTCATGTTAAGAATTACTAGAACGCCAGGTTCTCTGAGCTTTAGAGTACCTAAAGAATCAGTGAGGGGGGTCTCTCTGTTTGCAACCCAAACCGGGGTAAATTTCGTTTATATTCGTGTACCATATTCCTACATATCGGTTTTTTGATTTCCCGGGGCTGAAAAATCCCAATTCAAAGCTCCCACCTGAAGAGATTATGGTATCGCCATCTGTTATGGTTTGAGTTACAGTAATGGTATCGAAAGCAGTATTATAAGCTATCAAACTGAAAACTGAAAAAATCATCTTAGGGGAATCAACAAGCATTTGTTTGATGTGCTCATCATGATGAAAATGCATGTATTTTGTATCCCTCATTAGTTTTGTATTTGAGCATGGATACATATGTAGGAAACAAGCAAATCGAGAACTCAAGTCAACTATAGTACCATATCTACTTGGGTTGCCTAATTTTTTTGTCATTAAGACATGGGACCTCAGTGGAAGATGAACCACCAAATATATACTAATTTCAAGTCTCCATAATTCTTGTTAGATTCAAATTATGCTTTTTTTTTCATTCAATAAGCAGTACATCCTCACCAAAATATGTATCAACATTGTTTTGGGTGAAAGCTTTCCCACAAAATTATGTATTAGCATTATACCGTGCGAGTATAGAGAAGGCTTCATGAGTTCCAGCCACTTCTATGAGTGAAATTTCTAACTCAGCATTTACATACTATATTTGTGTTAGCATACAGATGAGTTTGTCAGAACTACAAGAAAACAAACTTATTTTTGTTCGGAATCAAACTAACGAGGTTATTACAAATTTTCTGATATGTCCTTCATGCTTACACATTTATAGGACTAATTGATATAAAATGAAACTGCCGGTTGGTTATTAGCAGTTATTAAACTGCTCCTTTTTATCAAAAAAAATAAAACTGCTCCTTTATGCGCCGACTACATCTCATCGAATGGCTAATGTAACTCAATTACACACCACACGGTCCACACTTATACATATATAAATAGATACTCTGTACCATCGTCTTCATCTCATCCTAAGGCCATCCATTTCTGTCCTAAGGTCGACGACAAATAGAGCTTCTCCAACAAGGTATTATTATAATTTGTGAGAAGTTTTAGTAACAGTAGTATGATGTAATTTGCATTTTACTATAATGTAATTTGTATTCTTCTATGATGTAATTAAACAATCACATCACCATTCAAGTGTTGGCGGAACATTCTTCTCCAAGCAATACGAAGAAACACAATAAACAAAACCGAGTATTCACATGGAAATAAAAATCAGGAGAATTTATTCATTTGGGGGGGGGTGTTTGTAAGGGTTCAGTTCGAACTAAGTTTTCGAGATCATCTGGGCCGGCACTGCAGAGGGGCCTGAAAATCCCGCTCTAAATAGAATGCAGTGCTACAATAAATAAATAAAATATGTATCGTGGTAATAAATTAACTGGCATTAATCACACAACAAAGTACATAATTGGGCATCCAGGCCAACAATTTGATATAGTAATTAGTTCACAAAATTTATTCTCAATCATAGGATGAAAACTGAAAACTTAAAGCTCTACAAAATCTTGCGTCAATATTACCGTTAAGTATATGCTTGTCATCTATCCTAAAGAGTCAAAAGGCGCAACGAATGAGAAGTTAGTTAGTCCTATTACACTTTCAACCGAGCAGTATCGTTTGATCTTCTATACCATTTAGCATATGCTATGTCACTGGATTCAAGTCTTGATATATGAAGAAGACCCTCACTGTGACGACCCAGATTTCCAGGAAGAAAATTCTGTGATGCGGTATTGTGCGTCAGTCCCACATCGCCCAGATACGAGAGTACTCGTGTGGTATATGAGCTTAAAGATTCATTTCCTATCAACAAGTCCTTTTAAAGCCGTGCGGCACAATAGCGAGGACGGAACTCCACAGTAAAGCGTGCTTAACTTGGAGTAGTACCAGGATGGGTGACTCTCCTGGAAAGTTGTGCCAAAACGGACAATATTGTTAATACGGGCGTGGCGGTTCGGTCCGTGGGGTCGGGTCGTTACAGATGGTATCAGAGCCTCTATCTGGCCGGAAATGTGGGGACTAGCACGTGCGTGTGGACTCGTGAAGGATGACGTGCCGGACGAGGACGTCGTGCCTAAAGGGGGGGTGATTGTGACGACCCAGATTTTCAGGAAGGAAATTATGTGGTGCGGTGTTGTGCGTCAGTCCCAAATCGCCCAGATACGAGAGTACTCGTGTGGTATATGAGCTTAAAGATCCATTTCCTATCAACAAGGCCTTTTAAAGCCGTGCGGCACAATAGTAAGGACGGAACTCCACAGTTAAGCGTGCTTAACTTGGAGTAGTATCAGGATGGGTGACTCCCCTGTGAAGTTGTGCCAAAGCGGACAATATTGTTGATACAGCGTGGTGGTTTGATCCGTGTGGCCGGGTCGTTACACTCACATTGAAATAAATCTTCCCAAAATTCATACAAGTTCAGCAGCTAGATTGTTGGCTGTACAAAATAATGCATGTTGCAAATAAATTAGTAGCTAAACATCATTCATTTAACGAGGCTCCAAAAGTGTAACTGTTATCTCATTAGTACAAGAGGTTGGTGCACCAAAATCATCCAGGGGACTCCTTTCGGTGAAGAAACCAGGTTGTTTAGGCTGTGGCAATCCACCATTACCACCTAACATTAGAACCACTGATGACATAGTTGGCCTATCTTCCGGGCTTTGTTGCACACATAACAATGCCACGTGGATACATCTCAGAGTTTCGTATAAATGACACGAGTCTATTGAATGTACATCAACCAGCTCTAGAGACCGGCCTTCGTTACAGAGGGTCCATGCCTGGCCAATCACATATATTAGCATAGCAAACATTTGCCTTGCTAAGATAAAGGATCGGCTTCTCTAATAATTGAAAGAACTTAAACCCTAACAAAACAATATATTCCTGGCAGACTGGCAGTCTAATTAACATGAATATGTTCGATTGGACTATTGCCTCTCGACTATACACTTTGCTTCAGTTTTATGCTTCGGAATATGGTTTGGACTAATAACCCATTTCAAGAGAAGTTCAGTGAATTCTTTACCGAACGTAACCCGGAAAACACACACCAAATAAGAACATATAAAATCAACCCTTAATATTTCATTATAAATTTATAAACAAGTTTAAATGGATTATATAAAAATAAATAAAAAATCTATGTGGATCTCAGACTCTCAGCTAACTCATAGATTCACAAATTTTGATGTTATAGAGTCTTAGAATGAGTGCCATAAAATATAACATCTCATGCATGAATAGCTAAAAAGCATAAATGACGAATTCTGAAATACTCACATGCCCAAGAAGGTTAAAGTGATGCTTAGGATGATGGAATCCTCGGTTTCTTCTCCCACAAATGATCTCCAAAACCAGCACACCGAAGCTAAACACATCTGATTTTACTGAAAAAAGTCCATCTAGTTGGTACTCTGGGGACATGTAGCCGCTGCAACGAACCATTTAAACATGAGTGAATTAGTCTTTAGTGACCTGAGTTTTGGCCTATTTTAGGATAAGTGACCTAAGTTTTTTTTATTTCGGTTTTGTGACCTAAGTTTAACTTTGTTAGCATTTAGTGACCTGCCATCCTATTTTTCAAAAAGAAAAAACATATTTATTGCTAAAAGGATTAAAATACTCTCAGATTTTGGAGGAAAATTTCAGTTTAATGAGGGTATTTTAGTCTTTTTAGCAAGAAATGTGTTTTTTTTTTGAAAAATAGGATGGCAGGTCACTAAATGCTAACAAAGTTAAACTTAGGTCACAAAACCGAAATAAAAAAAACTTAGGTCACTTATCCTAAAATAGGTCAAAACCCAGGTCACTAAACACTAATTTACTCTTTAAACATTAACCATTAACAAATTAACAATATTAGGCCAATCAAAATATGCATTTGTATTACACACACATATACATATATGTATTCCTTACTATGTCCCGACAACTCTTTTTGTATTTCCTGCACTCTCATTACCCCCAAAGGATCTAGCCATGCCAAAACCTGCAATCTTCGGGTTCATGTCAATGTCTAACAAAACATTGCTGGCTTTGAGGTCCCTGTGGATAATTCGCAATCTAGAATCTTGATGAAGGTAAAGGATCCCTCTAGATATGCCATTGATGATGTGGAAACGTGTAGGCCAATCCAGCAATGGGCTATGGGCCTCATCTGTTAATTAATTTTGGTCAGTGAATGATAATAACTACATAAAACAAAAACAGAGAAAACAAATTGCAAGATAAATTAATTAGAGAACCAAAGATAAAACGGTCCAGGCTTTTGTTGGGCATGTACTCGTAAATCAACATCTTCTCTTCAGCTTCAATGCAGCATCCTAAAAGCTTGACAAGATTGCGATGTTGGAGCTTAGCAATAAAAGTAGCTTCATTCATGAACTCGTCAAACCCTTGTTTGGAATCTTTAGAAAGCCTCTTCACGGCTACTTCTTGTCCTCCTTCCAGACTAGCCTGTAATTAATAAATATTCACCCCATTTATTTTGGATATCAAAAAGAAAAAGTTAAAAGTCTCTATCCTTAAACTAACTAAAAGAAAAAAAGTATTGAAAGTATAGTTTCTTAACTCAGTTACCAACTAAGTAACTTATCCAAAATCAAATGGATAAGCATCATCTGATGTACTTTTGCGCGTCTCTCCGATGGAGACCTTAATCGCCTCAATTTAAATTCTGACAAATTTTGAACAAGATGCATACTTGATGCACGGGGTACACAACTGTCCTTGTATAGATATAGATATAGTTACCTTGTATACAGTGCCATATCCCCCTTCTCCAAGCTTACTGTTGGATGAAAAGTTATTGGTTGCATCAATAATTTTAGCCAAATCAAACAAAGGTAAGTCCAAATCTCATACGAAAAATAATTATGGATATTCAGTTCATAAATTACATCAAGAAAAGAGGATAGTTGAACACATCTAATTTTAATTAACACTACATCTCAATATTGCGAAAACGAATAAACCAAAATGTCCAAAAAAATAATCAGGTAAAAACACCTGTTGTTGACAAATTTTGGCGCTTCTTTTTCCACACGAACAATCCCATGCCCAGGCAAAAGAGTTGCACTGAGATTGTTATCGCCACGCCGATTATGATATTCTTATTTTGGCTACCCCCGGAGACAACTGCAGACACCGCATTTACACAATGTATTAAAGGATTTCCTATTAGGACGATTCTATTTTAAAAAAAAAAATATCCTTTGCAATTCAATTCAAATTGAATCCAATCTGAATCATCGAATTCCTAAATACAAACCTAACCAAAACAATCCGTTTGGTTTGGTTTGAATTGGGATTACGAACAATTTTGTTTAGCTCCAAATATTCTAAACCGTTCCATGATGGTTTTGTCTAGTATTGAAGCTAATCCATTCCTATCCGAACCATTTACACTCAATCAAGTAATACGGGTACAAGTCTTACGTTTTGCCATAATAAAGTTTTCTACACCCTTCTTAAATTCAGGTTATTGGCCTAAATAAGCTAGAAGGTTGAAGCAGGATGAACTTAGCTTTTCCCGAATCTCAACACTCCAACTTATTTGCATAAAAGCTACAACAAAACAATATAACCAATTTAATTCTACTTAGGCACCCGGATGACCTATCTCCAGCGTTGTAATCTGTTGGGTATTTGGGAACAAATTCGTCTAAACACGTACACTGAGGGTCACTACAAAAATTACACATACCATAAGCGCCACAGACTGCGTAAAAACTACAAGAATCAGTAGGTGGTGGTGTCGAGTAAATGACCTAATTGGTCCCGGCCCATGTCCACCACTGCATAGTACCAACTGGGCTCAAAACTCTTCTTGGTAGAGCCGAAATGTTGAAAATCCCAAGAGTGTAGTTAACCTCCTCCTTGCTAAACATAAACTCAAACGGGTAGAAGTTTTGTTGCGCTACTTTTGGTTGCCCACTAAATTTGTTACCAATCCACGGTCCAATCCGAAACGATACATTCTCCCCCTTGAACATAATAAGTTGTGGGTACCCATTTGTATCTAGCTTACATGTATAGTCACCTGGAGTGGGGTCGTCTTCGCTTTTCCACGAAGTGAGCTGCCACTCTTGGCCCGTTACAAAGTTCTTTCCCATTTTCATACCATCTAAAAGCGTGTTTCCTGGGTAATCGAAGCTCTGCCAAAGGAATTTCTCGTGATTTTCCCCATCTGCTCTTTTGACAACAAGATTTCCGGTATCTAGAAGTTGTGCTACGGGATTAAGTACATAACTTGAAACATTGGAAGACCATATCACTTGTCCTGTACTGTTAAAGAGGAACAAAATTCCTGGTTTTTCGACCTTCAAAGTACCCAAAGAATCGGTGAGATCGGTCTCTCTGTTGGCAACCCATACTGGGACTTTCTTTACATTCACACTCTTGTACCATATTCCGACGTATCGACTCTTTGAACTTCCGGGGTTGAATAATCCCAATTCAAAACGACCACCTGAAGAAACAATGGTATTTCCTGAATGGAAATCAGGCGAACAGAAATACAAAACTGCACACACAATTTGATAACGGAGTTCACCCAACGATGGCTACGTTTCCGGGCCGCTATACGTGGCACTGGTATATATATTATAAGAAGAATTACAAACGTAATCTAGCTTGATAATAAAGCTATGGTTCTCTCACAACTAGAACTCTCTCTTTACAATATTCTCTCTTGAATATGTGATAATCAAAATACAAGATAAATGGAACATTATATAGAACTCATAGTGGCTCTTATTACAATTCTTAGTGATGTGGAATAATTAGTGAACATGACCAAAACACATTTGGCTCCACAACTCAACAATCTCCCACTTGGAGTCAAATGTCGAGTGCTTCAAAAGAACTCAGATTATCCCCGACCACCGAACTCACTGTGCTCTCCCGAGCAGAATGCTCCCATCAATATACTTGTATAGTAGTTGAAACTCTTCCGTCATCGGCGAGTTACCCATTCTTCCAGTGTAGCGACGACCCTGAGTCTCAAGCTCGGAGTGCTACTGATGTCGCACATAACCTCAGTTTGTTGATTGTAACGGCCTTCGTTAGTGTTGGTCCGTAGGAGTCTAAACCTTAGAGGGGGGGTGAATAAGGTTTTCGTACGTTTTTCGCGGAATTAAATCTATGGGTATTTAACTAAGTTAATTAGTAGATTTTATAACCTAAACTTTTTCGTTACCAAATTAACGCTAAATAATATAAACAAGCAATAAATATAAGCGATAAATAAATACGTAAAGTAAAAGTTTAGGGAAAGAAATAACGCAAGATTTATAGAGGTTCGGCAAACCGCGCCTACGTCCTCTCCTCGGTATTTTCACTACCGAGTGTTTCACTAAAAAATCTTCGTTTCAAGGTTACACCTTAACGAGCTTAATCAACCGATTACGCTCCCCCTCACTATATGAGTATCCCGAATAAATGACCTAGAGCTTTTAAGCTACACTTGCTTAAAAGCCTCTACCCAATTCACTCGCTCACTAATGAGTTTATAAAATACTCTTTTACAAGTTTGATTTCGAATCACTCACTAACAAATATTATCTCGATATTTATAAGATTACAATGAGAATATAATCGAGAATAATTTATGAATAATAAGTGAGAAGTTGGAAGTATAAGCTTGAAGGATTTCTTAGAAGTATTTGCTTAATAGAGTTTTGGATGCTTGGATAATCTTCCTTGAAGGTTTTGGACCTCTTTTGTAGGGTGAAAAGATGCAGCAATTAATTTCAGACCGTTACAGTTGTTGGCTGAATTGAATGCTGGTTAATGCAGTGGTTCGCCCCATTTTCAGGAATGGCTTAAAAGCTGGATTTTGAAATTTTACAGAAACGATCGGTCGTTTCTGTAAAACGATCGGTCGACTTTCATCTTGGCTCACTGGAAGAAAATAGCACTGAAACGATCGGTCGTTGATTCTGACGATCGGTCGTTTTTGTTCTTTGCTCACTGGAAGAAAACATATTTAAAACGATCGGTCGTTTTAAGCCTGCGATCGGTCGTTTTTGCGTTGAGCTCACTGGAAGAAAATTTCTCTGAAATGATCGATCGTTTAAGCAGTCGTTTTTGTTCTGGGCTTGTTTTCGGTTTTCTCGACAAACTTTGAAATCCCGTAACTAGTTCGTTTCAAATCCGATTTAGATTACGCTTGAACCATTGGCTTTGTAATTACGCAATATATCATTTTGAACCTTTAATACACTCGATAAAAGATTAGTACACAAAACGAGCTTTTATCATGTTTTACAATTTTTGTTATCATTAAAATAATCGAATTGAAGAACATCGTTCAACAATCTCTCCCTTTTTGATGATGACAAAATATTGACTTCAACATACTATAAGCTCTTTTTGTTTAAACAAGTATAATCGAAATGTTTAGATGACGCTTTACTTGGATAAAAGTTTTTAGAGAAAAAGCAAGTAAATGTCATAACATCCGATTTTAAAATGACGTAAAAACAAGCTAAACGATTAGGGATTATGAAGATCTATATGCAAGCGAAAATTTGGCCATAGTTTTGCCTAAAAATTGTCAATCGCCACAAAAGAAAAACAATATATATAATCCAATCAACAAGCAAACTATGCGCACACAATGCAATAATATCAAATAAGATCCAAACGCATAGTTAAAATCGCAATCACACAATGCCATATAAACAAGAGCAAATGTAAGAAGAAACGCATCATAATAATCAAGTAAAACCGTTTCCTACTTATTACATCAAAAACAACTTGTTCAACTCAAAGGAAATAGAAATACAATGCAAAGAGAAAAACAATATAGAGAGGTACTTCTCCCCCTTTGACATCATCAAAAAAACATGAAAAAAAAATATCCGCCTAGTCGCGGTGGGAAGTCGCATCATCTTCGTCGTCGTCGTCGTCATTGGGAAAGAATTCATGAAATTGTGCCCTTTGCTCGGCGCTTTCACGATCAAGTCGGTCTAGCTCTTCTTGTCCCGGGTTCAAAAATCGAAACATGCGACGAGTCGTTTGCGCATTATGGTATTGGTTGATGTAGAGAGAGTCGTAGAACTTGTCGGAGCGCGGGATACGAGAAGAAGATCCTACTTGAGCTTTTCCTTGTCGTCGAGAGGGACGAGAGGATGTAGGGATATCGACGGGGGGAATGGAATCGGAGGATATAGCGACGTCCTCATTAGAAGCACGCGGTGTGGCCTTGGGGCCGACATACTCTTCCTCTTCGGGGGAAAGAGGGGTATAGCCGGGGCCGGACACCCGTTTGCCGGACCAAGTTATGGACTTGTCGGCATTATGGAATTTGATGGACATTTGAGAAAGGTAGGAAGTATCCCAAACATGTTTGTCCTTATTCTTGAACAACGTTCCACCGGGAACGAGATTAAGGTCCTTTAAGATGGCCGAAATCAAGGCACCGTAAGGTAGCCCATTCTTGGATTTCGTTTTGAGCGAATCCATCTTAAGGAATATGAGAGTCGCGAAGTCAATCTTGACTTGGCGATGGATGCAAACTAAGAGAAAGATGTACTCATTCGTAACATCGGTGAAATTTGAGGCATGAGGTAGGACGATATGAGATAGAATATGGTAGGCCATTTTATATTTGAAAAGAAGGCCATGAGCCTTGTTGGAGCGATTATTATGGAGGGGATGAAAAATTTCATCTTTGAGATCGTTAAAGTGATCGATCTCGAGAAATTCACACATTTCTTCATTGGACTCATAAATGCCATCGTTTCCTAGGCGTAATAAATTTCGTAGACGATCTAAACCGTAAACGAAAGGTTGTCCGTTAAATGATGAACGCAAGCGAAGTGCGCCATCATCCCTATCAAGAGCGAGGTTGTAATAGAATTCATAAACATTTTCGATGAAAAATGGCTCTTTGAGGGTTAGAATGGTTTCGAGATTTTGAAAGCTTAGGCTTTGCATAACAAATGGAAAGCGTTCCGTGAATAGAGACATATTGAGAGTAAAATTTGACAATATACCTCTTTTGGCTATAGTAGCCGGATAGAGAGGCGGAAGAGGGCCGGAAGAGGCACCGGGGCCCGAAGGTGGAGCGGTGGAGGAAGAGCCGGTTCGGCGACTGCGAGGAACATGGGGGCGAGGGGACGGAGGCACGTAGGCGTCGTCATTTTCATCCACGAGGTGTGATGTGGCTTTCTTGGTACGAACCATCGTTGATTGAAAAAGGTTTTTTTTAAGAACGGATTTAATCGATAATCGATTATACGGACAATAGGAGGAATTTGGTGATATTTTTATAGAAAGTAAGGGATTTTTGTAAAATATTGATGGAGAGGGAGGCGAATTTTGGAAGAGAGGGTTGATTATGTTTTGGAATGAATTGAAAATTAGGGTTTGAAAAAGTTTAAACGCTGACAATCACAAAAACGATCGGTCGTTTTTGTGTTACGATCGATCGAAAAAGATCTGAATTCTTCCAGAGAGTAAGACTAAAAAACGATCGGTCGTTTTGTGGAACGATCGGTCGTCTGTAGCAAAACGATCGGTCGTTTTATCTGACGATCGATCGACTGTAAATGAGGTACAGAACAGAAAATTTTGGCACATTTCGACACAGATTTGGCAATAAACAATAGCAAAAATACTGAAATATATGAAATTAATCAAATATATGTATATTTCACACATCAAACATGCCTAACTCTCGTCGAATAAAGCAAAATTGTTCCTCATTAAGGGGTTTTGTGAAAATATCGGCTAATTGCCTATCCGTACTTATATATTCAAGAGTAATATCCCCTTTTTGGACATGATCCCGTAAAAAGTGATGACGTAAATTAATATGTTTAGTGCGAGAGTGTTGGATCGGATTTTTCGAAAGATTTATAGCACTAGTATTATCACACAATATAGGTACACTATTAAAAGATAATTCAAAGTCGTTTAGTTGTTGACGCATCCAAAGGATTTGTGCGCAACAACTACCCGCGGCGACGTATTCCGCCTCCGCCGTGGAAAGCGCAACCGAGTTTTGTTTCTTGCTATGCCAAGAAACTAAAGCGTTTCCTAAGAAATGGCAAGTGCCACTAGTACTCTTTCTATCTAATCGACAACCGGCAAAGTCGGCGTCGGAATAGCCAAGCAATTCGAAAGAAGTATCATGAGGATAAAACAATCCTAAATTGCAAGTACCTACAAGATATCTAAGAATGCGCTTAACGGCTATAACATGCGATTCCTTAGGGCAAGATTGATACCTAGCACACAAGCAAACACTAAACATGATATCGGGTCTACTTGCGGTTAAATATAAGAGGGATCCAATCATACCTCTATAAAGCTTTTGATCCACGCTTTTACCCGATTCATCCTTGTCTAATTTTGTTGCCGGACTCATCGGAGTTCCTAGCGGCTTTGCATCGCTCATGTTGAATCGTTTGAGCAAGTCCCTCGTGTATTTGGCTTGATTGACGAAAATCCCGTCCTTTGTTTGTTTGATTTGCAATCCAAGAAAGTATGTGAGTTCACCCATCATGCTCATCTCGAATTCACCTTGCATACACTTAGAAAACTCCTCGCACATGCGAGCATTAGTAGCACCGAATATAATATCATCAACATAAATTTGAATTAAAAGCATATCTTTTCCATCCTTTTTAATAAAAAGAGTAGTGTCTAAAGTACCACGAGAAAAACCCTTTTTGATCAAAAATTTACTAAGTCTTTTTGAAGTACATCTATAGTGACTTCATCAACTACGGGTTCAACCTCTATTCTAGGCGTAGACTCTAAGCTAGATGCAATATGATTGGAAGAAGATGCATTATGAAAAATATCATCATTAATATTATGAACAATTAAAGGTTTATCAAACATCGGTAAATTCTCATCAAACGAGACATGTACCGACTCTTCCACCAATAAAGTTCTTTTATTAAAAATACGATAAGCTTTACTCGATATAGCATATCCAACGAAAATTCCTTCGTCGGACTTAGCATCGAATTTTCCTAGATTATCCTTACCATTATTATGAACATAGCATTTACAACCAAATGCACGTAAATGAGAAATATTGGGCTTTCGCTCATTCCATAATTCGTAAGGTGTCTTTTTTAATATGGGCCTAATTAAGGCTCTATTTAAAATATAACAAGCGGAATTTACGGCTTCGGCCCAAAAATACTTTGGCAAATTATTTTCGCAAAGCATGGTCCGTGCCATTTCCTCTAGGGTTCTATTCTTTCTCTCTACTACCCCATTTTGTTGGGGCGTACGAGGAGCCGAAAAATTATGATCAATACCATTTTCATCACAATAAGTTTGAAATGGAGTATTCTCAAATTCCTTACCATGATCGGTTCGGATACTTTTGATCATATAACCCTTTCGTGTTTGGAGCTTTTTGCAAATAATAGAGAATTCTCTAAATGCTTCATGCTTATGAGTTAAAAACAAGACCCACGTAAAGCGACTAAAATCGTCAACCATGACGAAAGCATATGCACGCCCGCCAAGACTAAGTGTCCGGGAGGGGCCAACTAAGTCCATATGAATGAGCTCCAAACAACGAGTAGTAGATATAATATTTTTAGACTTAAAAGAAATCTTTGTTTGTTTGCCTAATTGGCAAGCGTGACAAAGTTTGTCCTTTATATAAGGAGTTTTTGGTAAACCTATTACCAAATCTTTACTAGAAAGTTTAGCAAGTAAATCAAGACTTGCATGACCAAGTCGTCTATGCCACAACCAACCATTGTCGTTGATAGTAACAAGACATTTGACTTCCTCATCCACCGAACTATTCAAATCAATCATATAGACATTATTTTGTCTTTGACCCATAAGAATAGTTTTATTATCCGAAATACAATGAATAATGCAATGCGATTTTTCAAAAATGACTTTGTGACCCAAATCACAAAGTTGACTAATACTAAGCAAGTTATGTTTAAGACCATCAACAAGCAATACATTATCAATAACGACATTAGATGGTTTAGAGATACTACCAATACCGATGATTTTGCCCTTGCTATTATCCCCGAAGGTCACAAAGCCTCCGTCTTTAGGTGCAAGAGTGGTGAATTTT
The DNA here is from genome assembly GCA_963920805.1 of Primula vulgaris. Taxonomy (NCBI): domain Eukaryota; kingdom Viridiplantae; phylum Streptophyta; class Magnoliopsida; order Ericales; family Primulaceae; genus Primula; species Primula vulgaris. The sequence continues at coordinate 24,096,852 of OY987218.1, read as the reverse complement.
GTTTTGTCTCCCGTCATATGTCTTGAGCATCCACTATCTAGGAACCACTTGTCCTCGTTGATTTTTGATCTCAAGCATACCTACAAGACAAAACGATCATTGGTACCCTAATCCATTTTTGGGTCCTTGAGGGTTAGAGTCTCGACCCTTTGGAATCCAAACCAAATCATTTCTACTTACTTTATACCTATTAGGGCAATATATATAATCCTCATAGTGGTCACTACGGTTGCAAGTAATACATTTTATATGCGAGATAGGTTTAACAAAACGATTATAAACTAGGTTCCTTTTATATGAATTGTTCTTACGGGAGTAACTTGGGGTTCTATTTTCACTTTTCTCCACTTGTTTGGTGAATAGATTTTTATGCTTAGACGCTAAGAGAGGGTTGTATCCTACACCGGTTTTATCATACGCGCCTTGTTGAGAAGCTAATATAGTGCTTAGCATTTTACTACCTTTAGTGAACTTAGAGAGAGTGAGTTCGGCTCTATCCGCCTTTTCTTTACAAGAACTTAGGTCTTTAACTAACTTATCATTTTCTAAGGTAAGTTCGGCATTTTTAGACGTGAGTGAGTCATTTGTTATAGCTAAGTTCTCTAGTTCGTCTTGTAAAGTAATTAACAATTTTCTAAAGGATTTGTTTTTACCTCTAGCTTTTTCTAAGGATTCTAACATATCATTTATATCAATTTCATCATCACTAGAAATAGAAGAGTTAGAGGAGTGAAAGCTTACATCCTCGGTATCGTTGTCTCTAGCCATGAGACATAGGTTTGCGACTTCTTCATTGTCGCTATCGGAGCTATCATCATCGCTCCCCCATGCGGCCAAAAATGCCTTCTTGTATTCCTTTTTCTTTCCGAACTTATCCTTTTTCTTCAAAGGACATTCGTTTTGCATATGGCCGGGTTTGTGACATTTGTAGCAAATGATTTCGTCCTTCTTGTTCGATTTGTCGGAAGGCTCTCCTTTATACTCCTTTTTCCGGAATCGTTGTCCACCCTTCTTTTTCCAACTTAGGAATTTGTTGTAGCGTTTGGCGAAGAGTGCCATCTCATCATCCTCACTAGATGAATCATTTTCGCTATCGTCATTTGTTGTGCATTTGAAAGCAATGCCTTTCTTCTTTTTCGAGTCATCCTCATGCTTTCGAGTCGTCATGTCGAGTTCATGAGTGCTTAGGGATCCAATGAGGTTATCGAGAGAGAGAGTGTTCATGTCCTTGGCCTCTTGTATGGCCGTCACTTTAGATTCCCACTTCCTTGGAAGACTTCGAAGGATTTTCGTCACCATCTCCTTGCTCGAGTATACCTTTTCAAGTCTTTTAAGATCATTAGTAATCTTAGTAAAACGAGTGAACATAGAAGCAATAGACTCATCATCATCGACTTTAAATAATTCATAATCATGAATAAGCATGCTAATTTTAGAGTCCTTAACTTGACTAGTTCCTTCGTGCATAATAGCTAGCTTATCCCACATTTGCTTAGCGGTGTCACAACCGGAAATCTTATCGTATTCACTAGGCGAGAGCGCACAAGTGATGGAAGTCATAGCCCTACAATTTAGGGAAAACGCAAGGCGTTCATCGGAATCTAGTTCCTCTACAAGTTTATCTTCGCCATTTCTCCTAGGCGTTCTATAGCCTTTGCTAATACTTATCCATTGGTCTATTTCAAACCCACAAAGGAAATTTTTCATAAGGTCTCTCCAGTAGGGATAGTTAGTGCCGTCAAAGAATGGGGGCCTAGTTATGGATTTAGAGTCGGCGTATGAAGACATAGCGGATCTTTAAACTATAAAATCGTTAGATTTTTGTGAATAAAATAGCTAAGCTCTGATACCAATTTTTGGTCCGTAGGAGTCTAAACCTTAGAGGGGGGGTGAATAAGGTTTTCGTACGTTTTTCGCGGAATTAAATCTATGGGTATTTAACTAAGTTAATTAGTAGATTTTATAACCTAAACTTTTTCGTTACCAAATTAACGCTAAATAATATAAACAAGCAATAAGTATAAGCGATAAATAAATACGTAAAGTAAAAGTTTAGGGAAAGAAATAACGCAAGATTTATAGAGGTTCGGCAAACCGCGCCTACGTCCTCTCCTCGGTATTTTCACTACCGAGTGTTTCACTAAAAAATCTTCGTTTCAAGGTTACACCTTAACGAGCTTAATCAACCGATTACGCTCCCCCTCACTATATGAGTATCCCGAATAAATGACCTAGAGCTTTTAAGCTACACTTGCTTAAAAGCCTCTACCCAATTCACTCGCTCACTAATGAGTTTATAAAATACTCTTTTACAAGTTTGATTTCGAATCACTCACTAACAAATATTATCTCGATATTTATAAGATTACAATGAGAATATAATCGAGAATAATTTATGAATAATAAGTGAGAAGTTGGAAGTATAAGCTTGAAGGATTTCTTAGAAGTATTTGCTTAATAGAGTTTTGGATGCTTGGATAATCTTCCTTGAAGGTTTTGGACCTCTTTTGTAGGGTGAAAAGATGCAGCAATTAATTTCAGACCGTTACAGTTGTTGGCTGAATTGAATGCTGGTTAATGCAGTGGTTCGCCCCATTTTCAGGAATGGCTTAAAAGCTGGATTTTGAAATTTTACAGAAACGATCGGTCGTTTCTGTAAAACGATCGGTCGACTTTCATCTTGGCTCACTGGAAGAAAATAGCACTGAAACGATCGGTCGTTGATTCTGACGATCGGTCGTTTTTGTTCTTTGCTCACTGGAAGAAAACATACTTAAAACGATCGGTCGTTTTAAGCCTGCGATCGGTCGTTTTTGCGTTGAGCTCACTGGAAGAAAATTTCTCTGAAATGATCGATCGTTTAAGCAGTCGTTTTTGTTCTGGGCTTGTTTTCGGTTTTCTCGACAAACTTTGAAATCCCGTAACTAGTTCGTTTCAAATCCGATTTAGATTACGCTTGAACCATTGGCTTTGTAATTACGCAATATATCATTTTGAACCTTTAATACACTCGATAAAAGATTAGTACACAAAACGAGCTTTTATCATGTTTTACAATTTTTGTTATCATTAAAATAATCGAATTGAAGAACATCGTTCAACAGTTAGCATATCGGCGGGGTTCTTAGCGCCCTCAATCCTTTATAGCGCCAAAATTCCATCTTCTAGAATAGCCCGGATAAAATGGTAACGGATTTGTATGTGCTTTGTGCGTGAATGGAATATAGGATTCTTAGCTAGCTGAACTGCACTTTGACTATCACAGTGCAGAACTTCCTTGTTAGTTTTCTGACCGAGCTCCTCTAAGAAACCTTGCAACCAAATCATCTCTTTGCTTGCTTCCGTCATCGCGATGTACTCAGCCTCTGTGGTCGACAATGCAACGATCTTTTGCAGCTTAGATGTCCAACTCACAGCAGTACCACCATAGGTACAAACACATCCCGTTGTGCTCTTTCGGCTATCCAGATCACCAGCCATGTCAGCATCCACATAGCCGTACAGGCCTACCGAGCTCTTTCGGAAACATAATGCCGAACTCATTGTACCCGAGAGATATCTCAATATCCACTTCATAGCTTCCCAATGGTGCTTGCCCGGGTTACTCAAAGTGTTTGCGGCACACAAATCCTTCATCTCAAAGTGTTTCGCCAACTGTTGATTCACCTTGTTAATTTCTACAAGGCTCGACCCGGCGAGCAACATGTCATCTACGTAAAGAAGTAGAATGACGCACGAAAAGATCTCGAATCTCTTCATGAAACAACAATGATCACTATCACTTCTTTTAAACCCGGTACCCACCATGAAACTGTCAAACTTTTTATACCACTGCCGTGGTGCTTGTTTTACCCCGTACAAGCTCTTCTTTAGTTTGCAGACCAGTTTCTCTTTTCCCTTTTCAGCAAAACCTTCAGGTTAGAGCATGTAAATTTTTTCTTCAAGATCTCCGTGGAGAAATGCAGTTTTCACATCTAACTGTTCAAGATGAAGATTCTCATTTACAACAATGCTCAACAACAGCCGAACAATAGTCAACTTTACGACTGGAGAAAAGATCTCGGTGTAGTCAATTCCTTCCTTTTGCTGGAACCCTTTGACTACTAATCATGCCTTCTACCGTTTCGAGCCATCTTGTTCCTCCTTTAGTCGGAACACCCATTTGTTACTCAGTGCCCTTTTCCCTTTGGGCAGTTCGGCTAACTGCCACGTCACATTCTCCTTCAGTGACTTCATCTCATCCTTCATGGCGAACTCCCACTTTCTCGAGTCTTTCATCTCCAGAGCTTTCTATCTACTCTCGGGCTCGCCTGCATTACTGAGTAATATGTAATGCAGGAAAGGAGAGTACCGGACAGTGGGTCTCCTTTCGCGACGTCCTCGGCCCAATTCAGGTGGAGGAGTTTGGGGCAACTCCTCGTCCTCTTCAGCATGTGCTGGTAGGTTGTCGAGCACCACTGACTCATCTTTATCATTTTCCAACTCCATTCTTGGAAGCGCATTCACATCGACTGTACCACTTTCCTTGGTCAGGAGCGTGTGTTCTTCCACCATCGCATTTTGTCGATCTTTATACAAAATGCTTTCGTTGAAGATGACATCCTTGCTGCGAATGATCCTATTTGTTTGACCATCCCAGAAGCGATATTCAAACTCAGCTCCACCGTACCCCACAAAGTAACAAACTTTGGATTTCGAGTCAAGCTTGGTTCGCTCGTTTATGTCGACGTGAATATATGACAGACAACCAAACACTCGCAGGTTTTCATAAGAAATAGTCTTTCCTATCCAGACTTCCTTGGGAATTCTCTTTTCCAATGGCACTGAGGGTCCGCGGTCAATGAGATAAATCGCCGTGCTTACTGCATGTGCCAACAGGGCTTTGGACAGACCACTTTGCAGCCTCATACTCCTAGCACGCTCATTGATTGTTCGGTTCATTCGCTCGGCCACACCATTTTGTTGCGGCGTTCTTCGGATGGTCTTCTCCATCCGAATGCCTCTTTGAGCACAGAACTCTACGAACTTCGCATCAATGTACTCTCTGCCGTTATCGGAACTCAAACATTTCAGTTTATTCCCGATCTCTAGTTCGACCATGGCCTTCCATTCTTGAAATTTCTTAAACACTTCAGACTTGTGTTTCAAGAAGTAGATCCATGTCTTTCTCGTCGAATCATCGATGAAGGTCACATAGTACTGAAATCCTCCCAGTGAGGTTACCGGGGATGGGCCCCATATATCGGAGTGGACCAATGCTAGCTTTTCCATCTTGGGATTTTTTCCACCTTTCTGGAAGCTCACCTTCTTTTGCTTTCTGAAGATGCAACCTTCACACATGTCGAGGTTGATAGACTTCAAGCCTGGAAGTTTGCTGTCCTTTGCTAACACCTTCATTCCCTTCTCACTAATGTGACCCAAACGTCGATGTCACAGTTCTGAGCAGTTTTGCGACACAGCTGCCGCAATTGTACACTCCTCATCGGTCATCATGTACAGTGTACCGACCTTGCTCCCTCGGGCTATCACCATAGCTCATCGTGAAACTTTCCAAGCTCCACTACTGAACGAAATGGACTGTCTTTCTGCATCGAGTTGACCTACTGAGATCAAATTCTTGGTCAAACTCGGAACATGCCTCACTTTCGTTAGCATCCATACCGAACCATTTGGAATGCGAATCTTCACATCGCCCATTCCAACAACATTCAACGTTTCTCCGTCGGCTAGATACACTTTACCGAAATTACCCGCAATGTAATTTTTGAATAAATCCTTCTGAGCGGTCGTGTGAAATGATGCCACAGAGTCTAGAATCCACGAATCTATATTTCTCTGTACGACAAGCATTAAACAGTCATCCAAATCCTCGTTGCTTGCAACATTTACCACATGACATCTGCCGGTTTTCTTATTCGGCTGCTTGCACTCATGGGCGAAGTGCCCCATACCCTGACAGTTATAGCATCGGAGATTCTTCTTGCTTCGATCGCTATTTTTGCCATCTCGGCTCTTTCCTCTTCTACCTCTGGATTTTGAACGACCTCTTTCGTCCAATATGTCCTTACCCCGGTATCTTGAACCGACGTTCAAGGCTGCTCCATCATTTGAGCATTCACCCATATCTTGTCTCCTGAGTTCCTCAGCGAGTATTTGATCTCGGATGCCGTTGTAAGTCAGTTTCTTCTTTCCAATTGATTGCTGACAGCAGCTCGCATGAACTCACAACTGTTCGGTAGAGAGGCTAGCAATATTAGGGCTCTTACCTCATCTTCAAAAGTTATCTCAACCGCATCAAACTGATTTACGGTGTCGATGAACTTATTTACGTGGTTAGCGACATGTGTGTTCTCAGCCATGCGTAGGTTGAACAACTTACGCATGAGATGTATCTTGTTGTTTGCGGATGGTTTTTCATACATGTCGGTGAGGACCTTCATCATCCCCATCGTCGTCGTCTCTCTTGTGACGTTGTGCGCCATGCTCCTAAATAGTGTTAGTCGGATCACTCCCAACACTTGTCGGTCTAAGAGTTTTCACGCCTCCTCGGTGGTCGCGGTCGGCCTATCCTCGAGAAGAAGTGGTTGATGCATCTTCCTCCTGTACAGATAGTCTTCTATTTGCATTCTCCAGAATGCGGAGTCCTTTCCGTCGAAGTTCTCGATCACATGTGCGCCTTTGTCTTCTTTTGCCATTGATCTTCCTCCCGATCCTCGACCTTAGTTCTGCAAACCTCGGGCTCTGATACCACTTGATAGGAAATCAGGCGAACAGAAATACAAAACCGCACACACAATTTGATAACGGAGTTCACCCAACGATGGCTACGTCTCCGGGCCGCTACACGTGACACTGATATATATATTATAAGGAGGATTACAAACGTAATGTAGCTTGATCACAAATTTATGGTTCTCTCACAACTAGAACTCTCTCTTTACAATATTCTCTCTTGAATATGTGATAATCAAAATATAAGATAGGTGAGACATTATATAGAACTCATAGTGGCTCTGATTACAAATCTTAGTGATGTGGGATAATCAGTGAACATGACCAAAACACATTTGACTCCACAACTTAACATTTCCATCTGTAATATTTTGATTCAAAGTTATGGTGTCTAAAGCAACATTAGAAACAAGAAAAAAGGGTAACAATATGATTGTGCATATGGGAATCAACAAGCATTTTTCTAATGTTATCATGATGAATCTTCTTGTTTTTGTTTTTATTTTTGCATGTATCTTTGTTTTTATTTGATCATAAAAATGCAAGTAGGGATAGACAAATTGAATATAGACTTTGACGCCGGTCCATTCTCGGTTTCTTTTATTTTAAGTAATGTAGGAAAAAGACTCCAATGGTGCTTATTAAATATACTCCACAAAGTCATGTTTTGCCAGCGAAGAAAAATCTTATGTAAACCTTTATGAGGAAAATACTGTCAGCAATATGTTTACCTATATTGACCTTTGGTGGGCAATGTATTGAGCTCAAAGCCTTGAGTGCTTCATGTATGAAAAATATGTGAATTTTTACTGCTTATGCTAAAACTTTTCAAGAACAATGTTTAAAAAAGATGAATTTACGAAGAACCGTCATCCAAGCATTATAGTAAATTGTGTTTGATGTATCAACTTGAAGTATACTCATTTAAGCTATCGAGTATCGAGGGCAAAAAAGTGTTGATCTTATGGTATCCTAGTTTTTTTCTTTTCGGAAACAAACGGAAAGAGGTGCCCAAGTTTAAAGTGATGAATTTTTTTAAGAACAATTATCCAAACATGGATGCATAATAATCTAAATTGAGACTATTTGCTACAAAACGCAGTAGAACTATGTTTAAATGTTCGTCGTGGACTTAATTTTACCAAAGAATATTATGCAAACATGAACTCTCAATCATTTATGCTTTGATTAGGCCATTTCTTAACATTCGACGAAGCTGCTTCAAAACACCAGATATGTTATGAAAAATTCTGTCACATATGCTTTTTAACGTTTGGTAAACTGTGCATTTAGTGTACCAAGTAGTTTACTTAAAAAATATACTACAGAAAATGTGGAATTTTGATACTATAGAAAAGTTCAATAACAAAATAATTCATTAATCCTATATAACACTAATTTCAAGTTTCAACTGCTTTTCATAATTTCAATAAAAAAGGTATGATTACATTTACTACCATATTAAATGTAGGACAGATTCTATTTTTCCACATCTACAATAACAATATATTTATATTGAAAAGATACAATCAAACGAACCAGTTAGGTCGGATAGCTACAGGCTAGGACAAAAAGTCATGAAAGAACTTGCATGTTTATAATACACGGTAATTAACGATATAGAAAATTAAATAATCACATTAGTTTATGGACAATCATTTTTTTTTTGACCTCACCTCAAGCTCACCCATTTGTTTCAATTTTGGACTTCAGAAAATCAATATATGTTCTACAACGAAGACTACATGTGACGGGTTTTGTTGACTTTATTTCCATCGCTTTCTTTTTCATTTACATTCGATGAAATCGTGGGAGCTATGTGAGCTCGTTGGAGCACTCTTTGACTTCGATGAGCTCATTATAGCATGTTGGAACTCGAAGGAGCTTCATCTAATGTTAGTGGAATTTCCTTTATAGTTTGGAGAAGCTTTGGTGAAGCACGTCATTTTTCGTTTTTACTAAAAATAAATAAATTTTTTCTCAGTATTACCAAAAGATCTTAATATTAATTTGGAGCACCAAACGGAAATGCATCTTAGGCTTACCGTTAACCCGCCTATTTAGTAACCTGTCACGTGTCGTATGTGGAGACTATTGAAACTTGTTTAGTTCTTATCTCAAACTTGTTTAGATAAAAAAAAAAATGAGTTGATTGTGCACCTGTCCAATTGACTTCTTATCTCAAACATATTTCAAGAATAGGATATCCGGAACTCTTTAATTAAAAGGGCAAGGAATTTTCAAATTAAGAAAACTTCATTTTTTTTTTTCTGGCTCAAACTGAAAATTTACTTGGTTAAAACATGGACAGTCAGACAGAGAAGTATTTACAACAATTGACGAACTTAAAAGTTAAAAGGAACTTACAAGTTTCTGCTTAGGTATGCAAAAGCAATCAGGTAACACTTAACACACTTACACGCGCAACAAAAGAGAAGACTGGGGCTTCCATGGATATCAATTTGTCAATATTAACGAGTTTTAAAGTTTTTACCAAGTATAAGAACATTAAACTGACAACTTACAGCTCTAAGAAACCTTGTCCCAAAATTATTAACAAGCATATAAATAAATAATATACAGATTGCTATCGACCTTCAAGATAATGGATTGGCACTAATCACTATACTCAAGAGTCTGAAAAGAATACAGTTTCCATATAAATTTGTCTTGAACGGGAAACAAGTGGTCTCATTTCGGAGCTATAAATATGTCATCGAGGATGTAAAAGTGTCATCGTGATCTCATTAGTAGAAGAGTTTGGTACACCCTTGCTTGAGGTATAAACACCATCAACACCCTCAAAAGGATTCCTTTCGGTGAAAAAACCAGGTTGTTTAGGTTGCGGTAATTCACCATTGCTACCAAACATCATCAATACATCTGACATAATCGGCCTATCTTCTTGGCTTTGTTGCACACATAACAATGCCACGTGTATGCATCTCAAAATTTCATATATATGGCACGAGTCCGTCAAATGTGCTTCAACCAGTTCTAAAGACTGGCCTTCGTTGTAAAGCGTCCATGCCTAGACAATTACAAATTTTAGAAATCCAAGTGTCGAGATGTTCTGTATGCTTAAGTATGTTAATAAACGAAAATTGATGAATGATGTAAAAATGAAGTCTAAGGAAGAGGAAAATAAGGTTCTGTTCTGTTCTGTTTTATTTTATTTTTGTTTTTTCTGAAAAGTGAGTAATCATAATGGTTATGGGACAAGTGTTCGGCAATCTGATCCCAAAAACTCGTTTAGTATACTACTCGCCTTATGTTGGTGGCTTCTTTCTAGAAAAACAGAAAATCCACTCAAATGATGTCTAATAATTTCAAAGACTTCAAGTTTTAGTATCTAGATTATAACTCTAAATCTTAAATTAGACACCATGGCTTAGTGCCAATGTGGTTAAATAATTTAGAAAAGGAGTAAAGAACTCAAAATCTCACATGGCCAAGAAGGTTGAGATGGTGTTTAGGATGATGGAAACCACGATTTCTCCTCCCACTGACGATCTCCAAAACCAAGACACCAAAGCTAAACACGTCCATTTTTACGGAGATTACTCCATCCAGTTGGTACTCTGGGGACATGTAGCCACTGCAACGAAACATTAAAGAAACCTTGTAAGTAATAAAGTACAGTAACAAAATTGACACAGAAACATGTAAGTAACTAATATACACATAAATTTACAAAAAGTTTTTTTTTTCTTTTGTCTTACTATGTTCCGACCACTCTCATCGTGTTTGCAGCTGTTTGATTTCCCCCAAAGCATCTAGCCATGCCAAAATCGGCAATCTTAGGGTTCATATCAGTGTCTAATAAAACATTGCTAGCTTTGAGATCCCTGTGGATAATTCGCAGTCTAGAATCTTGATGAAGGTAAACAAGCCCCCGAGAAATTCCTTTAATGATGTGGAAACGCAGTGGCCAATTTAGCACTGAGCTGCGACCTTCATCTGTCCATGAGTTGTTAGTAATAATCTCCTAAGTTTTTACCAAAGCCTAAGTGCGTAACAGGAACGAATATGAAAAGTTATGTGAAAAACAAACCAAAAATGAAGGAGTCCAAACTTTTATTGGACATATATTCGTAAATCAAAATCTTTTCTTCATATTGAATGCAGCAACCAAGCAGCTTCACAAGATTACGATGTTGGAGTTTTGCGATAAATGTGACTTCATTCATGAACTCGACAGACCCTTGCTTAGAATCTCTAGAAAGTCTCTTAACCGCTACTTCTTGCCCCCCTTCAAAACTAGCCTGAGAATGAATAAATCTGCATTTGTGAGTCACAGTAAAAAGAAGTTTCTAATTCTCTTCTTGTAACATGTTTAATTTACTAACTACCAGGTTCTCAATTTCACATGTGATGATCAATGTGAATAATTTAGTGTATGATGTATGATGTTGCTGAATGACCAATCCAATTATAACATTTAGGCTATCACTTAGACGCCATATCTGTAATCAATGAGAAAAACGTGATAATGGTTTTCCATTATAAATTAATAAGGTCCTTACCTTGTAAACAGTACCATATCCACCTTCTCCAAGCTTGTTGTCGAGGGAGAAGTTATCAGTACCATCAATGATTTTAGCCAATTCAAACAATGGTAACTCCAAATCTTCCTTGTATGTATCGTTGCTCAAAGAATGTACAGAAAAATCTCTGGTTTCTTCTAAAAAAAAAGAGAGTGGGATCTTAAATTTAATTTTTGTATTTCATTGCACGACAACAACGTAACACAAACAAGAAACAACATACTCAATAAGTCGAAAAGGTTTGCCTACAAGATTTCAATGGATTGAAAGTACCTATTCTTGGTAATTTCCGTTGCTTCTTTTTCCAAGTAAAGAATGCCAGGATCAGGCCAATCAGTGCTACTGGAATCGATATTGCCAATCCAACTATAATTTTGTCTTTGTTGTTTCTACCAGAAGCAACAGGAGAAACTGCATCTGAATGAATAGAATTTCAATAAAATTAGTACAGCAACTCACTACTCATTCCCAGATTTTATAGTTCTGAATCTAAAGGGCGTCTTCAATAGAGTGCTAAAAATTAAGTAGTAAAAAGAAACAAAGAGATGGTGTACTAGTATGAGGACCATGGTTTGATCAGCTAATCTTTAAATTGCTCATTGAAGTGACGATTACTAAATAACTATCATTTCCATATCTAATGGAATTCTGCTTTTTAGGTTATGAGTCCAAATTGCACTTGAACATAAAGACAAACCCAAAAATAATTAATGTTCAAGACTCGTTAAGTAAAAGTACCGGACTCAGAGGCCGCCATCCTGATATAGACATCTTGCCCATCAGCGCCTAATTGTCGCAAGTCCATTAAATCTTCAAACCACAATAAACAACCACTTTCTTTCCCAGTAAAAATCAAACTTGAATAAGCCGTACACGAGCAGTTTCCCAAGCACCTCACTCTACATTCTTCAAGGCTCATGGTTGTGTTAAACCAAGCATTCCTTGTGTCAGGCAATTTAATTTCGGAATATTTTAAAAATATATCCCCCTTTACACAATCTAAATCTGTTCTTCTCTTACAACCAGTTGACCAATCCCCAGAGTTGTACGCCGATGGGTTTTTAACGACAAACTTATCCAAACACCCGCATATCGGAGAATTATTAATATTACATGTACCATAACCACCACACGATTTGTAAGTATCACAAGCATCGGTTGGTGGACCGTTCGAGTAAGTTATCCAATCGGTCTTTAGCTCAGCCCATGTCCACCACTGCATAAGGCCCAGTGGGCTCAACACTCTCCTAGGAAGAGCCGAACTGTTGAAGAGCACATAACTGAAGTTAACCTCGAGTTTATCAAACATGAAGTTATACTTGTAAATAATATTTGGTTTTAGTTTTGGTGCCCCGCTAAAGCGATCACCGATCCATACCCCACCCCTAAACGTCTCGTTGTCACCATTCCACAAAAGCATCTGAGGATACCCATGCGTATCCATCCTATATTTATAGTCACCGGTAGATGGATCGTCTTCGCTCTTCCATGAGGAGAGATACCACTCTTTACCCGTCACGAAATTTTTACCAATTTTCATTCCGGCTATAATCGTGTTTCCAGGATAATGAAAGCTCTGCCAAAGAAAATTATCAGGATTTTCCTCACCTGCGTCCTTAAGAACAAGATTACCCGTATCTAAAAGCTGTGCCATGGGATTCTGTACAGAATATGAAACATTGGAAGACCATATTATTTGGTTTGTACTGTTAAGAATGACTAGAACTCCAGGTTCTCTGAGCTTTAAAGTACCTAAAGAATCGGTGAGGGGGGTCTCTCTGTTGGCAACCCAAACCGGGGTAGTTGTGTTTATATTTGTGTACCATATTCCTACATATCGATTTTTCGATTTCCCGGGGCTGAAAAATCCCAATTCAAAGCTCTCACCTGAAGAGATTATAGTATCACCATCCGTTACGCTTTGAGTTAAAGTTATGGTGTCTAAAGCAGTATTATAAGCTATCAAACTGAAAACTGAAAAGAATATGCTAAGGTGAATGAAAAAGCATTTGTTTGATTTGCTCATGATGAAAATACATGCAATTCGTATCGCTCCTTAGTTTTGTAGTTTGATCATGAATACATATGTAGGGAACAAGAAAATTTGACAGACTTGTTGGTTCTGTACTATATCAAAAAGCAATAATTGAAAGGACAATAAATTAAAAGACAGGGACGCAATGAAAATAACAATTTATTTCTCACAATTGAAATATAAATTACAATTCCTGACTCGACAAAATTAAAATTACACTAATTTAAATTCCAGACAGATTTAATATAACTTATTAAACTCCTGAACTGAATTGTAATTGTTTGAAACTATCAGACAGAATAGTATAAAACTAAACTGCTGGACTGTTTCTGTAAATACAGAAAAGTAAATTACAAAATTGAACATTACAGAATAGAAAAGGACTGGAAAGTAAAATACAGAAAGTAAACAATATTTAAATGAAATGGACAAAATGTAAATTACAGAATTAAAAAGACTAAAATGAAATAACAGAATAATAAAAGAAGAGACAACTGCTGACCAGTTTTCCTTAAACAATATTTCCCGAACCACCTTTAAAGGTTTCTGGTTTCGGGACTTTGTTCCCAAGGTACAACTTCTGTCTCAGAGTGGCTCGTATGGAAACCGGCACCGAACCACAGGTTGAGCTATTGGAGGTGCGGTTCTCTCTCTCTAATGTGTATGCTATCCTGTGAGTTGTGTGTTGTGATTGTGTCTGAAATGAGAGGGGGAGGGCTGCCTTTTATAGCCTCTCTTGAAACCGCAGCCATAATGGTCAATTAATTCTGGGAGTTACACCCCCATAATCCGCCCAATCAATTTCTAAAACTGCTGTAATTTAATCTCATTTATTGCTTGTGTTTCAGTTGCTGAAAACTCTAGGAACTGTTTTTATATTTTATATAAAACTCTCTTTTCGGATTTGACCCAAGACCCGAGACCCGAGACATTCCCCAAATCCCAAGCCCAAGCCCAAGCCCAAGCCCAAGTGCCCGCGACCCGAGACACGAGACACGAGCGAGCGCGCGTGTGTGGTACAAACTAATACTCTTAGATGTATGTGGACATGTTAGTTTAACAACTACATGGGTTGGTATTGTATATATATTGTAAAATTAACTCTTAATCTTCCAATATAGGATAACCCTCGATGGTTTTTCCATTTACCATTTCATTTTCCAGAATTGAGCTTTCGAGAGCCCAACTTTGAAGCCGATTAGTATTCACACCCATTCTCCGAATAGGTCATGCGATATACCGTTACGAAGCTCGTCACACGAGCTACTCAATCGCGTTGCGTACGGTATTAACAACTCAGCGTTGTCACATGTAATATCGACTCGAAGTTGGTCCTGTGACCATTCGGAAACACCCATATAAAACATGTTTTTCCAACAATCCCCCACATGAATGCAATTGGCTGAAAATAAAAATGCCCTTAAATGCATACGAGAGAACTGCAAGAGTTCACTGCATAAGGGCAGGTAGCGCGCACCTTGAACTTGCCGTAGTGACGTAAAATTTGATATGCTACTATTGGGTAGCCTTTAAGCCTTAAACCCTTTAACGTTTGTGCATACCAGGGTAATACTCACACAGTGTCCTCTCTACACCACATACTAAGCCCTTTGGTTGTTGTCCATATTTGGCCGTGGACTGCCTTGGCAAAATTCAACCGAGTGCTCTAGTGATTTAGCCCATGGCTCGTCACATAGTATCGGCCATACACACTCGTCATAGGTGATTTCAAGTCAAGTGTGTCCTGACTCACCCATCTCGACCTTCGAGATCCTTGGTTTCATTAAGAGCCTCATGCTCACCCTTTAGATGGTCTAGGTCTATCACTCTTTCATCCTAGAAATGGGTTGGGAACTTAAGTTCCCGAGTGCTTTGTTCGGTCACCCCCACAGTTCTGTTTTCCCATTGAACCCGATGCTGGGGAATCCAGTTCGGGTTGGGTTGCCTCTGAGGAGGTTTCCAGTTTGATGGGATTCAACCCCATTCCCCTCGATGAAACTTCAACTCCTACCTGAGTCAAGCCTTTTGTAAATGGATCCGCAATATTGTCCTTAGATCTCACAAAATCTAACGACACCACACCGTTAGCTAACAATTCTCTTACGGATTTATGTCTCCGACGAATGTGTCGGGACTTTCCATTATACATATAATCATGCGCCCGTCCAATAGCCGACTGACTATCGCAGTGCATGCTTATTGCTGGGACAGGTTTTGGCCACAATGGAATTCTTTCCAGAAAGCTTCTCAGCCAGTCAACCTCTTCTGTTGCTAGATCCAACGCTATGAACTCAGATTCCATAGTTGATCTGGCTATGCAGGTCTGCTTGGATGATCTCCACGAGACAGCTGCTCCTCCCATCACGAACATATATCCGCTAGTGGATCGTGTACTGTTGGAATCTGAGATCCAGTTTGCATCAGAATACCCTTCCAGTATAACTGGATATCTGGTATAATGCAACCCTCGGTCGGCAGTGTACCTCATGTATCTGAGAAGTCTCATGATGGCCTTCCAGTGTTCCTCATTGGGATTACTGGTGTACCTACTCAGTCTACTCACTAAGTTGGCTATGTCTGGTCTAGTACAGTTCATAACGTACATCAAACTGCCTATTATTCGAGAATATTCCAATTGTCTCACACTCTCCCCAAAATGTTTTTTCAGGGTGGTTGAGATCTCTATCGGAGTTCTGGATGTCGCTTTACTATATTTATTAAATTTGTCAAGCATCTGCTTGACATATTGAGTTTGAGATAGCGCATATCCGTCTGATGTCTTGGTAATTTTCATACCAAGTATTACATCAGTGACATCAAAATCTTTCATCTCGAATTTTTGTGACAACATTCTCTTAGTGGAGTTGATGTTATCAATACTCCCTGTTATAATCATGTCATCTACGTAGAGGCAGACTACCACGTAGTCGTTTTCATTTCCTTTTACGTAGTCGCATTTGTCACATTTATTTATCCGAAAACCGTTTGATAGCATCACTCTATCAAATTTTTCGTGCCATTGTTTAGGTGCTTGTTTAAGTCCATACAAGGACTTCACAAGTTTACACACCTTGTGCGCTTTACCTGGAACCACAAACCCTTCCGGTTGTTCCATGTAAATTTCCCCTTCCAGTTCACCATTCAAGAACGCCGTTTTAACATCCATTTGATGTATTTCTAGATCGAACAGTGCCGCGAGAGCAATGACTATCCGGATTGACGTCTTCCTGGACACAGGAGCATAGGTGTCGAAATAGTCGACACCTTCGGTTTGTCTAAAACCTTTCACTACAAGCCTCGCCTTGTATTTCTCGATTGTTCCATCGAGCTTTCTCTTCCTCTTGAAGATCCACTTGTGTCCTAATGGCTTACACCCGGGTGGTAGATCCACTAGTTCCCAAGTGTGATTTTGTAATATCTATTCAACCTCATTGTTGATCGCCTCCTCCCAATATTGGGCTTCCGGGGATGACATTGCTTGTTTGAATGTCGCCGGTTCGCCTTCTATCATGAAGGTTACAAAATCTGGACCGAAAGACGTTTCCTTTCTAGCCCTTTTACTACGTCGAGGCTCTTCTTCTTCTTCCTCCAACGGTTCACTTGCCCCCATATTTTCCTCACTGTTTGACTCCTCAGTCTCTACAGTTATGGAAGACTTACGGGGAAAGATCTCCTCGAAGAAAGAAGTTTCTCAAGCTTCGATGATAGTATCTACATGCACATAAGGATTATCGGACTTGTGCACGAGAAAACGATAGTATCTACACACAGTCTACCGTCTTTGGCCCTATTATCGTTCTTTTCGGAAGCGAGACAAGGACCTTTGCAAGAAAACCCCAAACCCTTAAGAATTTATAGCTCGGCCGATGGCCTTTCCATAGTTCATAAGGTGGTATATCACGCTTCTTATGCGTTAGCTTGTTCAATACATAGTTGGCGGAAAGCAGCGATTCCCCCCACATGTTCTGGGGTAAACCAGAACTTATTAACATATCATTCATCATTTCCTTGAGCGTCCTATTCTTACGCTCGACAACCCCATTATGCTCCGGAGAGTATGGAGCTGTGGTTTAATGTATAATGCCACTTTCTGCGCATATCTGCGAAAATGGTGCCTCGTATTCACCGCCTCTATCACTCCTCAACATTTTAATCTTTTTATTGAGTTGATTTTCTATTTCGGTCTTATAAAGAGCGAATTTCTCTACCGCTACGTCTTTACTTCTCATTAAGTAGACATAGCAGTATCTAGTACAGTCATCTATAAACGTGATGAAATGTTTTTTTCCTCCTCGCGTTTGTATAAACTATAAGTCACATACATCTGTGTGTATTAGACCGAGAGGTTCAGTACTTCATTCAATATGTTGATACGAAGACTTGGTTAATTTTGCCTCAACATAAATCTCACATTTATGTTTTTTATTGAATACAAAACTTGATAGTAGATTTAGTGATATTAATTTCTTCATTGAACTAGTATTCACATGACCTAATCTACCATGCCATAAATTAAATGAATCACAAGAATAAGCAAAAGAAGTTTTATTGGCCACTTGGGCAACACTAACGATTACATTATTCTTGGTACTGGCCTCAGCCTTAGTACCCTCAATAGCAGACTCGGCTTTAGGAGCCGGAGTACCAACATTTAATTTAAACATGTCGTTGGTAATATAGCCACGACCTACATACATTCCATTAAGGGTGATTACAATTTTAGCAGATTCAAATACAACTTTAAATCCTTTGTTCACCATCACTGAGCCGGAGACTAGATTCTTGCTAATTTCCGGCACATGGAGCACGCCGTTCAGTGTCAGCTCATTTCCCGACATCATCTTTAGCATCACGGTTCCTTTACCTTCCACCCTGGAAGTAGCCGAGTTCCCCATGAAGTAGCTCTCATTGTCCACGGCCGTATAGGTCTTGAACATCCATTTGCTGGCACAGATGTGACTAATGGCGCCTGTGTCCAGCCACCATTCCTTTGGGTTGCTCCCCACCAGGTTCACTTCCGAGACCACATCACTCAGGTGCATATAGTCTTTTCCAGCATCATCTCCTCCCTCAGCCACATTTTCCTGAGCAGGTGCCCTCTTCCTCTCTTTCCCTTGGAACTTCCTATTTGGGGGGGTGGGGGGGGGGGGGGGGCTTGTCGATGCACATCTTACAATCCGCGGCACGATGGCCCGGTTTATTGCACACAAAGCAGTCTCCCATGAATTTCTTCTTGAGAGAAGCACCGACACCGCTGTCAAAGCGTTTCCGCTTGGATACAGCGTCCTCAACCACATTGGCCTTGGCAACCGCGTTGCCTGCTCCGCCACCGCCTTTCCTTCCAGATCGGCGGTTGCTTTGATCAACATTGAGCCTCTCAATGAGTCCCTCCAAGGTCATAGTCTTTCGCTTGTGTTTCAGGTAGTTGTGAAACTCTTTCCATGATGGTGGCAGTTTCTCAATCATTAATGCCACCTGGAAAGGTTCGTTTATCACTAGCCCCTCAACCTCAAGCCTATGGTATGTGAGTTGGAGTTCCTCAACCTGCTCGATAACACTCTTTCCACCAGTCATCATGTACTCGTGAAAGTCCGTGATGACAAATTTCTTTGCGCCAGCGTTATTCACTTTGTACTTTCTTTCGAGAGACTCCTAAAGCTCCTTTGCAAACACCTTGGGCTCGAACACACTGAAAAGAGTGTCATCTAGAGCACACACGATGTAGTTTCGGCATAGGTAGTCGCCGTGTTTCCACGCTTCCACCGCCGAAACCGTCTACACGTCCTCATCGTCCTCGCTAAGGACACGTGCAGTCTCCTTGAGAAAACAGGTAAGGTTAAGGGCAGTTAAATAAAACAACATTTTTTGCTGCCAATGTTTGAAGTTGTTGCCCCTAAACTTTTTCGGTTTCTCTAGATGAGAGGTTGGCAACATTGGCATAGACGGCGTTGCCAGAGCCTTGCCTTTTGCCCTGGCCGCAGCCACAAGCGCTGCCTTGGCCGCAGCCTTAGCAGGAGCCTGTGCTGCGGCCGCAGCCGCAGCCATAGCATCGGCCTCTGCCGTAGCTGCATTGGCCGCAGCCTTTGCTGCCGCAGCTTCGGCCTCAACCTCAGTCTAAGCCCCCCACTCGTAGCGCTCGCAATGTTTTGGCTACTGCCAATCACAACTGCGTCATGCACGTTTCCCGAAGGAACGATGGGTGTTTGATCCTCATTAGTCATCTGAAATGACAATATAAAACCGTTTAGTTTCTTGCAAGAAAACTAAAATTCTTAATCGCAAATACTAATTATAACTTAATTAGTTTGATTCAAAAGAATAAAAACAATTAAAAGAGATTCTAGCGTGAAAATCAAATCACTTTTGATTTCACTAAGAATTCTCTTATAAATTCTAGAATTAAATGATTAAAACCAAATCGGATTTATTCTATTTGCAAACTTCAATTTCTAGTAAACTAGCAATGACTTTGCAAGAATAAAAACCGAGACGTCAACAAAAATAAATAAGAAAAGTCCTCTACTTTTCGCAAATAGTAAAACCAAATAGGAAATATTGTTTAAGATTGTTGGTTTTGTACTATATCGAAAAGCAATAATTGAAATAACAAAGGACTGCAATGGAAATAAACAATTTTATTTCTCACAATTGGAATATAAATTACAATTCCTGACTCAACAGAATTAAAATTACACTAATTTAAATTCCAGACTGTTGGTCCATAAGGGTCTAAACCTTAGAGGGGGGGAGGGGGGTGAATAAGGTTTACGTACTATTTTCGCGGAATAAAAACTATGAGTTATTAACTAAGCTAATTAGTAGATTCTTCTAACTTAAACACTTGTGTTAACTATTAATGCTATTTTAAGCTATTCAAGCAACCAAAATAAGCAATAAATAAGTGCGGAAAGTAAAAGTTAAGGGAAAGGAATAACACAAGATTTATAGAGGTTCGGCAAAACGCGCCTACGTCCTCTCCTCGGTATTCACACTATCGAGTGTTTCACTAGAATCTTCGTTCCAAGGTTACAACCTAACGAGCTAATCAACCGATTTAGGTCCCCCTCACTCTATGAGTATCCCGAATGAAAAGACCTAGAGCTTTTAAGCTACACTTGCTTACAAAGCCTCTACCCGATCACTCGCTCACAAATGAGTTTATAAATTACTCTTACAAGTTTGTATTTGAAATGAATCACTCACTAACAAATAATTTCTTGGTGTTGATAAGATTACAATAATATTACACTCAAGAAGGTTTTTGAATAAAAGTGAGAATTTAAAGTATAAGCTTGTATGATCTTGAATTTGATAGCTTGAATTGCTGTTGATAATTTGGTGTCTTCAACAATGGATTAGGGGGCTATTTGAAGAGCCAAAAAGGTCCATTGGTCCATAGATGACCGTTTAAATTTGTTGAGTTTATTGCTCAATGGTTTTTCAGCAGTTACCCAGTTTTTCAGGATAAGTCAAAAAGCTGCTTTTTGAATTTCTACAGAAACGATCGGTCGTTGTCTGTAAAACGATCGGTCGTTTTTCTTGTGGACTCTTTGGAAGAAATCAGAACCAAAACGATCGGTCGTGTCTGAAAAACGATCGGTCATTTTTCTTGTTAACTTTCTGGAAGAAATTTGATCTGAAACGATCGGTCGTTTCTGCCTTACGATCGGTCGTTTCTCTTGTGAACCCTGAAAGAAATTTGATCTGAAACGATCCGTCGTTTCCGCCTTATGATCAGTCGTTTCTGCCTTAGCAATTTCTCGGTTTCCTCGACATAATTCGAAGGCTCGTAACCTGTTCATTTTAGGTCCGATTGATGTTCCTCTTGAACTGTTGGCTTCGTATTTACGTAATGTATCATTTCAAACCTTTAACACGCTAGATAAATGATTAGTACGCAAAACAAGCTTTTATCATGTTTTACAAAATTTTGTTATCATTAAAATAATCGATTAGAAGAACATCGTTCAACAATCTCTCCCTTTTTGATGATGACAAAATATTGATTTTAAACATACTATAAGCTCTTTTTGCTTAAACAAGTATAACCGAGATGTGTAGATGACGTTTTACTTGGATAAAAAGTTTTAGTGAAAAACAAGTAAATGTCACAACATCCGATAAAACGAAATCATACGAGGCTTAAAGGTTTTTGAAAGATAACGAAAGAACAAATGCAAGCGAAAAATTTGCCATGGTTTTGCCTAAAAATGTTCAATCGCCACAAAAGAAAAACAACAAAAATAACCCAAGCAACAATATATAATGCGCACAATTTTCAATAGCCATCAACTAAGATAAAAACACATTTCTAGTATCATAAACAATCAATCGCACAACGTCATAGAATATAACAAGCAACATGAAAAGAAACGCTCATAATATAAATGTAAAAACGTTTCCTACTTATTACATCAAAAACATACGTTGTTCGAAGAAAATGGAAATAATAGAAATACAACGCAAAATAAAAGAGAGAGGTATTTCTCCCCCTTTGACATCATCAAAAAAATATAAAAAAAAAGAACCGCCTAGTCGCGGTGGGAGGTCGCGTCGTCCTCTTCATCTCCGTCGTCGTCGTCGTCCGGTCCAGCAAGGTCGGGAAAAAATTCGTGGAATTGCGCCCTTTGCTCGGCTCTTTCGCGATCAAGTTGGTCGAGCTCTTCTTGACCTGGTTTCAAGAATCGAAACATTCGATGGATCATTTGCGCATTTCGGCATTGGTTGATGTAGAGAGCATCGTAGAACTTGTCGGAACGCGGGACACGGGAGGAAGATCCCACTTGAACTTTTCCTCGACTTCGAGAGGGTCGAGAAGAGGAAGGGATGTGGGATGGGGGAAGGGACTCGGAGGAAATAGGAACATCCTCATGAGCAGCAACTCGAGGTGTGGCCTTGGCGCCGACATACTCTTCCTCTTCGGGGGAAAGAGGGGTATAGTCGGGGCCGGACACCCGTTTACCGGACCAAGTTATGGTCTTGGCGGTAGTGTTGAATTTGATGTACATTTGGGAGAGATATGCGGTGTCCCAAATGTGTTTGTCTTTGTTTTTGAAAAGAGTTCCACCGGGAACGAGTTGAATGTCTTTTAAGATGGCGGAAATCAAGGCACCGTAAGGTAGCCCATTCTTGAATTTCGTTTTTAGCGAATCCATCTTAAAGAATATGAGCTTCGCGAAGTCAATTTTGACTTGGCGATGGATGCACCCTAGAAGGAAGATGTACTCATTGGTAACATCCGTGAAGTTTGAGGTATGAGGGAGGACAATATGGGCGAGGATATGGTAGGCTAATTTATTTTTAAAGAGAAGGCCATGAGCTTTGTGTGAGCGATTATTATGGGTGGGATGAAATAGCTCATCTTTGAGATAGTTAAAATTATCGATCTCGAGGATTTCGCAAAGTTCGTCACTTTGCTCGTACACCCCATCATCATCGAGGTGTAGAAGATTTCGTAAACAGTCTATACCGTAAGCGAAAGGTTGGCCATTGAACGATGAACGCAAGCGGAGTGCGTCATCATGACCCCTATCAAGAACTAGGTTATGGTAAAATTCATATATATTTTCAGTGAAGAAAGGCTCTTTTAGGGTTAGAATTGTGTCGAGTTTTTGAAAGCGTAGATTTTGCATAAGAAGTGGAAATCGTTCAAGGAATAGAGGCATGTCTATTGTAAAGTTGGACAATATACCTCTTTTAGCGATTGTAGGTGGATAGAGAGGAGGAAGAGAGGCCGAAGAGGCACCGGGGCCCGATCGTGGAGTGGTGGAGGAGCCGGTTCGCGGAGGGCGAGGAATAGGTGGGCGACGAGGGGACGGAGGGACGTACTCGTCCTCATGTTCATTGACGAGGGAGGTTTTCGATTTCTTAGTACGAACCATGGTTGGATGAAAAAAAATTTAGGATTTTAAGAATTTGGGGTTTTTAAGAACTTTGGGATTTTAAGAAACAATCAATGGATTTGATGATTATTAGGGATAATTAAGAAATTTGGTTATAAATATATAGACAATTGGAGTTTTTTGAAGATTTTGGGGAGAGGGTGCGAATTTTTTGATATAGAGAGATGAAGGGTTTTGAGATAATGAAAGAAAATTAGGGTTGAAGGATTATTAAAACGCTGATAAACAGAAAAACGATCGGTCCTTTTGGAATTTCGACCGGTCGTTTTGGGATGAAAATGTTCCAGTGAGCACATTGAAAAAACGATCGGTCGTTTTTTCAGAACGATCGGTCGTCTGTGTAAAAACGATCGGTCGTTTTTCACAGCGATCGGTCGACTGTAACATTTAGACAGAACAAGAATTATTGCACTTTTCGACACTGATTTGGCAATAAAATATATATATATAATCAATCAAATATATATATATATATATATATGTGTACAAGTCACACATCAAACATGCCTAACTCTCGTCGAATAAAGCAAAATTGTTCCTCGTTAAGGGGTTTTGTAAAAATATCGTCTAATTACCTATCGGTACTTATATATTCAAGTATAATATCCCCTTTTTGAACATGATCCCTTAGAAAATGATGTCGTAAATTAATATGTTTAGTACGAGAGTGTTGAATCGGATATTTCGAAAGATTTATAGCACTAGTATTATCACATAAAATAGGCACACTATCAAAAGATAATTCAAAGTCCTTTAGTTGTTGACGCATCCAAATGATTTGTGCGCAACAACTACCCGCGACGACGTATTCCTCCTCCGCCGTAGAAAGTGCAACCGAGTTTTGTTTCTTGCTATGCCAAGAAACTAAGGCGTTTCCTAAAAAATGGCAAGTGTCACTAGTACTTTTTCTATCTAAATGACAACCGGCAAAGTCGGCGTCGGAATAGCCAAGTAAATCAAAAGTAGTATCATGAGGATAAAACAATCCTAAATTGCATGTTCCTACAAGATATCTAAATATGCGCTTAACGGCTATCACATGCGATTTCTTAGGGCAAGATTGATACCTAGCACACAAGCAAACACTAAACATGATATCGGGTCTACTTGCGGTTAAATATAAGAGAGATCCAATCATACCTCTATATAGCTTTTGGTCCACGCTTTTACCCGATTCATCCTTGCCTAGTTTTGTTGCCGGACTCATTGGAGTTCCTTTGCATCGCTCATGTTGAATCGTTTGAGCAAGTCCCTTGTATATTTGGCTTGATTTACGAAAATTCCGTCCTTTGTTTGTTTGATTTGCAATCCTAGGAAGTAGGTGAGTTCGCCCATCATGCTCATCTCAAATTCGCCTTGCATACACTTAGAAAACTCCTCGCACATACGAGCATTAGTAGCACCGAAAATAATATCATCAACATAAATTTGAATTAAAAGCATGTCTTTTCCATCCTTTTTAATAAAAGAGTAGTATCCAAAGTACCACGAGAAAAGCCTTTTTCAATCAAAAATTTACTAAGTCTTTCATACCAAGTCCGGGGTGCTTGTTTTAAACCATAAAGTGCTTTTTGAAGTTTGTAAACATGATCGGGAAACTCGTGATTTTCAAAACCGGGTGGTTGTTTTACATAAACTTCCTCATTTATAAAACCGTTTAAAAATGCACTTTTAACATCCATTTGAAACAATTTAAAACATTTAAAAGAAGCATAAGCAAGCAACATTCTAATAGCTTCTAGTCTAGCTACGGGTGCGTAAGTTTCATCGAAATCGATGCCTTCTTCTTGGTTATACCCTTGAGCCACTAGTCTAGCCTTATTTCTAATAACTACCTCGGATTCATCCATCTTATTACAGAATATCCATTTCGTACCTATGATGGTTTTCTCACGCGGTCTAGGAACTAAAGTCCATACGTTACTACGCTCGAATTGATTTAATTCGTCATGCATAGCTAATACCCAACTGTCATCGAGTTCCGCTTCATGAATGTTCTTAGGCTCTAATTGAGATAAGAATGCAAAATGAGTAACTAAATTTCTCAAAGAAGAACGTGTATGCACTCTTTCTCCCGGGTTACCCAAGATTAATTCTTGCGGATGGTGATTGGCAAACCTCCATTCTTGAGGCAAATCCTCATGAATGTGTACACTAGATTCTAAGTCCGTTTGAAGTCTCTCTATAGTGACTTCTTCAACAACGGGTTCAACCTCTATCCTAGGCGTAGACTCTACGCTAGATGAAACATGATTAGAAGAAGATGCATTATGAAAAATATCATTATCAATATTATGAACAATTAATGGCTTATCAATCGTCGGTAAAATCTCATCAAAAGAAACATGTACCGATTCTTCCACCAATAAAGTTCTTTTATTAAAAATTCTATACGCTTTACTCGATATAGCATATCCGATGAAAATTCCTTCATCGGACTTAGCATCGAATTTTCCTAAATTATCCTTACCATTATTATGAACATAACATTTACAACCAAATGCACGTAAATGAGAAATATTGGGCTTTCGCTCATTCCATAATTCGTAAGGTGTCTTTTTCAATATGGGCCATATTAAGGCTCTATTTAAAATATAACAAGCGGAATTTACGGCTTCGGCCCAAAAATAATTTGGCAAATTATTTTCACAAAGCATGGTCCATGCCATTTCCTCTAGGGTTCTATTCTTTCTCTCTACTACCCCATTTTGTTGGGGCGTACGAGGGGCCGAAAAATTGTCACGCCCCAAAATCCATAAACACGGATATCGAGGCATGACCTTTTTAAATAAAAGGAAAACAACCGGTTGGTACAAAATTAAAATTTTAAAAGAAAAACTAGCGAGCTTCAAGGAACAATTAATCAATAAATGAAAGTGTTTGCCAAACGTGGCTACAAAACGAGACAGTTTTGACAAATTTATAAAAGGAAATAAACGAATGTAAATTGCCTGTAGGCTACAACCTCAAAATGTAATCTAAGTGAAAAGAAAATGAAAGCCCCGAGCCCATGTGATGTATTGCCAGAGCTCCTAACTGAACGTCTCAACCTATAATGTACCTGAAATACAAAATTGTAACGGTGAGTCCCACGCACATAACTAGACGGGACGGCAGCACAATACCGTCACTCCATCCCATAAATGCAAGAGCTCACAAATTCTACAACTACGATAATCGACGTATAAAAGAAATATAATAACATTCTACAACTAGATAAATTAAATAAATTAAATAAGATCAACACACATCTATAGCATACATGGACCTCTCATGCCACCTACCCCGGTCCGTAAGGTAGGTCATTCACTATCCCTTCGGCCGTCTTATGTCCCCGGAATTAGGGAGAGACATAGACCATTGCAACATAAAAGTAGATTTATAGTGCGCACTTGGACCTCTCACGCCACTCGTCCCAGTCCGTAAGACGAGTCATTCCCTATCCATTCGGCCGTCTTATGCCCCCGGAATTAGGAAGAGACATAGACCATTGCTAACATAAAATAAATATAGTGCACACTGGGACCTCTCACGCCACTCGCCCCAGTCCGTAAGACGAGTCATTCCCTATCCCCTCGGCCGTCTTCTGTCCCCGGAATTAGGGAGAGACAGAGACCATTGCCACTACAGCTAAATCACAAGGCCTCGGCCAATAATATAAAATCATCCAATTAACATAATCTCATACGTATAAATATTAAGGCCTCGGCCAACAATATTATACTATTCAAATAACGTCATCTCATAAGTCACTTAACGTAATACAACATAACACATAACCACATGTATTAAATTCACAACTAGCCAAATGCCAACACAACATAAAATCACTTTCAGTCATTTTAACAAACACCTTGTATGCATAAACTACAATTCACCATAATTCAACATAAATTTGTCCAATTCCATCAACAACTATATAATCCCATAAACAACTAATAAATCATGCAAACCCATCCATAATCTCGCTAATTCGAAATAAATATATCTAAGGTCTCAACCTCTACAATTTAAATAATGGAATTAAAACTACATCAAATAACCCCAATTAACAATTTAAGAACACAATTAATATAAACGGCAAAAACCCCCAATTTATAATAAACACAAAACCAAAACCTAACATACACCCTCGTCTAGTCGCAATGGATAACCCCCATTACCTTTGAGCGTAGAGGATATGCTTTTGGTAAGAACCCGCTAGTGGTGGTTTCCTCTTCTTCTTCTTCTTTTCTCTTTTCTCTCTTTTCTCTCTTTTTCTCTCTTGCTTTTGGCTGATTTTTGGTTTTTAGAATTGAAAGTGGGCTGATTTTTGGTTTAGAAAAAACTGTTTTTAGATAGTTTGTGGAAGCGAACTATTTGGTCCCCAAAGTTCTAAAAGCTAACTCTTAATCCAAAAATATTGTTTTACTACTCAAAAATAACAAATCTTTAGAAACAAATCTATTGGGTCCTTTTTATTAGTAAAATTAGTAACAGGTTTTTAAAATAAGTTTTTCGGAAGAGTTTCGGTTTTTGGCTAAAAATTAGTCGAGTGACCGTTTTTTGGCAAAATTTGAATAAAACGTTTTTGGATAATTTAATTCCTAATTAAAAAAAACACTTATAAAAATACGGGATGTTACAAAAATTATGATCAATACCATTTTCATCACAATAAGTTTGTAATGGAGTATTCTCAAATTCCTTACCATGATCGGTTCGGGTACTTTTGATCATATAACCCTTTCGTGTTTGGAGATTTTTGCAAATAATAGAGAATTCTCTAAATGCTTCATGCTTATGAGTTAAAAACAAAACCCAAGTAAAACGACTAAAATCGTCAACCATGACGAATGCATATGCACGCCCTCCAAGACTAAGTGTCCGGGAGGGCCCAACTAAGTCCATATGAATGAGCTCCAAACAACGAGTAGTAGAAATAATATTTTTAGATTTAAAAGAAATCTTCGTTTGTTTGCCTAATTGGCAAGCGTGACAAAGTTTGTCCTTTATATAAGGAGCTTTTGGTAAACCTATTACCAAATCTTTTCTAGAAAGTTTGGCAAGTAAATCAAGACTTGCATGACCAAGTCGTCTATGCCACAACCAACCATTGTCGTTGATAGTAACAAGACACTTAACCTCATTATCCACCGAACTATTCAAATCAATCATATAGACATTATTTTGTCTTTGACCCATGAGAATAGTTTTATTTTCCGAAATACAATGAATGATGCAATGCGATTTTTCAAAAATGACTTTGTGACCCAAATCGCAAAGTTGACTTATACTAAGCAAGTTATGTTTAAGACCATCAACAAGCAAAACATTCTCAATAATAACATTAAATGGTTTAGAAATGCTACCAATACCGATGATTTTGCCTTTGCTATTATCCCCGAAGGTCACAAAGCCTCCGTCTTTAGGTGCAAGAGTGGTAAATTTTGTTTTGTCTCCCGTCATATGTCTTGAGCATCCACTATCCAAGAACCACTTGTCCTTGTTAATTTTTGACCTCAAGCATACATCATCGGTATCGTCGTCTCTAGCCATGAGACATAGATTTGCGACTTCTTCATTGTCGCTATCGGAGCTGTCATCATCGCTCCCCCATGCGGCCAAGAATGCCTTCTTGTATTCTTTTTTCTTTTCGAACTTGTCCTTTTTCTTCAAGGGACATTCGTTTTGCATATGGCCGGGTTTGTGACATTTATAGCAAATAATTTCGTCCTTCTTGTTCGATTTGTCGGATGGCTCTCCCTTATATTCCTTTTTTCGAAATCGTTGTCCGCCCTTCTTTTTCCAACTTAGGAACTTGTTGTAGCGTTTGGCGAAGAGTGCCATTTCATCATCCTCACTAGAGGAGTCGTCGTCGCTATCGTTATTTGTTATGCTTTTGAAGGCTATGCCTTTCTTCTTTTTCGAGTCATCCTCTTATTTTCGAGTTGTCATGTCTAGTTCATGAGTGCTCAAGGATCGTATGAGGTTCTCGAGAGAGAGAGTGTTCATGTCCTTGGCTTCTTGTATAGGCGTCACTTTTGATTCTCATTTTCTCGGGAGGCTTCTTAGGATCTTCGTCACCATCTCGTTGCTAGAATACACTTTTTCCAATCTTTTAAGATCGTTAGTAATTTTAGTAAAACGAGTGTACATAGAAGCAATAGACTCGTCATCATCAACTTTAAACAATTCATAATCATGAATAAGCATGCTAATTTTAGAGTCCTTAACTTGACTAGTTCCTTCGTGCATAATAGCTAGCTTATCCCACATTTGCTTAGCGGTATCACAACCGGAAATCTTATCGTATTCACTAGGCGAGAGCGCACAAGTTATAGACGTCATAGCCCTACAATTTAGAGAAAAAGCGAGGCGTTCATCGGTGTCTAGTTCCTCTACAAATTTATCTAAGCCATTTCTCCTAGGCGTTTTATAGCCTTTACTAATGCTAATCCATTGGTCTATTTCGAAACCACAAAGGAAATTTTTCATGAGATCTCTCCAATAGGGATAGTTTGTACCGTCAAAGAACGGGGGCCTAGTTATGGATTTTGAGTCGGCGTACGAAGACATATCGGATCTTTAAACTAAAAAATAGTTAGATTTTGTAAATAAAAGAGCTAGGCTCTGATACCAAATGTTGGTCCGTAAGGGTCTAAACCTTAGAGGGGGGGGGGTGAATAAGGTTTACGTACGATTTTCACGGAATAAAAACTATGAGTTATTAACTAAGCTAATTAGTAGATTCTTCTAACTTAAACACTTGTGTTAACTATTAATGCTATTTTAAGCTATTCAAGCAAACAAAATAAGCAATAAATAAGTGCGGAAAGTAAAAGTTAAGGGAAAGGAATAACACAAGATTTATAGAGGTTCGGCAAAACGCACCTACGTCCTCTCCTCGGTATTCACACTACCGAGTGTTTCACTAGAATCTTCGTTCCAAGGTTACAACCTAACGAGCTAATCAACC
Source organism: Primula vulgaris (assembly GCA_963920805.1). Taxonomy (NCBI): domain Eukaryota; kingdom Viridiplantae; phylum Streptophyta; class Magnoliopsida; order Ericales; family Primulaceae; genus Primula; species Primula vulgaris. The sequence goes on along the minus strand of OY987218.1, from coordinate 24,066,678 downwards.
GATTTAGCTCCCCCTCACTCTATGAGTATCCCGAATGAAAAGACCTAGAGCTTTTAAGCTACACTTGCTTACAAAGCCTCTACCCGATCACTCGCTCACAAATGAGTTTATAAATTACTCTTACAAGTTTGTATTTGAAATGAATCACTCACTAACAAATAATTTCTTGGTGTTGATAAGATTACAATAATATTACACTCAAGAATGGTTTTGAATAAAAGTGAGAATTTGAAGTATAAGCTTGTATGATCTTGAATTTGATAGCTTGAATTGTTGTTGATAATTTGGTGTCTTCAACAATGGATTTGGGGTCTATTTGAAGAGCCAAAAAGGTCCATTGGTCCATAGATGACCGTTTAAATTTGTTGAGTTTATTGCTCAATGTTTTTTCAGCAGTTACCCAGTTTTTCAGGATAAGTCAAAAAGCTGCTTTTTGAATTTCTACAGAAACGATCGGTCGTTGTCTGTAAAACGATCGGTCGTTTTTCTTGTGGACTCTCTGGAAGAAATCAGAACCAAAACGATCGGTCGTGTCTGAAAAACGATCGGTCATTTTTCTTGTTAACTTTCTGGAAGAAATTTGATCTGAAACGATCGGTCGTTTCTGCCTTACGATCGGTCGTTTCTCTTGTGAACTCTGGAAGAAAATTGATCTGAAACGATCGGTCGTTTCTGCCTTACGATCGGTCGTTTCTGCCTTAGCAATTTCTCGGTTTCCTCGACATAATTCGAAGGCTCGTAACCTGTTCATTTTAGGTCCGATTGATGTTCCGCTTGAACTATTGACTTCGTATTTACGTAATCTATCATTTCAAACCTTTAACACGCTAGATAAATGATTAGTACGCAAAACGAGCTTTTATCATGTTTTACAAAATTTTGTTATCATTAAAATAATCGATTAGAAGAACATCGTTCAACACAGACAGATTTAATATAAACTATTAAACTGCTGGACTGAATTGTAATTGTTTCAAACTGCCAGACAGAATAGTATAATTACTAATTGCTGGACTGTTTAACAATTAAAAGAAGCTGCCATACAGAATAGTATAATTACTAAACTGCTGGACTGTTTCTGTAAATACTGAAAATTAAATTACAGAATTGGAAAAATACATAATTGAATGATCATTATGGCTGCGGTTTCAAGAAAGCCTATAAAAGACAGCCCTCCCCCTCTCATTTCAGACACAACATTACACACAACACACAGCATAAGCATCATACTAGAGAGAGAGAACCGCACCACCAACAGCTCGACCTGTGGTTCGGTGCCGGTTTCCAGCGAGCCACTCTGAGACAGAAGTTGTACCTTGGGAACAAAGTCCCGAAACCAAAAACCTTTAAAGGTGGTTCGGGAAATATTATTTAAGGAAAACTGCCCATCAGTTGCCTCTTCTTTAATTTATGTTTATTTACATTTCAGTACATTTATTTATGTAATTTACATTTCAGTACTGTTTACATTCTGTATTTTATTTTTCTGTATTGTTTACATTCTGTCTTTACATTTCAGTACCTTTACTTTCTGTAATTTCAATTCAGTCTTTCCAATTCTGTATTTTTCCAATTCTGTAATTTAATTTCCAGTATTTACATAAACAGTCTAGCAGTTTAGTAATTATACTATTCTGTCTGGCAGTTTCTTTTAATTGTTAAACAGTCCAACAGTTAGTAATTATACTATTCTGTTTGGCAGTTTGAAACAATTACAATTCAGTCCAGCAGTTTAATAGTTTATATTAAATCTGTCTGGAATTTAAATTAGTGTAATTTTAATTCTGTTGAGTCAGGAATTGTAATATATATTCCAATTATGAGAAATAAAATTGTTTATTTCTATTACAGTCCTTTGTTATTTTAATTATTGTTTTTCGATATAGTACAAAACCAAGAAGACAATGGGTCCTCAGTGAAAGATGAACCACCAAATTTATTAATTTCAAGCCTCCATCATCTGACTCATAAAATACGTCTCCATCATTCTTTTCTAGATTTAAAATATGCTTTTTTCATTCAATAAGCAGTGCATTCTCACCAAAATATGCATCAACATTGTTTTGGGTGAAAACTTCCCCACAAAATCATGAAATAAAAGTATACCGAATATAGAGAAGGCTTCAGTTCCAGCCACTTCTATAATTTAAATTCCTAACTCAGTATTGCGAAGCCATGAACCATGGCCGGGGATGCCGAATTTGCATAAAAACTAATGTTGATTGAAAAATAAACCATGGAGTGCAAAATTTTCATTTTTAATAAACTTTAGTCAAAATATATATGATAAAAATAAAAATTGAAAAAAGTCATAAAATTTAGAGTTATGGCCCTTATAGGTCTCCACTTCGGTTCGTCCCTGTTTAGTAACAACATACCATATTTGTGAGAAGTTTTTAGTAATAAAATGATGTCATTTGGGTTCGATGATGATTGCATATTTCACATCACCGTAGAAATAAAAGTTCTCCAAGCAATAGGAAGAAACACAATAAACAAAAACGGACCGGTATTCACATAGAAATAAATATCAGGAGGATATATATCATAGTGGGACACAATCACATAATATTTAGTAATTATTTGTATAAAAGTCAAATTATGGTATGAAGCAAATGATCCGGCACTGCAGTAGACTAAGTGTAGCCTTTTTTTCACAAAAAGATAATGCAAATAAAAGCTATGAACATCAAACAACCTTTTTTTCAACGACAAAAAAAATGGATATGAAAATGTAAAACATACGAAGTTTATGTCGGGTTTGTAACCTGGCGCCTAAACACAAGTTGGGCGGTTACCGAATAAGTCAATAATTAAGGTCTGGTCTGGAATTTAATATAAAAAAAAAGGTTAATATACCAGCAATTGTACAATTGTTCCAAAAAAAAATGTCACCGTCTTATTAAAAAGATACCATTCCTCAATTTCTGAAAAAGGGACATAATCAATCCATTTAAAGAACGAAATGTTATATAAAATTGGTATAATTTAAATGGACAGTGCGTGGCAATTTCAAAGTAATTAGTATCTATATTAAAACCACAATTGTGATTTTAAAAGTACGCCAATAATTTGTAAATACTACGCAAGTTCAACCAGATCGATCACTTTTAGTAAACTTCGTGTGAAAAGCACGGCACTTTTCGGAAGTTGGGGAGCAATAAATAGCGTTTAAATTTGAAGTACGAGGACCACAATTAGTTTTGGGAAAAAATAAGGGAACTCAATAGTGTAAAAAATTTAGGGAACCCAATAGTGTAAGTTTGCAGTAATTCAAGCTGGTATTTTAACTCCTAATTTGAACGAGCAAAACTGGTTGGTACAAGTGATTGCTATTCGAGTATATCATGCTCATTATCAGGGTTCGAACCCTGACGAATGCGAAACAGCTTTACCTCCAAATGAGTTTACTTATTATAAAAAAAAAAGTTGAAAATTTGAACCTTCTAATAACTATCTAAACAAAATATATATTAATATATACAAGTGAACCCCATGGAAAAGTTGATTTGGTCCGATGCACAAAATATACACATGTATACACTGTATACATGGCAAATTTAATATGGACCAAATGCACAAAGTGCAGTATATTTCAAAAAAAAAAAATGCACAAAATGCAGATGTGTTGTACTGACTTAGAAGAATTAGTGGGACCAATTAGGTACTATACTATAAATGGTTAACAATTTAACTAATGTACTACTAATTTTAATAATAAAAGTATCGAACTATGAAATTTCGATCAATTAAGGCACTAACAAATAAATCGACGAAATTAGATTCACTATATCTCACATTTGGTGATTTATTTTTGACGAAGTCTGATAGAATAACACGTGTGGGGCACGTGATAAACAAAGCCTAAACAAAGTGTGACGGCACGTGCTAAACAAAGACTAAATGAAATAATTATTAAACACTCGCTAAATAACTTATTAAATAAGCTCAAATTTCTAGCAAAAGCATCATTAAATAGAATCTCGAAAATTACGTTCATTACAAGAACTTAATCTTTTACAAGCTAAAATAAAAATGTAATCGTAGCGGAATTTAACACATAATCTTAAAGGTTGATCTGGTCCTCAAACTGACTCGATATCAACCCTACTTAACTGCTCGTTAACCTGAAAACATGTTAAAATAGAGAGGGGTGAGCCAAACGAGCTCAATGAGAGAGAAAGCCTCACAATGTATAATACGTGTGGAAAATAAGATTTTTCCTTTTCAGTTTCTTGCAAAATAATAATTTGTTTAATAAAAATTTCCAATGCATAAGTATTTAGAAATTACTTGAATATAAAAGATAAATAAAGCTTTCACTTTTCTTTCATCAAAATTAAATCCATCGCAATAGTAATAATAAAATCTCTTTCTTTCTTTTTATGATAAAAACAAAATGATAACATGTATATCTTAGAGTACCATACCATACCATACGTGCACTACGTAATTAAGGTCACCACAGCATGACGGCTGAATCTATTCCTTAAAACGTTTCGGTTAACGAAGCTATGTACAATCGCTAAGTTAACCGTTCAGAACTAAACTCTTTCGTTTAGTTGTCAACGTCACCCCACTTTCCTCTTTCCCTTATTCGGTGATTCTCCATTGGACTTATTCTCATGGTCCTAAATACAAATCATAAACAAATCATAAAAATAATAAATTTGGAAACCTTATACAGATACACTGTATATAACCTTTATCTTTATAAGATATAAACTCGTTCTCTTTATACATATCCACTGTATATAAACCACTTCTTCTTCTTTTTCATTCTTTTATTTCTTTCTTTTATTTTCTTTGTTTTGGTAACAATATAAAAACAATGTTTCCATAAATAAATAGCACTTGAAAAATAATATCCATGAGCCTGTAAAATATTATCAAAAGTTGCAACGGGATATTTATAATAGGAAGACAAAACTTACTCACCTGACTCAAGTTGAAAAACCCGAAACTCTTCTACAGCAGAACAATTAATAACCTGGAAAATATGATATGATAACTATCCATAAACAATTATATCAAAGCTAACTTAACGACTTTAATCTGCCCTACCGATTCAAACATTCCCAACAACTCCTTTACTAAAATTTTATTTGACATCTAGTACTTCAAATTAAGTCTGCCAGCTAAACACATTTTGTTCTTAAGTTTGAGAATATACATAATTATAACCAATCATTGATTCGTAAACCGTAATAACAGACCACTTAAGCATAAGTTTCCATACCCTTTTCTTAAAATCAAACACCATAAATACTTTTTCGAAAGAGCATTCAAAAACTAAATTCGAATAATCCAGTTCAGGTAACTACAGATTTCATATGTTAGTCCACAAAGGTAATTGAATGATCCAACCCACTAAGTTCAGTATATCACCGCTAAAACTGCTATGACCTGTCAATGATGCACCGGTTCTTATGTCAGTTGTCAAATATCCCATAATTTACATTTGTTATATGGTATTTCACTTAGGTTAAAGGCTTAGATATCAATTAAACCTCATGATCTAAATAAAAATACTCAGACTAATAATTAAAGAATATACTACTAAGGCTAATTAGCTTACTTGGCTGGGAGGGTGAACAAGACTCTAACTACTCACTTGCTCCTTGATCTGATTGTCTGTTAAACGGCCCGCTCTCAGTCTCACTGATGGTACTCTCTCTCTCTCTTCAATTTTGGTTCTATCTCCCTCTATATTTATACGTATGTAAACATGGCCTATAAAAACTTGCAGAAAAGAAACGGTTTCTTTCTTTTAATCCCCATTTCCCATTTGAGTGTCTTAATAACTCATCTGTTACAAAACTCTCTACCTGCACATTTAATTTGTTACCATAGCAGAACAAAATCTTAATACATGAATCCTAACATTACTAATTACCAAACGAACTCATTATCTATCCAAAATGTCAAAAATAGTCCCAAAAAGATCATATTATAACACTAATAGCAAATATAAAATAGAATTAAAATACGGGATTTTACATGTTGCTTCTGACATATTAGAGATGCTTCTCATTTTATGAACTTCTCATTTTTTTGAATATTTGAGACGCTATTCTTTTACTCTCTTCATCTGTAAATATCAGTTATCTAAATTCCTCCAAGTGTAACTAAGATATCTATCCGAATGCAAATGCGTTTTCAAGTTGTGAGAAGCCAAGTAATTTAGACACCCAATTTTAATACAGAAAATGGAACACGACATTAAGTCCCACATGGTCACAAGTATGTGCAATGTCAGTTTACAAGAACCCAAATTAAAGTGAAGAACTCATAAAATTTAAAAGGAGATAAATTGACATACTTTACAATACCATCTTAAACAAGTCTCTTTACAGCATAAAAAAAGCTAAATAAATGCACATTCAATATCCAGTCAAATCCAACATCAGATCAACATATCTCCTTGAAAATACTCATCATTTTTTAGTTCACAATTTCACTAGGTACACAGTGCGGGTTTCAATGGTTACCCTTTAAGGTTCCACGCCACCGTAGTTTAGAATCTGTATATATTTGAGCCAACTGAAGTTGTCTTAAAATTAATTTTTTTAATACGGTAGGTAGTAAATTATTCCCGTGAACCCTCAAATAATCAAAGGAATCGGGGACTTTTTCAGAAAACAATCCTTTGATGTACTTCAATTGTGTTATCGAGACCTGCTCTTCAAGGCAAAAATCAGGTTTCTCACTAATTTCATAACTCTCCTTCACTTCTCCCAACAGATCTTGTATGCTACTAATTGTATTGATAATGAGATGCTTTTCCATGTCCATTCTAAACATTTCGTCCTCACACTTAAATAGGTTATGCTCATTCCTGCTTGTTGGCCTACCTTTAAATTTGGTTCTTTCCGGAGGAGGCACGCACACGAACCCATCACTCAAACTTTCATGTCTTGTGGCAGGATATCTACAATTCATAGGCATAAGTCTATAGCTTGGACCGATTTCCTCACATTTCATAAGATCCAAATCTTTAATATTTTCCTCCATGGACTTGCTCAAAGAAACAACCTTCGGTTTTATATTACTCTCAAATTTTTCCATATATTCATCAAACCCTTTTATTAGCTCCGGACAACCCCCAATCAAATCATCAACCAACTCTTGCAATTCCTGTCTATTAATTAGTTTGTTGCTATAAAGTTTCGTACACTTGGATAGTCTACGGCGGATTTCAGAATCACTAGCAGCTTTCACTTTATCAAAGAAAGTGAGCCCTTTGCTGCGTGTCCTTTTTCCGTTGAAATTATCCTCGATTTTGCGTTTCTTTACAGCGTGAAACAATTTATCGACTTCCTTGTATACCTCAATGACAGAATTGTTTTTGCTATATGAATCCATAATTTGGAGAAACTTGAGAAAAGCTTCGTGATTATCTTTAAACATTGCTTTTACCCTTTTAACAAAACTGAGTGCTTCTTCATCCTCTTTCGAAACAATCTTGTACTTCTCAGGCAGAAATTCATTGAACCCCAGAATCAAGGTTTGTTTCCCGTGAAATAAATTCGTCAAATCTTTGATGAGAAGATTAATATCAATTTTTTGCTCCCGAAAATCTTTAATGGTTTGTAAAAAAACATCGTAAGAGCGTTGTTCGTTTAGAAAATTTTGTTTGACTTCGATGAGAAACGACATTGGATCCATTCTAGGAACAAGGCTATCGGTTACAGTAATTGATTTATCTGCCAAAAATAGAAGAGTAACAATTGATTAAGTAATAGGAATCAGAATCAATTATATTGATGAATAAACGAAACCACGAACAAATCAAAGTAGTCAAACGGTTTTCTTTCACTGCTTGCAAAGAGGAAAAATATAATCAACAAGTAATATCTACAATAATCCGTGATATACTTCAGATATGATGAAAAATACAAAAATCCAATTATAAAGGACTAGACTTTTTACCCATGCCTTTTTTGTTTTTCAAGTTAACTTCTCTGCCTGGTTCAACTTAATTATCTCGTTATGGTTGAATACTCCTATTTCTAAATTCTAATGCATTGTTTTTAGTAAAATTCACAAATTTACTTTCTCTATGTTAACATCCACCCGACTCATTCGAGAAAGCCCGATGAGAATCATGGCAATTATGTTCTTAAAAGTAAACTGCAAATCCAAATATCTTACTCCAATTCTACTAATTAATGGGTATAGATTATATATATATATTTATATTTAAATGAGAAGTTCCATACTTATCGAGGCGTTACGGTATCATGGTAACATCAAGTTTAGTAATTTATGTCAAATAACAAACAAGCATATCAATAAGGACGATTATATATGATTATCAAGTTAATCAATATCAGGTCAAAAAAATAGATTTAATAGAGAATAAGAGAAGAGTAATAAAATAGGTAAATTAGTTCTAGTTACATGTATATATATAGAGAGAAAGCATACACGAAATCAAATAACTTGCTAATATTAATGAAATAAAGAGTAGATGTTTCTATATATAGAGAAAGAGAGAAGATGTACAGTTGTGTTGGATTTTTGGAGAATTAGGGGGTGTTTGGCGGACAGGCCAGAAGTGCTTTCTAGCCTAAGAAGCCCATTTAAGATATTTTTGTGTGTTTGGTAACATAAAATTACTCACTTTCCGAAAAGCATGGGGTAATGGAAGCCCATTTTGTAAAAGGAGAGCGTTTATTTATTTACGAGAAAATAATTTACTTGTGTATATATTGTGAACAAACAAGCTTTAATTAGGATTCTATTAGGACTATGTTTTTAATCCTAGCTGGAAAAGTGTACTTAATAGTAAATAGCTTAAACTCTGTTCCTAAACCAGGTCCAACTAGGAGTACCCACAGATATATCAAATGATATGATAATTATAAAATACCAGACTTTTTATCCAGACCTTTTTTGTTTTTCAAGTTAACTCCTCTGCCTAATTTCAACCTTTATCACTATTTCATTAGTAATAATGAAAGGTCGATATGAACGGCTCTAGACCACAGTTTTAAAAATATAAAACTAGGAACACCAAAATTATAAGGGCTCGTTTTTTTTCTTATATATAAAATTATTAATATACCCCTAAAAAGTTATATCATTTTATTTTATTACTAATATAACTGGCCACAAAAAAAATACAAATTTTATTCTCAAATTAAAAAAAAAAACACATTACACTCTCCGTCTCTCACAAAGCGTAACAAAATTCCTTGATTTTCTACTCCTCCGGGTAAATAAAGTCTTTAAATCACTAGTTGTAATTTAATTTTGATTTGATCAACTCAAAATTGATTAAACAAAATTACTCTCCTCCAGAATTTTAATAGATTTGGTGTTTATTCGGATCCATTTTTGCTGTTCTAATTTTTTTTAGGGTAGCCTACCCTAGTTTTTTATGCGTCATTGAATAGAAAACAATCCAATTTGATTATCAACAAAAACTATGAAAAAAATATAAGTAAAAAAAGGTTGACACGATTACATATATTATACTTTTTCGGTACGATTGATAAATTTGATTTTGATTTTTTACGTAACGTATTTGAAAGGCATTCGATACTTTTTCGGTATGGTTGATAATTTTTTTTTTCATACGGTGCACTATAATTTAGTGTTTGTCTACCAATAGAATATTTTAGTTTTAATTAAATTTAAATTAATTTTATGTTAATTAATAGGTGTTGGGTTTTTAGTGAGTGATCCCACTCTACCGGGTTTACGGTAGTGTTACTATAAAATATAAAATAATGTACCGTAATCGCATTGACAACTTTTTTTTAACTACCCATGCTACCGAGAAGTGCATGTATGCAATACTACATAGTAATATTTTCATAATTTTTATTGAATTTTGAATGAAATTGATTTTGATTGAATATCCCAAAAAACCTAGGATACACTAACTTAAAAAATGTACGATAACAAAAATGGATCCGGTTTATTCATATGAGCCTATGACTCGTGAAATTTTTTATGATGATTTAGACAACTAAATTTGGAGGTTTTAAATTAATATTTTAATTGGATATATTTATTCTCAATTTTGTATATTCGTTGATTCAGTAATTTATTATTTATCAGTTTCGGTTGTGCCGGATTATTTAGTTAAAACATGGTGGGAAAAATAATAAATTATCAATTCGAGTGTTTTTTATATATTTTAATGGTTAAAGTAATGTTAGTATTTAGGCTCCATTTTTTTTATCGGATTTGGGTCTTCAAAACGCTGAAGACGGGTCAAAACGACTTGCCCTTATTTCAACCTCTTTTTAGTTTAGTACTCCAATTTCGAAATTCTAATGCATGTTTTTAGTTAATTCACAAATTTACTTTATTTATGTTAACATCCACCCGACTCATTCAAGAAAGCCTGGTGAGAATCATTAGCAGTTAATTACTTAAAAAACAACAAATCCAAATATTTTATTAAATTTCCAATTATAATAATGGTTACAGATCATGATCATATATGTATGAAAAGACGTTCCATACTTAATCGATGCGCTAGGGGTATCATGGTAACATCAAGTTTAGTAATTTACGTCAAATAACAAACAAACATTTCTGATTACCTTTAACCCGCCTATTTAGTTCTTAGTTTATGATTACAGAAAATAATAAATTATCAATTCCACTGTTTTTTATATATATTTTAATGGTTAAAGTAATGTTAGTATTTATGGACCATTTTTTTTTATCGGATTTGGGTCTCCAAAATGCTGGAGACGGCACTGATGGTCGAAACGACCTAGCCTTATTTCAACCTCCTTTTGGTTTAGTACTCCTATTTCGAAATTCTAATGCATGTTTTTAGTTAATTCACAAATTTACTATATTTATGTTAACATCCACCCGACTCATTCAAGAAAGCCTGGTGAGAATCATTAGCAGTTAATTACTTAAAAAACAACAAATCCAAATATTTTATTAAATTTCCAATTATAATAATGGTTACAGATCATGATCATATATGTATGAAAAGACGTTCCGTACTTCATCGATGCGCTAGGGGTATCATGGTAACATCAAGTTTAGTAATTTACGTCAAATAACAAACAAACGTATCAATAAGGATGATTACAGATTTAATTATCAAATTAATCAATATAAGGTAAATCAAATACATGTATATAGAGAGAGAGCATACACGAAATCAAATGATTTGCTATAAATAATATAATAAGAGTACGTGTTTCTATATCATTATATTATAATAAGCCAAGTCAAATCAAATGAGTATGTACAATTTAGACATTTTTTTTTTCAAAAATACTTCCACAACTTTATATTAATTACAATAATATCATACTCCAATAAAAATATAAAAATTAAAAATTAATAAAACTATTTATCACTCTTTTAACAACCAAATATTTTTTAAAATCTTAAACTATGCTTTTTATTTATTATCCACATATTTATATCATAACTATACTTATTTTTTATATTTTTATTGTATTACGCGCCGCACATTCAACACATGGGCCACGATGACTAGTCTATATATAGAGAAAGAGGGAGAAATACTTTTTCTTGGGGAATAAGGAAACGGAGAGGTTTATTTATGCGCGTTTATTTAGCATGAAATTATTTAGTCGTGTATAATGTATATATTTAGAACAATCAAGTTTTAATTAGTATTCTGTTAGGACTCTTTTCTAAACCTAGCTGAAAAAGTGTATACTAAGCTTAATTTCTTATTAAACCACCAGGTCCAACTAGGAGTACCTTTGATGTATCAAATGCTATATAATAATGAATTTATTTACAGTATAAAAAAAATGTGCTAGCTAATTAAGTTGTTGAGAAAATTTATCTTTTGTGTAATCAATTGTCACGTTTTATCATTTAGTATATTACTACTAAACTTTTTGACGACAATATTGAATCATTGATTCTTTTCAGATTTATATAGTGTCAACCAAATTGACGGTGAAAAATTGACGTCATCAAACATTTTCCGCTAACATGAAGGTCAACTATTGAATTTTTTTTCAATAACAATTTTAAATTAATTACATACTAAAATGTTTTAATTATTTGTATCTTAAAATATCTTTAGTTCAAAAGTTAAATTTAGTGGGAAGCTATTTACACAGCACTCACTCACCAAACCAAGTTCTTTGACAAAAGACAATGCAAATGAATAATTGAATATAAAAGAACCTTAATTCTAAACCCTAAAAGTGTTGGAAAAACATGTTAAAAACATGGGTGTTTCCGAATGGTCGCTGGACCAACTTCGAGTCATTTTTACATGTGACAACGCTGAGTTTTTTATACCGTACTCAACGTGGTTGAGTAGCCCGTGTGACGAGCTTCGTAACGGTATATCGCATGACCTATTCGGAGAATGGGTGTGAATACAAAGTGGCTTCAAAATTGGGCTCTCGAAAGCTCAAATCTGGAAAAACGAAATGGTAAATGGAAAACCATTTAGAATAATACCATATTGGAAGATTGAGAGTCAATTTCACAATATATATACAATATCAACCCATGTAGTTGTTAAACTAACGTGTCCATATACATCTAAGAGTATTAGTGTGTACCACACACGCGCACTCGCGCGGGCGCGGGAATGTCTTGGGTCTTGGGTCCAAACCCGAATAGGGAGTTTTGTAAAAAATACAAAAGCAGTCCCTAGAGTTTCCAGCAACTGAAATGCCAACAATAAATGCAAATAAATTGCAGCGGTTTCAGAATTTGATTGAACGGATTCTGGGGGTCTAACTCCCAGAATTAATGACCAACATTATGGCTGCAGTTTCTATAAATGCTATAAAAGGCAGCCCTCCCCTCTCATTTCAGACACAACATTCCACACAACTCACAGCATAGCATACACATTACAGAGAGAGAACCGCACCACCAACAGCTCGACCTGTGGTTCGGTGCCGTTTTCCATACGAGCCACTCAGTGACAGGAGTTGTACCTTGGGAACAAAGTTCCGAAACCAGAAACCTCTAAAGGTGGTTCGGGAAAATATTGTTTAAGGGAAACTGCCCAGCAGTTAACTCTCTTTTATTTTTCACTCTTTTAATTCTGTCCATTTAAATTTCAGTACTTTTATTTTTCTGTATTTATATTTCTGTACTGTTTACTATTCTGTAATTTCAATTCAGTCATTTACTATTCTGTAATTTCAATTCAGTCTTTTACTATTCTGTAATTTTCAATTATGTAATTTAATTTACTGTATTTACAGAAACAGTCCAGCAGTTTAGTAATCATACTATTCTGTCTGCCAGTTTCTTTAATTGTCAAAAACAGTCCAGCAGTTAGTATTCTTACTATTATGTCTGACAGTTTCAAACAATTACAATTCAGTCCAGCAGTTTAATTATTTATATTAATTTGTCTGGATTTAAATTAGAGTAATTTAAATTCTGTACGCGTGAGGAATTGTAATTAATATTCCAATTGTGAGAAATAAAATTGTTATTTCCATTGCGTTCCTGTATTTTAATTTATTGTCCTTTCAATTATTGTTTTCGATATAGTACCAAAACCAACAATCTTAAACAATATTTTTTTTTGGTTTTTCTATTTTCGAAATAAGAAAGGACTTTTCTTTTTTATTTTATTGTTGACATCTCGGGTTTTATTCTTGCAAATTCATTGCTAGTTTACTAGAAATTGAAGTTTGCAAATAGAATAAATCTGAATTGGTTTTAATCTTTTAATTCTAGAATATAATAAAGAGTTTTTTAGTGAAATCAAAAGTGATTTGATTTTCACGCTAGAATCTCTTTTAATTGGTTTTATTCTTTTGAAGCAATCTAATTAAGTTATAATTAGTATTTGCAATTAAGAATTTTAGTTTTCTTGCGAGAAACTAAACGGTTTTAAATTGTCATTTCAGATGACTAATGAGGATCAAACACCCATCGATTCTTCGGGATTCGTGCAGGGCGCAATTGTGACTGGCAGTGGCCATAACATTGCGAGCGCTGCGAGTGGGGGGCTCAGGCTCAAGCTAAGGCTGCGGCCAAGACAGCGCTTGTGGCTGTGGCTAGGGCAAAGGGCAAGGCTCCGGCAACGCCGTCTATGCCAATGTTGTCAACCTCTCATTTAGAGAAGGCGAAAAAGTTTAGGGGCAACAACTTCAAACGTTGGCAGCAAAAGATGCTGTTTTATTTAACTGCCCTTAACCTGACCCGGTTTCTCAAGGAGACTGCACCCGTCCTAAGCGAGGACGATGAGGACGTGCAGACGGTTTTGGCGGTGGAAGCGTGGAAACACGGCGACTACCTATGCCAGAACTACATCCTGTGTGCTCTGGATGACACTCTCTTCAGTGTATTCGAGCCCAAGGCTTCTGCAAAGGAGCTTTGGGAGTCTCTCGAAAGAAAGTACAAAGTGAATAACGTTGGCGCAAAGAAATTTATTGTCACAGACTTTCACGATTACATGATGACTGATGGGAAGAGTGTTATCGAGCAGGTTGAGGAACTCATTGAGATTGAGAAACTGCCACCTTCTTGGAAAGAGTTTCAAAACTACCTGAAACACAAGCGAAAGGTTATGACCTTGGAGGGACTCATTGAGAGGCTCAATGTTGAGCAAAGCAACCGCCGATCCGGAAAGAAAGGTGGTGGCGGAGCAGGCAATGCGGTTGCCAAGGCCCATGTAGTTGAGAACACTGTGTCTAAGCGGAAATGCTTGGGAGACTGCTTTGTGTGCAACAAACCGGGCCATCGTGCCGCGGATTGTAAGATGCGCATCGACAAGCCCCCCCCCCCCCCAAAGAGGAAGTTCCAAGGGAAATGGATGAAGAGGGCACCTGCTCAGGCAAATGTAGCTGAGGGAGGAGATGATGCTGGACAGGACTATATGCACCTGAGTGTTGTGGTCTCGGAAGTGAACCTGGTGGGGAGCAACCCAAAGGAATGGTGGTTGGACACAGGCGCCACTAGTCACATCTGTGCCAGCAAATGGATGTTCAAGACCTATACGGCCGTGGACAATGAGACCTGCTTCATGGGGAACTCGGCTACTTCTAGGGTGGAAGCAAAAGGAACCGTGCTGCTGAAGATGACATCGGGAAAGGAGTTAACACTGAATGGCGTGCTCCATGTGCCGGAAATTCACAAGAATCTGGTTTACAGGTCTGTGATGGTGAACAAAGGATTTAAACTTGTATTTGAATCTGCTAAAATTGTAATCACCTTAAATGGAATGTATGTAGGCCGTGGCTATATGACCAACGACATGTTTAAATTAAATGTTGGTACTCCGGCTCCTAAAGCCGAGTCTGCTATTGAGGGTACTAAGGCTGAGGTCAGTACCAAGAATAATGTAATCGTTAATGTTGCCCAAGTGGCTAATAAGACTTCTTTTACTTATTCTTGTGATTCATTTAATTTATGGCATGGTAGATTAGGTCATGTGAATTCTAATTCTATGAAGAAATTAATATCACTGAATCTACTATCTAATTTTGTATTTGATAAACAACATAAATGTGAGGTTTGTGTTGAGGCAAAATTAATCAAGTCTTCGTATCAACATATTGAATGAAGTACTGAACCTCTCGGTCTAATACACACAGATGTATGCGACTTAAAGTTTATACAAATGTGAGGAGGGAAAAAGTATTTTATCACGTTTATAGACGACTGTACTAGATACTGCTATGTCTACTTAATGAGAAGTAAAGACGAAGAGGTAGAGAAATTAGCTCTTTATAAGACCGAAGTAGAAAATCAACTCAATAAAAAGATTAAAATGTTGAGGAGTGATAGAGGCGGTGAATATGAGGCACCGTTTGCGCAGATATGTCCAGAAAATGGTATTATACATCAAACCACAGCCCCATCCTCTCCGGAGCAGAATGGGGTTGCCGAGCATAAGAATAGGACGCTCAAGGAAATAATGAATGCTATGTTAATAAGTTCTGGGTTACCCCAGAACATGTGGGGGGAAGCACTGCTTTCCACCAACTACGTATTGAACAAGCTACCGCATAAGAAGCGTGATAAACCACCTTATGAACTATGGAAAGGCCATCGGCCAAGCTATAAATTCTTAAGGGTTTGGGGTTGCCTAGCGAAGGTCCTTGTCTCGCTTCCGAAAAGAACGAGAATATGGCCAAAGACGGTAGACTGTGTGTTCATAGGATATGCACAAAACAGTAGTGCTTATCGTTTTCTCTTGCACAAGTCGGATAATCCCGATGTGCATGTAGATACTATCATCGAAGCTCGAGAAGCTTCTTTCTTCGAGGATATCTTTCCCCGCAAGTCTTCCATAACTGTAGAGATTGAGGAGTCAAACAGTGAGGAAAATGTGGGGACAAGTGAACCGTTGGAGGAAGAAGAGGAAGAGCCTCGACGTAGTAAAAGGGCTAGAAAGGAAACGTCTTTCGGTCCAGATTTTGTAACCTTCATGATAGAAGGCGAACCGGCGACATTCAAACAAGCAATGTCATCCCCGGAAGCCCAATATTGGGAGGAAGCGATCAACAATGAGGTTGAATCGATATTACAAAATCACATTTGGGAACTAGTGGATCTACCACCCGGGTGTAAGCCACTAGGACACAAGTGGATCTTCAAGAGGAAGAGAAAGCTCGATGGAACAATCGAGAAATACAAGGCAAGGCTTGTAGTGAAAGGTTTTAGACAAACCGAAGGTGTCGACTATTTCGACACCTATGCTCCTGTCTCCAAGAAGACGTCGATCCGGATAGTCATTGCTCTCATGGCACTGTTCGATCTGGAAATACATCAAATGGATGTTAAAACGGCGTTCTTGAATGGTGAACTAGAAGAGGAAATTTACATGGAACAACCGGAAGGGTTTGTGGTTCCAGGTAAATCGCACAAGGTGTGTAAACTTGTGAAGTCCTTGTATGGACTTCAACAAGCACCTAAACAATGGCACGAAAAATTTGATAGAGTGATGCTATCAAACGGTTTTCGGATAAATGAATGTGACAAATGCATCTACGTAAAAGGAAATGAAAAGAACTATGTGGTAGTCTGCATGTACGTAGATGACATGATTATAACAGGGAGTATTGATAACATCAACTCCACTAAGAGAATGTTGTCACAAAAGTTCGAGATGAAAGATTTGGGTGTCGCTGATGTAATACTTGGTATTAAAATTACCAAGACATCAGACGGATATGCGCTATCTCAAACTCACTATGTCAAGCAGATGCTTGACAAATTTGATAAAGATAGTAGAGCGACATCCAGAACTCCGATAGAGATCTCAACCACCCTGAAAAAGATTTTGGGGAGAGTGTGAGACAATTGGAATAGTCTCGAATAATAGGCAGTCTGATGTACGTTATGAACTGTACTAGACCAGACATAGCCAACTCAGTGAGTAGACTGAGTAGGTACACCAGTAATCCCAATGAGGAACACTGGAAGGCGATAATGAGACTTCTCAGATACATGAGGTACACTGCCGACCGAGGGTTGCATTATACCAGATATCCAGTTGTACTGGAAGGGTATTCTGATGCAAACTGGATCTCGGATTCCAACAGTACATGATCCACTAGCGGATATGTGTTCGTGATGGGAGGGGCAGCGGTCTCATGGAGATCATCCAAGCAGACCTGCATAGCTAGATCAACTATGGAATCCGAGTTCATAGCATTGGATCTAGCAACAGAAGAGGCTGACTGGCTGAGAAGCTTTCTGGAAGGAATTCCAATGTGGCCGAAACCTGTCCCAGCAATAAGCATGCACTGCGATAGTCAGTCAGCTATTGGGCGGGCGCAGGATCATATGTATAATGGAAAGTCCTGACATATTCGTCGGAGACATAAATCCGTAAGAGAATTGTTAGCTAACGGTGTGGTGTCATTAGATTTTGTGAGATCTAAAGACAATATAGCGGATCCATTTACAAAAAGCTTGACTCAGGTAGGAGTTGAAGTTTCATCGAGAGGAATGGGGTTGAAGCCCATCAAACTGGAAACCTCCTCAGAGGCAACCCAACCCAAACTGGATTCTCCAGCGTCGGGTTCAACGGGAAAACCGAACTGTGGGGGTGACCGAACAAAGCACTCGGGAACTTAAGTTCCCAGCCTATTTCTAGGATGAAAGAGTGATAGACCTAGACCATCTAAAGGGTGAGCATGAGGCTCTTAATGAAACCAAGGATCTCGAAGGTCGAGATGGGTGAGTCAGGACACACTTGACTTGAAATCACCTATGACGAGTGTGTATGGCCGATACTATGTGACGAGCCATGGGCTAAATCACTAGAGCACTCGGTTGAATTTTGCCAAGGCAGTCCACGGCCAAATATGGACAACAACCAAAGGGCTTAGTAAGTGGTGTAAAGAGGACACTGTGTGCGCATTACCCTGGTATACACAAACGCTAAAGGGTTTAAGGCTTAAAGGCTACCCAATAGTAGCATATCAGATTTTACGTCACTACGGCAGGTTCAAGGCGCGCGCTACCTGTCCTTATGCAGTGAACTCTTGCGGTTCTCTCGTATGCATTTAGAAGCATTTTAATTTTCAACCAATTGCATTCATGTGGGGGATTGTTGGAAAAACATGTTAAAAACATGGGTGTTTCCGAATGGTCACTGGACCAACTTCGAGTCATTTTTACATGTGACAACGCTGAGTTTTTTATACCGTACTCAACATGGTTGAGTAGCCCGTGTGACGATTTTCGTAACGGTATATCGCATGACCTATTCGGAGAATGGGTGTGAATACAAAGTGGCTTCAAAGTTGGGCTCTCGAAAGCTCAAATCTGGAAAAACGAAATGGTAAATGGAAAACCATTTAGAATAATCCCATATTGGAAGATTGAGAGTAAATTTCACAATATATATACAATACCAACCCATGTAGTTGTTAAACTAACATGTCCACATACATCTAAGAGTATTAGTGTGTACCACACACGCGCGCTCGCTCGTGTCTCGGGTCGCGGGCACGGGTCGCGGGCGCGGGCTTGTGCTTGGGCTTGGGATTTGGGAATTGGGAAATGTCTCGGGTCTTGGGTCCAAACCCGAATAGGGAGTTTTGTATAAAATACAAAAGCAGTCCCTAGAGTTTCCAGCAACTGAAACGCCAGCAATAAATGAGAATAAATTGCAGCGGTTTCAGAATTTGATTGAGCGGATTCTGGGGGTGTAACTCCCAGAATTAATGACCAACATTATGGATACAGTTTCTATAGAGGCTATAAAAGGCAGTCTTCCCTCTCTCATTTCAGACACAACATTCCACACAACTCACAGCATAGCATACACATTAGAGAGAGAGAACCGCACCACCAACAGCTCGACCTGTGGTTCGTTGCCGGTTTCCATACGAGCCACTCAGTGACAGGAGTTGTACCTTGGGAACAAAGTCCCGAAACCAGAAACCTCTAAAGGTGGTTCGGAAATATTGTTTAAGGAAAACTGCCCAGCAGTTATCTCTCATTTATTTTTCACCCCTTTTAATTCTGTCCATTTAAATTTCAGTACCTTTATTTTTCTGTATTTATATTTCTGTACTGTTTACTATTCTGTAATTTCAATTCAGTCATTTACTATTCTGTAATTTCAATTCAGTCTTTTACTATTCTGTAATTTTCAATTATGTAATTTAATTTACTGTATTTACAGAAACAGTCCAGCAGTTTAGTAATCATACTATTCTGTCTGCCAGTTTCTTTAATTGTCAAAAACAGTCCAGCAGTTAGTATTCTTACTATTCTGTCTGGCAGTTTCAAACAATTACAATTCAGTCCAGCAGTTTAATTATTTATATTAATCTGTCTGGAATTTTAATTAGAGTAATTTAAATTCTGTACGCGTCAGGAATTGTAATTAATATTCCAATTGTGAGAAATAAAATTGTTATTTCCATTGCGTTCCTGTCTTTTAATTTATTGTCCTTTCAATTATTGTTTTCGATATAGTACCAAAACCAACAAAAAGAACCTTAATAACACTTCTATTTAGAAAACCAACAACAAATGAAAATAATGCAAACCTTAAAAGTCTAAAAATCAGTAAATTCCCAGCTTATAACCAAAAAAAAATCCCACCCTTAAGTTTACAAGAACATACTACTCTCTCCGTTCCCAATTAATTGTCGTGCACGAAATTACGTATAATTTTGACCGATTTATAACATATATCAAAATTGTCAAAATAAAAATTTTCAAAACTAAATCATATAATTTAATGTTTGAACTATATAATTAGTTATTAAACCGTTAATTTTTATCAAAAAATATAAAACAGCTCCTTTATGCGCCGACTACATCTCATCTAATGGCTAGTGTAACTCAATTACACACCACACGGTCCACACTTATACATATATAAATAGATACTCTGTACCATCGTCTTCATCTCATCCTAAGGCCATCTATTTCTGTCGTAAGGTCGACGACAAATAGAGCTTCTCCAACAAGGTATTATTATAATTTGTGAGAAGTTTTAGTAACAGTAGTATGATGTAATTTGCATTTTACTATGGTGTAATTTGTATTCTTCTATGATGTAATTAAACAATCACATCACCATTCAAGTGTTGGCGGAACATTCTTCTCCAAGCAATACGAAGAAACACAATAAACAAAACCGAGTATTCACATGGAAATAAAAATCAGGAGAATTTATTCATTTGGGGGGAGGGGGGCATAGTATTTACTTGTTTACAAGTCAATTATCATATGAAGCAAATGGCACGGCACTGCACTAGACCAAGTGTAGGCTTTTCACAAAAGATTATGCAAATCAAAGTTATGCACACCAAACAACCTTGATAACACTTTTAACGACAAAAAAATGGATATGAAAATGTAAAACATACCAAGTTTATGTCGGGTTTGTAGCCTGGTGCCTAAATAACAGTTAGCCAGTTGCCCAATAAGTCAATAACTAAGGTCTCATCTGGAATCTGATAAAAGGGCTAATACCAGTAATTGTCCAAGAGTTCAAAAAAAAAAAAGGAGTAGTATGTTAACATTTAATTAAAAAGTTACATGTCCTCAATTTCTGATTACCTTTAACCCGCCTATTTAGTTCTTAGTTTATGATTACAGATAAAAAAAAGTTATGAGTTGATTGTCCACCTGTCTAAATAACTTGTTATCTCAGACATTTTCCAAATTCTGTTTCAAGTTTTATTGTTTTACATCTAGATTTCTATCACTTTGAAATTGTCAGTTAATCATGGATTTAATAGGCTCTCCACAGTTCTTTTTTCTTAATTATAGCTTGCTTATCTGGAACTCTTTAATTAAAAAGGGCAAGGAATTTTCAAATTAAGAAAACTTCATATTTTTTTTTCTGGCTCAAACTGAAAATTTACTTGGTTAAAACATGGACAGTCAGACAGAGAAGTATTTACAACAATTGACGAACTTAGAAGTTAAAAGGAACCTTCAAGTTTCTGCTTAGGTATGCAAAAGCAATCAGGTAACGCTAACACACTTACACGCGCAACAAAAGAGAAGACTGGGGCTTCCATGGATATCGATTTGTCAATAATAACGAGTTATAAAGTTTTTACCAAGTATAAGAACATTAAACTGACAACTTACAGCTCTAAGAAACCTTGTCCCAAAATTATTAACAAGCATATAAATGAATAATATACAAATTGCTATCGACCTTCAAGATAATGGATTGGCTCTAATCACTATACTCAGAGTCTGAAAAGAATGTATCTTCGTAAAATTTTGTAATTCCCCTAAATTAAGACAGATTCACAGGTAATAAATACAGTTTCCATATAAATTTGTCTTGAACGGGAAACAAGTGGTCTCATTTCGGAGCTATAAATATGTCATCGAGGATGTAAAAGTGTCATTGTGATCTCATTAGTAGAAGAGTTTGGTACACCCTTGCTTGAGGTATAAACACCATCAACACCCTCAAAAGGATTCCTTTCGGTGAAAAAACCAGGTTGTTTAGGTTGCGGTAATTCACCATTGCTACCAAACATCATCAATACATCTGACATAATCGGCCTATCTTCTTGGCTTTGTTGCACACATAACAATGCCACGTGTATGCATCTCAAAATTTCATATATATGGCACGAGTCCGTCAAATGTGCTTCAACCAGTTCTAAAGACTGGCCTTCGTTGTAAAGCGTCCATGCCTAGACAATTACAAATTTTAGAAATCCAAGTGTCGAGATGTTCTGTATGCTTAAGTATGTTAATAAACGAAAATTGATGAATGACATAAAAATGAAGTCTAAGGAAGAGGAAAATAAGGTTCTGTTCTGTTTTATTTTATTTTTGCTTTTCTGAAAAGTGAGTAATCATAATGGTTATGGGACAAGTGTTCGGCAATCTGATCCCAAAAACTCGTTTAGTATACTACTCGCCTTATGTTGGTGGCTTCTTTCTAGAAAAACAGAAAATCCACTCAAATGATGTCTAATAATTTCAAGGACTTCAAGTTTTAGTATCTAGATTATAACTCTAAATCTTAAATTAGACACCATGGCTTAGTGCCAAAGTGGTTAAATAATTTAGAAAAGGAGTAAAGAACTCAAAATCTCACATGGCCAAGAAGGTTGAGATGGTGTTTAGGATGATGGAAACCACGATTTCTCCTCCCACTGATGATCTCCAAAACCAAGACACCAAAGCTAAACACATCCATTTTTACGGAGATTACTCCATCCAGTTGGTACTCCGGGGACATGTAGCCACTGCAACGAAACATTAAAGAAACCTTGTAAGTAATAAAGTACAGTAACAAAATTGACACAGAAACATGTAGGTAACTAATATACACATAAATTTACTCAAGTTTTTTTTTCTTTTGTCTTACTATGTTCCGACCACTCTCATCGTGTTTGCAGCTGTTTGATTTCCCCCAAAGCATCTAGCCATGCCAAAATCGGCAATCTTAGGGTTCATATCAGTGTCTAATAAAACATTGCTAGCTTTGAGATCCCTGTGGATAATTCGCAGTCTAGAATCTTGATGAAGGTAAACAAGCCCCCGAGAAATTCCTTTAATGATGTGGAAACGAAGTGGCCAATTTAGCACTGAGCTGCGACCTTCATCTGTCCATGAGTTGTTAGTAACTAAGTTGTTAGTAATAATCTCCTAAGTTTTTACCAAAGCCTAAGTGCGTAACAGGAACGAATATGAAACGTTATGTGAAAAACAAACCAAAAATGAAGGAGTCCAAACTTTTATTGGACATATATTCGTAAATCAAAATCTTTTCTTCATCTTGAATGCAGCAACCAAGCAGCTTCACAAGATTACGATGTTGGAGTTTTGCGATAAATGTGACTTCATTCATGAACTCGACAGACCCTTGCTTAGAATCTCTAGAAAGTCTCTTAACCGCTACTTCTTGTCCCCCTTCAAAACTAGCCTGAGAATGAATAAATCTGCATTTGTGAGTCACAGTAAAAAGAAGTTTCTAATTCTCTTCTTGTAACATGTTTAATTTACTAACTAACAGGTTCTCAATTTCACATGTGATGATCAATGTGAATAATTTAGTGTATGATGTATGATGTTGCTGAATGACCAATCCAATTATAACATTTACGCTATAACTTAGACGCCATATCTGTAATCAATGAGAAAAACGTGATAATGGTTTTCCATTATGAATTAATAAGGTCCTTACCTTGTAAACAGTACCATATCCACCTTCTCCAAGCTTGTTGCCGAGGGAGAAGTTATCAGTACCATCAATGATTTTAGCCAATTCAAACAATGGTAACTCCAAATCTTCCTTGTATGTATCGTTGGTCAAAGAATGTACAGAAAAATCTCTGGTTTCTTCTAAAAAAAAAGAGAGTGGGATCTTACATTTAATTTTTGTATTTCATTGCACGACGACAACGTAACACAAACAAGAAACAACATACTCAATAAGTCGAAAAGGTTTGCCTACAAGATTTCAATGGATTGAAAGTACCTATTCTTGGTAATTTCCGTTGCTTCTTTTTCCAAGTAAAGAAGGCCAGGATCAGGCCAATCAGTGCTACTGGAATCGATATTGCCAATCCAACTATAATTTTGTCTTTGTTGTTTCTACCAGAAGCAACAGGAGAAACTGCATCTGAATGAATAGAATTTCAATAAAATTAGTACAGCAACTCACTACTCATTCCCAGATTTTATAGTTCTGAATCTAAAGGGCGTCTTCAATAGAGTGCTAAAAATTAAGTAGTAAAAAGAAACAAAGAGATGGTGTACTAGTATGAGGACCATGGTTTGATCAGCTAATCTTAAATTGCTCATTGAAGTGACGATTACTAAATAACTATCATTTCCATATCTAATGGAATTCTGCTTTTTAGGTTATGAGTCCAAATTGCACTTGAACATAAAGAAAAACCCAAAAATAATTAATGTTCAAGACTCGTTAAGTAAAAGTACCGGACTCAGAGGCCGCCATCCTGATATAGATATCTTGCCCATCAGCGCCTAATTGTCGCAAGTCCATCAAATCTTCAAACCACAATAAACAACCACTTTCTTTCCCAGTAAAAATCAAACTTGAATAAGCCGTACACGAGCAGTTCCCCAAGCACCTCACTCTACATTCTTCAAGGCTCATGGTTGTGTTAAACCAAGCATTCCTTGCGTCAGGCAATTTAACTTCGGAATAATTTAAAAATATATCCCCCTTTACACAATCTAAATCTGTTCTTCTCTTACAACCAGTTGACCAATCCCCAGAGTTGTACGCCGATGGGTTTTTAACGACAAACTTATCCAAACACCCGCATATCGGAGAATTATTAATATTACATGTACCATAACCACCACACGATTTGTAAGTATCACAAGCATCGGTTGGTGGACCGTTCGAGTAAGTTACCCAATCGGTCTTTCGCTCAGCCCATGTCCACCACTGCATAAGGCCCAGTGGGCTCAACACTCTCCTAGGAAGAGCCGAACTGTTGACGAGCACATAACTGTAGTTAACCTCGAGTTTATCAAACATGAAGTTATACTTGTAAATAATATTTGGTTTTAGTTTTGGTGCCCCACTAAAGCGATCACCGATCCATGCCCCAGCCCTAAACATCTCGTTGTCACCATTCCACAAAAGCATCTGAGGATACCCATGCGTATCCATCCTATATTTATAGTTACCGGTAGATGGATCGTCTTCGCTCTTCCATGAGGAGAGATACCACTCATTACCCGTCACGAAATTTTTACCAAGTTTCATTCCGGCTATAATCGTGTTTCCAGGATAATGAAAGCTCTGCCAAAGAAAATTATCGGGATTTTCCTCACCTGCATCCTTAAGAACAAGATTACCCGTATCTAAAAGCTGTGCCACAGGATTCTGTACAGAATTTGAATAATTGGAAGACCATATTATTTGGTTTGTACTGTTAAGAATGACTAGAACTCCAGGTTCTCTGAGCTTTAAAGTACCTAAAGAATCGGTGAGGGGGGTCTCTCTGTTGGCAACCCAAACCGGGGTAGTTGTCTTTATATTTGTGTACCATATTCCTACATATCGATTTTTCGATTTCCCGGGGCTGAAAAATCCCAATTCAAAGCTCTCACCTGAAGAGATTATAGTATCACCATCCGTTATGCTTTGAGTTAAAGTTATGGTGTCTAAAGCAGTATTATAAGCTATCAAACTGAAAACTGAAAAGAATATGCTTAGGTGAATGAAAAAGCATTTGTTTGATTTGCTCATGATGAAAATACATGCAATTCGCATCTCTCGTTAGTTTTATAGTTTGATCATGAATACATATGTAGGGAACAAACAAATTTGACAGACTTTTTGAGAACTCAAGTCAACTATAATATTTTTGTAGTTAAGGCATGGGTCCTCAGTGAAGATGAACCACCAAATTTATTAATTTCAAGCCTCCATCATCTGACTCATAAAATAAGTCTCCATCATTCTTTTCTAGATTTAAAATATGCTTTTTTCATTCAATAAGCAGTGCATTCTCACCAAAATATGCATCAATATTGTTCTGGGTGAAAACTTTCCTACAAAATCATGAAGTAAAAGTATACCGAATATAGAGAAGGCTTCAGTTCCGGCCACTTCTATGATTTAAATTCCTAACTCAGCATTGCGAAGACATGAACCATGGATGGGGATGTCGAATTTGTATAAAAACTAATGCTGATAGAAAAATAAACCATGGAGTGCAAAATTTTCATTTTTAATAAACTTTAGTCAAAATACATATGATAAAAATAAAAATTAAAAAAAGTCATAAAATTTAGGGTTATGGCCCTTATAGGTCTTCACTTCGCCTTCGTCCATGTTTACTGTTTACAATATACCATATGATACAATAAGTTACATTCGGCATTGACCCGATTCATATAATTAAAGCGGGTACCCAACGCATCAAATATGTGTAACACTTGGCACAAGGCTATAATGGTCTTTCTCCATGTCAAAAAAGTAAGGGAGAGGTCCATTGGACTGATTCCAAACGATAAAACCTAATTACTTAAAAACTCATGATCAACAGATGAACTCGTCACATGTCACCATTATGTGGCGCACGAATCCGTATAAATAAAATCGAATAGCAGTGCAATAGAGGATCTGATTTGGCCAATAAAAAAAGGCATATCAAGTACGGCACCTGCACTAGACCAAGTGTAGCCTTTTTGTTCATAGTGGGACATAATCACATAATATTTAGTAATTATTTGTATAAAATTCAAATTATGGTTGAACTATGAAGCAAATGACACGGCACTGCAGTAGACCAAGTGTAGCCTTTTTTTCACAAAAAGATAATGCAAATAAAAGCTATGAACATCAAACAACCTTTTTTTTAACGACAAAAAAATGGATATGAAAATGTAAAACATACCAAGTTTATGTCGGGTTTGTAGCCTGGCCCCTAAACACAAGTTGGCGGTTACCGAATAAGTCAATAATTAAGGTCTCATCTGGAATTTAATATATAAAAAAAAGGTTAATACCAGCAATTTGTACAATAGTTCCAAAAAAATGTCACCGTATTATTAAAAAGATACCATTCCTCAATTTCTGAAAAAGGGACATAATCAATCCATTTAAAGAACGAAATGTTATATAAAATTTGTATTATTTAAATGGACAGTTTGTGGCAATTTCAAAGTAATTAGTATCTAAATTAAAACCACAATTGTGATTTTAAAAGTACGCCGATAATTTGTAAATACTAAGCAAGTTCAACCAGATCGATCACTTTTTAGTAAACTTCGTGTGAAAAGCACATCACTTTTCGGAAGTTGGTGAGTAATAGCGTTTAAATTTGAAGTACGAGGACCACAATTAGTTTTGGGAAAAATTTGGGAACCCAATAGTGTAAGTTTGCAGTAATTCAAGCTGGTATTTTAACTCCCAATTTGAAAATTTGGCCAACTCATAAGCAGCTAAACAAAATATTATTATACTATTAATATAAGTCAAGACAAATATTTTGAAACTACTCAATTTTGTCTAAATTTTTTAAAAATACTCTCACTCTAATATTATAATTACTCTTAAATGTCATAACTCAATTCAAATACATAAATAACTTAATATATTCTATCTGTGAATCTAGGTACGGGGCCAAGGAGAAAATGTCCGTGGTTGCAAAAATTAAAATATATAATTCATGGTATAAAAACAAAAAAATCAAACTTATATTAAATATTAAGGTTCACATCTAGGCGGTAGCATTGACACAAGTGGTTGGTAAATTAACACTCAAATTTTTACTTAACTTTCGAAAAAAATTGAAGGTCCGAAGTAAATTAAAATAGATAAGATATTAGATACATTTTCATGTATTATTATAGATTTATAAACATGTATCTTCACATCAGGAATAGTACGGAGTAAACTAAATTTTTAATTCAAATTCCAAATATTTTTGAAATTAAATCTTTTGTAATATATATTTACTCCTAACAATTACTATTTACATAACATTTTTATTATTAATTTTGCATATAACCTCTAAAGTTAATTTATAATTATATTTTTATCTTAATATTAAATTATGCTACTTAAAGAATGAGTATATCGTGTCACATAATTGACTGGTTATCAATTACAATAATATACTATTTTATATCTATAAATAGTATCATTGTATGAGATTCCGTAGTAGTTTATTACAAAAACAATATATAATTTTGAAAGGGCTTGCAATGAAAAATATTGTTTGTCATAATATATTATTTATAAATTACTTCGAAAAACAGTACTAAAAAATTATCATTTTTAAAAATTATCGGGTTATCGTGATAACCCAGGTCATATACGAGTTCCGCCGGTGTGTTAACCCCATGGAAAAGTTGATTTGGTCCAATGCACAAAATATACACATGTATACAGATGTGTTGTACTAACTTAGAAGAATTAGTGGGACCAATTAGACAACTCAACTTGCACAATTTGCCAAGTCAGTCTAAAATAGAATGGGCCAATCGAAATCGATGTACTAGACGTGATTATATTATATCATCTTACCCTCCAAGACTTCTACACAAGTCATGCAAAACAGCAAAATTCTGATCTTCCAGGTCCCATCCAAATGAAAAAGAAAATAGCAAAAGCTTACTGCAATCTTTTTTAATCGGTGACGATCCCACCACTAGCGTTTATACTCCTAATAGGCCATGAACTAGATCAGAATCATTCTCAACGAGTCCATAAGGGATTAGCTCAAGGAGTACTAACGGCACTCAGACTCCTGCGGGTAATAACTAATAAGAAGCTTAACAAAATTAATTAGAAATCCCACTATGAATTATCATACCTGGTTCAATAAATGCCTGAATATGTTGGAAACTAAAAGCGAAGAGTATATATATACCTTTCATGTGAAATGAAGGCAAGAGAATTCCTGATATTTTTAACTTTGTAACAATAAGTTAGCAGTCCAAAAGGATACAACATTATTCCGATGCTATATATGAAACAATAACAAAGAATGTCTTGCTTTCTCTTCGTGTAGATTTCATACATGTAATTTTCTAAAACTGTATTTTACCTTGTGTTAGGACTGCTGTAAACTAAGAATGAAACTAGATGCAAAGGGAAAGAAGCACTTATGATGAAAAGAAGAACGAGACTACAATGCAAGTTAGAAACCGATTCTCATTACATGTTTAGTTGAAGATAACATATTTTCATGAAGTACGCAGTTACTTAAGGTGAGAAGAATTTATGTTCATAGCAAGGGATTGAGTACCTAATTAACATTGCTAGGATGTCATTTATATTCATTCAATATTTCGATCTCTCTGTTTTTCTCATGTTTTGCAGCTCTATCGGCAGATGCAAATTACTGGTCTGATATAGGCGAGGTAATCATTGAGCAATATTGAGTTTCTTAGTATGCAAATAGTTGGTGCTCTTGTGTTCTTATTTCCATCCGATTTTTCACTTCATATGTTGCTTCTGACATATTAGAGATGCTTCTCATTTTATGAACTTCTCATTTTTTTGAATATTTGAGACGCTATTCTTTTACTCTCTTCATCTGTAAATATCAGTTATCTAAATTCCTCCGAGTGTAACTAAGATATCTATCCCAAAGCAAATGCGTTTTCAAGTTGTGAGAAGCCAAGTAATTTAGACACCCAATTTTAATACAGAAAATGGAACACGACATTAAGTCCCACATGGTCACAAGTATGTGCAATGTCAGTTTACAAGAACCCAAATTAAAGTGAAGAACTCATAAAATTTAAAAGGAGATAAATTGACATACTTTACAAGACCATCCTAAACAAGTCTCTTTACAGCATAAAAAAGCTATATAAATGCACATTCAATATCCAGTCAAATCCAACATCAGATCAACATATCTCCTTGAAAATACTCATCATTTTTTAGTTCACAATTTCACTAGGTACACAGTGCGGGTTTCAATGGTTACCCTTTAAGGTTCCACGCCACCGTAGTTTAGAATCTGTATATATTTGAGCCAACTGAAGTTGTCTTAAAATTAATTTTTTTAATACGGTAGGTAGTAAATTATTCCCGTGAACCCTCAAATAATCAAAGGAATCGGGGACTTTTTCAGAAAACAATCCTTTGATGTACTTCAATTGTGTTATCGAGACCTGCTCTTCAAGGCAAAAATCAGGTTTCTCACTAATTTCATAACTCTCCTTCACTTCTCCCAACAGATCTTGTATGCTACTAATTGTATTGATAATGAGATGCTTTTCCATGTCCATTCTAAACATTTCGTCCTCACACTTAAATAGGTTATGCTCATTCCTGCTTGTTGGCCTGCCTTTAAATTTGGTTCTTTCCGGAGGAGGCACACACATGAACCCATCACTCAAACTTTCATGTCTTATAGCTGGATATCTACAATTCATAGGCATAAGTCTATAGCTTGGACAGATTTCCTCACATTTCATAAGATCCAAATATTTAATATTTTTCTCCATGGACTTGCTCAAAGAAACAACCTCCGGTTTTATATTACTCTCAAATTTTTCCATATATTCATCAAACCCTTTTATTAGCTCCGGACAACCCCCAATCAAATCATCAACCAACTCTTGCAATTCCTGTCTATTAATTAGTTTGTTGCTATAAAGTTTCGTACACTTGGATAGTCTACGGCAGATTTCAGAATCACTAGCAGCTTTCACTTTATCAAAGAAAGTGAGCCCTTTGCTGCGTGTCCTTTTTCCGTTGAAATTTTCCTCGATTTTGCGTTTCTTTACAGCTCGCTTTGTATCGAATGGAGGAGAATTCAAACTCTTAACACTCATGTTAGGAAGAAAAGTCTTGAACTCAATGAACATGTCATTGTGGCCGTGAAACAATTTATCGACTTCCTTGTATACCTCAAGGACAGAATTGTTTTTGCTATATGAATCCATAATTTGGAGAAACTTGAGAAAAGCTTCGTGATTATCTTTAAACATTGCTTTTACCCTTTTAACAAAACTGAGTGCTTCTTCATCCTCTTTCGAAACAATCTTGTACTTCTCAGGCAGAAATTCATTGAACCCCAGAATCAAGGTTTGTTTCCCGTGAAATAAATTCGTCAAATCTTTGATGAGAAGATTAATATCAATTTTTTGCTCCCGAAAATCTTTAATGGTTCGTAAAAAAACATCGTAAGAGCGTTGTTCGTTTAGAAAATTTTGTTTGACTTCGATGAGAAACGACATTGGATCCATTCTAGGGACAAGGCTATCGGTTACAGTAATTGATTTATCTGCCAAAAATAGAAGAGTAACAATTGATTAAGTAATAGGAATCAGGATCAATTATATTGATGAAGAAACGAAACCACGAACAAATCAAAGTAGCCAAACGGTTTTCTTTCACTGCTTGCAAAGAGGAAAAATATAATCAACAAGTAATATCTACAATAATCCGTGATATACTTCAGATATGATGAAAAATACAAAAATCCAATTATAAAGGACTAGACTTTTTACCCATGCCTTTTTTGTTTTTCAAGTTAACTTCTCTGCCTGGTTCAACTTAATTATCTCGTTATGGTTGAATACTCCTATTTCTAAATTCTAATGCATTGTTTTTAGTAAAATTCACAAATTTACTTTCTCTATGTTAACATCCACCCGACTCATTCGAGAAAGCCCGATGAGAATCATGGCAATTATGTTCTTAAAAGTAAACTGCAAATCCAAATATCTTACTCCAATTCTACTAATTAATGGGTATAGATTATATATATATTTATATTTAAATGAGAAGTTCCATACTTATCGAGGTGTTACGGTATCATGGTAACATCAAGTTTAGTAATTTATGTCAAATAACAAACAAGCATATCAATAAGGACAATCATATATGATTATCAAGTTAATCAATATCAGGTCAATAAAATAGATTAGAGAATAAGAGAAGAGTAATAAAATAGATAAATTAGTTCTAGTTACATGTATATATATAGAGAGAAAGCATACACGAAATCAAATAACTTGCTAATATTAATGAAATAAAGAGTAGATGTTTCTATATATAGAGAAAGAGAGAAGATGTACAGTTGTGTTGGATTCTTGGAGAATAAGTAAAAGGAGAGCGTTTATTTATTTACGAGGAAATAATTTACTTGTGTATATATTGTGAACAAACAAGCTTTAATTAGGATTCTATTAGGACTATGTTTTTAATCCTAGCTGGAAAAGTGTACTTAATAGTAAATAGCTTAAACTCTGTTCCTAAACCAGGTCCAACTAGGAGTACCCACAGATATATCAAATGATATGATAATTATAAAATACCAGACTTTTTATCCAGACCTTTTTTGTTTTTCAAGTTAACTCCTCTGCCTAATTTCAACCTTTTTCACTATTTCATTAATAATAATGAAAGGTCGACCTGAACGGCTCTAGACCACAGTTTTAAAAATATAAAACCAGTACCACCAAAATTATAAGTGCTTGTTTTTTTTCTTATATATAAAATTATTAATATACCCCTAAAAAGTTATATCATTTTATTTTATTACTAATATAAATGGCCACAAAAAAAATGCAAATTCTATTCTCAAATAAAGAAAAAAAACACATTACAGTCTCTGTCTCTCACAAAGCATAACAAAATTCCTTGATTTTCTACTCCTCCAGGTAATAAAGTCTTTAAATCACTAGTTGTAAGTTAATTTTGATTTGATGAACTCAAAATAATTTAAACAAAATTACTCTCTTCTAGAATTTTAATAGATTTGGGGGTTTATTCGGATCCATTTTTGCTGTCCTACTTTTTTTATGATAGTCTATCCTACTTTTTTTTTATGAGTCATTGAATAGAAAACAATCCAATTTGATACTTTGTACCATACACAACTGGTCACAAAAAAAATCAAAAATTTATTCTCGAATAAAGAAAAAAAACACATTACAGTCTCTGTCTCTCACAAAGTGTAACAAAATTCCTTGATTTTCTACTCCTTCAGGTAAATAAAGTATTTAAATCACTAGTTGTAAGTTAATTTTGATTTGATAAACTCAAAATAATTTAAACAAAATTACTCTCCTCTAGAATTTTAATAGATTTGGGGGTTTATTCGGATGCATTTTTGCTGCCCTATTTTTTTTTTTTATGATAACCTACCCTAGTTTTTTTTATGAGTCATTGAATAGAAAACAATCCAATTTGATACTCTGTACCATCGTCTTCATCTCATCCTAAGGCCATCCATTTCTGTCCTAAGGTCGACGACGAATAAAGCTTCTGCAACAAGGTATTATTATAATTTGTGAGAAGTTTTAGTAACAGTAGTATGATGTAATTTGCATTTTACTATGGTGTAATTTGTATTCTTTGAAATTCCGACTTCGCTGTTCTGGTTGCTGTTACGCTGTTCAGTTAGAACCGCGGTTATAACTGCAGTTGTAACCCCGGTTCTAACCGAACTTTAAAGATGGATATAACTCAGAATAAAAACGTACTTGAAAGTAAATTCACACGCACGTTTTTAAACAGAGTTCACCCAGAAATTTGGGCTACGTCTCTGAGGCACTCACCCAGATTTATGATACTATTTCAAGCTTACAATATAGGACTCGAGACTTATGAAAACTCACAGACTCCCTCTTGATTTTCTGCCTATCACTATATTGCTATTACTAAATAGTTATCACTTATAAACAATAACATCCCGTCATTGTTACTCTCGTATTTTTTAGCCCACGTGTATTCTCTCTAAGATAAGTTATTTATAAGTTTAGAACACATAATCTTTTACAAGTAAGTATGAGACTATTTATAATAATAAAAGTCTTTTAAATCTTCACATTCCTTTTCTTTAATCTTCAAGAATCTCGCTGCCCATTGAAGATTTGATCGTCATATTTGTAAGATCTTTGGAGATTAATCTTGTTACGAACACATACCTATTTTAGCTCCAAATCTTATTAGTAAATTCAGCTACTTTGCTTGTAACAAGGAGATTTAGTTGGCTTCTTTTTAGGAGATAAACTCCTTCCAATCTTCAAGATATCTTGTCTATAATTCAAATAATTCCAGCACAAACAAATCTTATCAAATCTGTTAGTATAAGTTAGTATATATGTTGAAGTATGAGATAATATATTTATTCAAAAAGATTAACACGAGACAATCTTTTTGATAGAATAACTAATAATATATTTATCAACTCAATAACTAATAATTCGTATAAGATAGAATAAGAAAAGATTTTATTTAGCAAACTTCAAGTAATAAAACAAATCTTTTCATAAGATAATATCTTCTTAAAACTCATAGTTTGGAAAGATAATTACCTTTTTTTAACACACAATTATTTTGGTATAATCCAATACGACAACAAATTAAGTAACTTTAACAAGTCAATTTAAGTTCTAACATTCTTCTATGATGTAATTAAACAATCACATCACCATTCAAGTGTTGGCGGAACATTCTTCTCCAAGCAATACGAAGAAACACAATAAACAAAACCGAGATTCACATGGAAATAAAAATCAGGAGAATTTATTCATTTGGGGGGAGGGGGGCATAGTATTTACTTGTTTACAAGTCAATTATCATATGAAGCAAATGGCACGGCACTGCACTAGACCAAGTGTAGGCTTTTCACAAAAGATTATGCAAATCAAAGTTATGCACACCAAACAACCTTGATAACACTTTTAACGACAAAAAAATGGATATGAAAATGTAAAACATACCAAGTTTATGTCGGGTTTGTAGCCTGGTGCCTAAATAACAGTTAGCCAGTTGCCCAATAAGTCAATAACTAAGGTCTCATCTGGAATCTGATAAAAGGGCTAATACCAGTAATTGTCCAAGAGTTCAAAAAAAAAAAGGAGTAGTATGTTAACATTTAATTAAAAAGTTACATGTCCTCAATTTCTGATTACCTTTAACCCGCCTATTTAGTTCTTAGTTTATGATTACAGATAAAAAAAAGTTATGAGTTGATTGTCCACCTGTCTAAATAACTTGTTATCTCAGACATTTTCCAAATTCTGTTTCAAGTTTTATTGTTTTACATCTAGATTTCTATCACTTTGAAATTGTCAGTTAATCATGGATTTAATAGGCTCTCCACAGTTCTTTTTTCTTAATTATAGCTTGCTTATCTGGAACTCTTTAATTAAAAAGGGCAAGGAATTTTCAAATTAAGAAAACTTCATATTTTTTTTTCTGGCTCAAACTGAAAATTTACTTGGTTAAAACATGGACAGTCAGACAGAGAAGTATTTACAACAATTGACGAACTTAGAAGTTAAAAGGAACCTTCAAGTTTCTGCTTAGGTATGCAAAAGCAATCAGGTAACGCTAACACACTTACACGCGCAACAAAAGAGAAGACTGGGGCTTCCATGGATATCGATTTGTCAATAATAACGAGTTTTAAAGTTTTTACCAAGTATAAGAACATTAAACTGACAACTTACAGCTCTAAGAAACCTTGTCCCAAAATTATTAACAAGCATATAAATGAATAATATACAAATTGCTATCGACCTTCAAGATAATGGATTGGCACTAATCACTATACTCAGAGTCTGAAAAGAATGTATCTTCGTAAAATTTTGTAATTCCCCTAAATTAATACAGATTCACAGGTAATACAGTTTCCATATAAATTTGTCTTGAACGGGAAACCAGTGGTCTCATTTCGGAGCTATAAATATGTCATCGAGGATGTAAAAGTGTCATTGTGATCTCATTAGTAGAAGAGTTTGGTACACCCTTGCTTGAGGTATAAACACCATCAACACCATCAACACCATCAAAAGGATTCCTTTCGGTGAAAAAACCAGGTTGTTTAGGTTGCGGTAATTCACCATTGCTGCCAAACATCATCAATACATCTGACATAATCGGCCTATCTTCTTGGCTTTGTTGCACACATAACAATGCCACGTGTATGCATCTCAAAATTTCATATATATGGCTTGAGTCAGTCAAATGTGCTTCAACCAGTTCTAAAGACCGGCCTTCGTTGTAAAGCGTCCATGCCTAGACAATTACAAATTTTAGAAATCCAAGTGTCGAGATGTTCTGTATGCTTAAGTATGTTTATAAACGAAAATTGATGAATGACGTAAAAATGAAGTCTAAGGAAGAGGAAAATAAGGTTCTGTTCTGTTTTATTTTATTTTTGCTTTTCTGAAAAGTGAGTAATCAAAATGGTTCTCGGACAAGTGTTCGGCCATCTGATCGCAAAAACTCGTTTAGTATACTACTCGCCTTATGTTGGTGGCTTTTTTTCTAGAAAAAACGAAAATCCACTCAAATGATGTCTAATAATTTCAAGGACTTCAAGTTTTAGTATCTAAATTATAACTCTAAATCTTAAATTAGACACCATGGCTTAGTGCCAATGTGGTTAAATAATTTAGAAAAGGAGTAAAGAACTCAAAATCTCACATGGCCAAGAAGGTTGAGATGGTGTTTAGGATGATGGAAACCTCGATTTCTCCTCCCACTGATGATCTCCAAAACCAAGACACCAAAACTAAACACATCCGTTTTTACGGAGATTACTCCATCCAGTTGGTACTCTGGGGACATGTAGCCACTGCAACAAAACAGTAAAAAACTTGTAAGTAGTAAAGCATCAAATTTGACACAGAAACATCTAAGTACTAATATACAGATAAATTTGCACAAGTTATTATTATTTATTGTCTTACTATGTTCCAACCACTCTCATCGTATTTGCAGCTGTTTCATTTCCCCCAAAGCATCTAGCTATGCCAAAATCAGCAATTTTAGGGTTCATATCATTGTCTAATAAAACATTGCTAGCTTTGAGATCCCTGTGGATAATTCGCAGTCTAGAATCTTGATGAAGGTAAACAAGCCCCCGAGAAATTCCTTTGATGATGTGGAAACGCAGAGGCCAATCCAGCACTGAGCTACGAGCGTCATCTGTCCACCAGTTATCAGTAATTAAATAATCTGCTAAGTTTTTACCAAAGCCTAAGTGCGTAACAGGAACGAATATGAAACGTTATGTGAAAAACAAACCAAAAATGAAGGAGTCCAAACTTTTATTGGATATATATTCGTAAATCAACATCTTTTCTTCATCTTGAATGCAGCAACCAAGCAGCTTCACAAGATTACGATGTTGGAGTTTTGCGATAAATGTGACTTCATTCATGAACTCGACAGACCCTTGCTTAGAATCTCTAGAAAGCCTCTTAACCGCTACTTCTTGTCCCCCTTCAAAACTAGCCTGAGAATGAACAAATCTGCATTTGTGAGTCACAGTACAAAGAAATTTCTAATTCTCTTCTTGTAACATGTTTAATTTACTAACTACCAGGTTCTCAATTTCACATGTGATGATCAATGTGAATAATTTAGTGTACGATGTATGATGTTGCTGAATGACCAATCCAATTATAACATTTAGGCTATCACTTAGACGCCATATCTGTAATCAATGAAAAAAACGTGATAATGGTTTTCCATTATGAATTAATAAGGTCCTTACCTTGTAAACAGTACCATATCCACCTTCTCCAAGCTTGTTGCGGAGGGAGAAGTTATCAGTACCATCAATGATTTTAGCCAATTCAAACAATGGTAACTCCAAATCTTCGTTGTATGTATCTGTTTCACACATATTTTCACTAAGGGCTGAATATAGGGAAAATGAATACTAAGTAAGGTAGAATTTATTATTCAGTAATTTTGCGGATACAATTTTCGATAATTTATAAAAGAAAATATATAAATGAAAGTTCTTTAATTCTCCTATTCGAACAATTTGTGATGCCTCGAAATACTGTTGTAGACTATTTGATGAATTTTGTTGAGTTTGCTGAACTTGAATAGAATTTTTCATATTCGATGAAGAACTTTGCAGTTTTGTTGATTTCGTTGATGATCTTGAAGCTATTCGGATCTGGTGATATTTTGATTTAGAGAAACGTGTTTTTGTCTTTGTGTAGTCGTTCCTGAATATCGAACGCCGGCTTGTTGTAAATTTCTTGGGTGGAGTCAGGAGTGGAACCAGGATGATTTTTTTTTTGGAGTCGTGGTGTTCAAAATATGTTGAATAAATGATAAAATAAATAAGATCTAATTCAAAAATAAAGAATTTTTTCTATGTTTAACCTACCATAAAATAAATATAAAGTTAAAAGACAACTGTTATTGGACAATAAAATAATTTTTTTAGTAATCTTATTTTGGAAAATACAATTGTTATTTACGAAATTTGGTAATTTTAAAATAAAAAACATAAATTTTTAGAAAAAAATAACTAACATTATTTGAACTTCTAACATTTCACTACTTTAAAGGCAATTTTACTACTACACCGACAAGTATTTTGTTTAATTAGGGAGACTATTAATGTATATATCTTAGAAAATTTTAAATTACAAATAAAAAACTATAAAAAAAAATTAAAAATCGCCGCCGGGGTGGCCACGACCACCCTCAGCCACCCTCTGGGTCCGTCCCTGGGTGGAGTTCTTCAGATTTGGTGAAAAACTTAGAATACTTTGATTTGCAGAAACGTCTTGCTTATTACTTGTAGTCGTTCCTGAAAATCGAATGCAGATTTGTTGCAGAAGTTCTTTAGATTCTCTGGCGGCTGTGGAGAAGCAGGGCTAATTGACTTACGGTTGTGGAAGAGCAGAGCTGATTCCCCGACGACTGTGGAGAAGTTTCTTTCTCTAGTCTTCGAGGATTTTTTTGATTGTGAGTACCCACACCACTCTATTTATAACTTTTGAGGTGGGGTTTTATACGCAAGTCCACATCCTTAAATTTGGGCTCATTATCTTAAATATCTCCTAACTTACGTAAATGAATCAAATTTGTATGTATGTTTGAAAACATCACTAACGAGTAATATAATTTTGGTATCTCATTATTTGTACCAGATTTAATGCTTTTTAGAAAAAGAAATACATTTATTTTATATAAATTATCATCATAGATTTTTTGAAATGATAAAATATAATTCCTTTTTTTGATTTTAAATTACTAATAACAAGTCTATTCTCAAACTGAGAAATTAGTAATTAATTGATATTTGATTTGAATGACACGTGTTACATTTTTAGTGGACATAAAATTTGCGTGTCAACAGTATCGTTGGTCAAAGAATGTACAGAAAAATCTCTAGTTTCTTCTAAAAAAAAAAAAAAAGAGTGGGATCTTAAATTTAATTTTTGTATTTCATTCCACGAAGAAAACGCAACACAAACAAGAAACAACATACTCAATAAGTCGGTTTGCCTACAAGATTTCAATGGATTGAAAGTACCTATTCTTCGTAATTTCCGTTGCTTCTTTTTCCAAGTAAAGAATGCCAGAATCAGGCCAATCAGTGCTACTGGAATCGATATTGCCAATCCAACTATAATTTTGTCTTTGTTGTTTTCTACCAGAAGCAACAGGAGAAACTGCATCTAAACGAATAGAATTTCAATAAAATTAGTACAGCAACTCACTACTCATTCCCAGATTTTATAGTTCTGAATCTAAAGGGCATCTTCAATAGAGTGCTAAAAATGAAGTAGTAAAAAAGAAACAAAGAGATGGTGTACTAGTATGAGGACCATGGTTTGATCAGCTAATCTTTAAATTGCTCATTGAAGTGACGATTACTAAATAACTATCATTTCCATATCTAATGAAATTCTGCTTTTTAGGTTATGAGTCCAAATTGCACTTGAACATAAAGAAAAGCCCAAAAATAATTAATGTTCAAGACTCGTTAAGTAAAAGTACCGGACTCAGAGGCCGCCATCCTGATATAGATATCTTGCCCATCAGCGCCTAATTGTCGCAAGTCCATCAAATCTTCAAACCACAATAAACAACCACTTTCTTTCCCAGTAAAAATCAAACTTGAATAAGGCGTACACGAGCAGTTCCCCAAGCACCTCACTTTACATTCTACAAGGCTCATGGTTATGTTAAACCAAGCATTCCTTGCGTCAGGCAATTTAACTTCGGAATATTTTAAAAATATATCCCCCTTTAGACAATCTAAATCTGTTCTTCTCTTACAACCAGTTGACCAATCCCCAGAGTTGTACGCCGCCGATGGATTTTTAACGACAAACTTATCCAAACACCCGCATATCGGAGTATTTTTATCATTCCACGTACCATAACCACCACACGATTTGTAATTATCACAAGCATCGGTTGGTGGACCGTTCGAGTAAATTACCCAATCGGTCTTTAACTCAGCCCATGTCCACCACTGCATAAGGCCCAGTGGGCTCAACACTCTCCTAGGTAGAGCCGAACTGTTGACGACCACACAACTGAAGTTAACCTCGAGTTTATCAAACATGAAGTTATATTTGTAAATATTATTTGGATTTAGTTTTGGTTCCCCGCTAAAGCGATCACCGATCCATGCCCCAGTCCTAAACGTCTCGTTGTCACCATTCCACAAAAGCATCTGAGGATACCCATGCGTATCCATCCTATATTTATAGTCACCGGTAGATGGATCGTCTTCGCTCTTCCATGAGGAGAGATACCACTCATTACCCGTCACGAAATTTTTACCAAGTTTCATTCCGGCTATAATCGTGTTTCCAGGATAATGAAAGCTCTGCCAAAGAAAATTATCGGGATTTTCCTCACCTGCATCCTTAAGAACAAGATTACCCGTATCTAAAAGCTGTGCCACGGGATTCTGTACAGAATTTGAAACATTGGAAGACCATATTATTTGGTTTGTACTGTTAAGAATTTGAAACATTGGAAGACCATATTAAAATATGCTTTTTTCATTCTATAAGAAGTGCATTCTCACCAAAATATGCATCAACATTGTTTTGGGTGAAAACTTCCCCACAACATCATGAACTAAAAGTATACCGAATATAGAGAAGGCTTCAGTTCCAGCCACTTCTATGATTTAAATTCCTAACTCAGTATTGTGAAGCCATGAACCATGGCCGGGGATGCCGAATTTGCATAAAAACTAATGCTGATTGAAAAATAAACCTTGTTGAGTGCAAAATTTTCATTTTTAATAAACTTTAGTCAAAATACATATGATAAAAATAAAAATTGAAAAAAGTCATAAAATTTAGAGTTATGGCCCTTATAGGTCTCCACTTCGGTTCGTGCCTGTTTAGTGTTTACATACCATATTTGTGAGAAGTTTTTAGTAATAAAATGATGTCATTTGGGTTCGATGATGATTGCATATTTCACATCACCATAGAAATAAAAGTTCTCCAAGCAATACGAAGAAACACAATAAACAAAAACGGACCGGTATTCACATAGAAATAAATATTAGGAGAATTTGTTTATAGTGGGACATAATCACATAATATTTAGTAATTATTTGTATAAAAGTCAAATTATGGTATGAAGCAAATGACCCGGCACTGCAGTAAACTAATTTAGCCTTTTTTACACAAAAAGATAATGCAAATAAAAGCTATGAACATCAAACAACCTTTTTTTCAACGACAAAAAAATGGATATGAAAATGTAAAACATACTAAGTTTATGTCGGGTTTGTAACCTGGCGCCTAAACCCAAGTTGGGCGGTTACCGAATAAGTCAATAATTAAGGTCTCGTCTGGAATTTAATATTAAAAAAAAGGTTAATATACCAGCAATTGTACAATTGTTCCAAAAAAAAATGTCACTGATAAAGCCATAACTTTGGTCGGTTGCGTTAGGCTTTTCAACAAAGATAAAATGACAAATCGACCGTGAATAAATGATACTTCCTGATCTTTATTATTACTCGGATTATTGTCCTTGTTCGGACTAATACACTTGTTCGGATTCGGATTCCGATTTTACAATTATGCTCGATATAACTATTTAATCTCTCGTCTTGATCTTTCTCCTCTTTTATTCGGTGCTCGGCTGTCTTTTCTCGGTTTGTTTCTCGAAGTGATATGATTTGGTTAGTTTCTCTCTTTTCTTAACTTCTCTCTATATTTTTTGGATAGATTTTCTGGTCCTTTTCTAGGAGGGGTAATGGGCTATTTATAGGCAATTGCGCCTTCTAGGATATTGACAAATGTCTTCATCCCAGGGATTTCTCAGGCAAGGGTCCCCCTTTGATTGGGCTTGGGATTTGGGTAGTAGCACCTCAATTCCTATAAA
The DNA here is from genome assembly GCA_963920805.1 of Primula vulgaris. NCBI lineage: Eukaryota > Viridiplantae > Streptophyta > Magnoliopsida > Ericales > Primulaceae > Primula > Primula vulgaris. Next base: position 24,024,680 of record OY987218.1, on the reverse strand, counting down.
AAATATGAGGTGACCCATTTAAGCGTTGGATACCCATTTATAAAGTGGGTATTTTATGACCCGAATAAAATATTCGGGTCTGATTTTTATGTTCTATCAGTCACCGTATTATTAAAAAGATATCATTCCTCAATTTCTGAAAAAGGGACATAATCAATCTATTTAAAGAACGAAATGTTATATAAAATTTGTATAATTTAAATGGACAGTGCGTGGCAATTTCAAAGTAATTAGTATCTATATTAAAACCACAATTGGAATTTTAAAAGTACGCCAATAATTTGTAAATACTACGCAAGTTCAACCAGATCAATCACTTTTAGTAAACTTCGTGTGAAAAGCACGGCACTTTTCGGAAGTTGGGGAGCAATAAATAGCGTTTAAATTTGAAGTACGAGGACCACAATTAGTTTTGGGAAAAAATAAAGGAACCCAACAGTGTAAAAAATTTAGGGAACCCAATAGTGTAAGTTTGCAGTAATTCAAGCTGGTATTTTAACTCCTAATTTGAAAATTTGAACGAGCAAAACTGATTGGTACAAGTGATTGGTATCCAAGTATAACATGTTCACCACCAGATTTTGAACTCTGGCGACTGCGAAACAAGTTTACTTACACATGAGGGTTACTTATTATAAAAAAAAAAAAGTTGGAAATTTAAACCTTCTCGGAACTATCTAAACAAAATATATATTAATATATACAAGTGAACCCCATAGAAAAGTTGATTTGGTCCGATGCACAAAATATACACAGTTATACATGGCAAATTTAATATGGACCAAATGCACAAAATGCAATATATTTCAAAAAAAAAAATGCACAAAATGCAGATGTGTTGTAGTGACTTAGAAGAATTAGTGGGACCAATTAGGGGGAAAAATATGTTTAGTATACTATACTATAAATAGTTAACAATTTAGCTAATATACTACTAATTTTAACAATAAAAGTATCGAACTATGAAATTTCGATCAATTAAGGCACTAACACATAATTAATCGACGAAATTAGATTCATTATATCTAACATTTGTGGATCTATTTTTGATGAAAGATGATAGAATTAAACTCACCATGTGATAGACAAGAGAATGTGAGTGCAATTTCATCATTTTGTTTAACGCTCGGTCCTCAATTGTGACAAATTTCGTAATTTGGTACCTCAATTGTGATAAATTGGTAATACAGTAGATAAATCGTTAAAAATTATTAGTACAGTATACTAAACGTATTTTGCCCCGACCAATTAGACTACTCAATTTGCACAATTAGCCAAGTCAGTCTTAAATAGAATTGGTCAATCGAAATCGATGTACTAGACATCTTACCTCCAAGTCTTCTACACAAGTCATGCAAAACAGCAAAATTCTGGTCTGTCAGGTCCATCCAAATGAAAAAGAAAATAGCAAAAGCTTACTGCAATCTTTTTTAATCCGTGAGGATCCCACCACTAGCGTTTATACTCCTAATAGGCCATGAACTAGATCAGAATCATTCTCAACGAGTCCATAAGGGATTAGCTCAAGGAGTACTAACGGCACTGAGACTCCTGCGGGTAATAACTAATAAGTAGCTTAACAAAATTAATTAGAAATCCCACTATGAATTATCATATCTAGTTCAATAAATGCCTGAATATGTTGGAAAACTAAAGGCGAAGAGTATATACCATGGGCTTTCATGTGAAATGAAGGCTAGAGTATTCCTGATATTTTTAACTTTGTAACCATAAGTTAGCAGGCCGAAAGGATACAACATTATTCCGATGCTATGAAACAATAACAAAGAATGCCTTGCTTTCTCTTCGTGTAGATTTCATACATGTAATTTTCTACAACTGCATTGTACTTTATGTTAGGACTGCTGTAAACTAAGAATGAAACTAGATGCAAAGGGAAAGAAGCACTTATGATGAAAAGAAGAACGAGACTACAATGCAAGTTAGAAACCGATTCTCATTACATGTTTAGTTGAAGATAACATATTTTCATGAAGTACACAGTTACTTAAGGTGAGAAGAATTTATGTTCATAGCAAGGGATTGAGTACCTAATTAACATTGCTAGGATGTCATTTATATTCATTCAATATTTCGATCTCTCTGTTTTTCTCATGTTTTGCAGCTCTATCGGCAGATGCAAATTACTGGTCTGATATAGGCGAGCTAATCATTGGGCAATATTGAATTTCATACACAATACATATTTTATACATGCTTTTTAATACAGGCATACACAATACATTGTTTATACACATTCTTTAATATAGTCATACACAATACATTCTGTATCCATTGACACTGTCCATTTTTTATGTTTTTCTTATTATGCATACACAATACACTTTTTATACATGCTCTTTAATACAGGCATACACAATACATAGTTTATACATGTTTTTTAATACGGACATACACAATACATTATTTATATATTTTATTTAATACATGCATACACAACACATAATTTATACATGCTTTTTTAATACGGGAATACGCAATACAGACATACACAATACATTGTTATACATTGCACATAAAAAGTGATGATTTCATATTGCATACACAATGTAATTTTGCAAACAATATGTAAAATCACCATTGTCTATCCAATTTAAAAAGTGCATAACTAATAAAAAAGAGCCATACATAATCCAAAAAAATGAATACACAATCGAGAAAGTTGTATACACAATCCAAAAAAAAACATAAACGATCGAGAAAAGGGCATACACAATCAAAAAAGTACATGCATAATACAAAAAATTAAATACACAATACCAAAGAATGCATAAAAAATAAGAAAAATGTATACACAATCGAATTTTTCGGGCTTTTCGAGCTATTTTCATTTTCATTTTTTTTTTGAATTTTTATTGGTTTTTTTTAACCATTTTTTTGGGTTTTTTCGGATTACCGACTTTTTTAAAAGTTTTTTCATCATATTTTGAGTTTTTTTGGATTCTCGAATTTTTTAAACTTTTTTCATTTTTTTTTTTGTAATTTTGTAAATTTCTTTTTTTTTCGAGTTCTTGAATTTTTTGAACTTTATTTTTATATATTTTTGTGATTTTGGATTTTTTTGGTTTTTTTTTTGCCACTTTTTTGGAGTTTTTTCCGTTTTTCAACTTTTTAAATGTTTTTTCAGCACTTTTTTGGTTTTTTCGAGTTCTTGACTTTTGTAAAAAAATTTCATTCTTTTTGTGATTTTGGATTTTTCTTAGTTTTTTTACTTTTTTTAACCATTTTTTGGGTTTTTTCGGATTCTCGACTTTTTTGAACTTTTATCATTTTTTTTGTAATTTTGGATTTTTCTTGGTTTTTCTTGGTTTTTTTAACCATTTTTTGTGTTTTTTCGGGTTACTGACTTTTTAAAAAGTTTTTCAGCATATTTTGGGTTTTTTTGAATTCTCGACTTTTTTGAATTTTTTTCATTTTTTTTTTGTAATTTTGTAATTTTACTTTTTTTTTGTTTTTTACCATATTTTGGAGCTTTTTTCGGGTTCTCGACTTTTTTGAACTTTATTTTTATATATTTTTGTGATTTTGTATTTTTCTTGTTTTTTTTTTATTTTTTGCCACTTTTTTGGAGTTTTTTCGGGTTCCCGACTTTTTAAAGGTTTTTTCAGCACTTTTTTGGTTTTTTCGGGTTCTCGACTTTTGTGAACTTTTTTCATTCTTTTTGTGATTTTGGATTTTTCTTTGTTTTTTTTTTTAATTTTTTTAACCATTTTTTGGGCTTTTTCGGGTTCCCGACTTTTTAAAAGCTTTTTTCAGTCTTTTTTCGTTTTTTTCGGGTTCTTGAATTTTTTGAACTTTTTTCATTTTTTGGTGATTTTTGATTTTTATTGGTTTTTTTATTTTTTACCATTTTTTTGGATTTTTTCGGATTCCCGACTTTTTTAAAGGTTTTTTCAGCATTTTTTGGGTTTTTTCGGATTCTCGACTTTTTTGAAATTTTTTTTATCTTTTGTTGTAATTTTATTTTTTTCTGTTTAGAAGTCATTTTAACATTAAATAAGGTAGTTTTTTGTGGAAAAAAAAGTGATGATTTAAAAAGAGAAAGCGCGGAGAGAGAGAGGAGAAATAGATTTTTTTTGGTAAGTGATGAGAAATATATATATTTTTCTATTTGTGTCAATTGTATGTTTTGGGAATAATTTGTTTGACTTGTATGTTTTGGTAATATTTTATAACACGTTGTATGTTTTGGGTATTGACCCTTTATTTTATTACTAATATACAGTTGTAAGTTAATTTTGATTTGATGAACTCAAAATAGATTAAACAAAATTACTCTCCTCCAGAATTTTAATAGATTTGGGGGTTTATTCGAATTCATTTTTGCTGCCCTAATTTTTTTAGGATAGCATACCTTAGTTTTTTACGAGTCATCGAATAGAAAACATCCAATTTGATTACCAACAAAAACTATGAAAAAAATGTAAGTAAAAAAAGTTTGACACGATTACATATCTTATACTTTTTCGGTACGATTGATAAATTTGATTTTGATTTTTTACGTAACGTATTTAAAATGCATCCGATACTTTTTCTTAAAAAAACACAAAAAATATGGGGGAATTCCCTATAACTCATACAAACTTAATATTTCTCTTATATATCTTTATAAGTTCACATTGCTCATAGGTAACACTTTTTAATTATTTAGTTTAATAGACATATTTTATCTGTCTACAAACCCAAAAAAAAAATTTTTAATTACAACAAAATAAAAAAAACACACAAAAATAAAAAATAAAAATAAAATTATAAAAAATTATAAAAATCACAAAAAATTATTAAAAAAATGAAAAAATACAAAAAATTATAAAAAATTAAAAAAAGTTTATAAGAAATCACAAAAATCATAAAAAATCATAAAAAGTGACAAAAAAATATAAAAAAAATATAAAAAAAATCATAAAAAATCACAAAAATCACAAAAATTTTAAAAAAATTACAAAAATATATATAATTTTTTTTGTCAATATAACACTTTTTATACCGAATTTTTTAATATAAAAAGTGGTTTTTCCATGAAAATGTGTATTTTTTAAATCTAAATGAGCTGAAACTGCATCTAGTTCAGTCGAAAGTACGTATAGTTCAGTCAAAAGCGTATATAGTTCAATAAAAGTGCATATAATTCAGTCGAAAGTGCATATAGTTAGTCAAAAGTGCATAAAATTGAATCGAAATTGCATTCAATTCTGCTGAAAGTACATCTAATTCCATTGAAAGTGCATACAATTCAGTGGAAAGTATATATAGTTCAATAAAAGCGAGTATGCATATAGTTCAGCTAAATGTGCATCTGGTTCAGCTGAAAGTACATCTGGTTCAGCTTAAAGTACATCTAATTTAGTCGAAAGTATATATAGTTAAGTCAAAAGTGCATATAGTCTAGTCGAAAATGAATATAGTCCAGTCGAAAGTGCATATAGTTCAATAAAAGTGCATATATTTATGTCAAAAATGCATCTCATTCAACTAAAAGTGCATCTGCTTCAGCTAAAAGTGCATCTGCTTCACCTGAAAGTGCATATGGTTCAGACAAAAGTGCATCTAGTTCAATAAAAATGCATATAGTTCTGTAAAAAGTGCATCTAGTTCAGCTAAAAGTGCACCTGGTTCAGCTGAAAATGCATCTAGTTAAATTTAGTGGGAAGCTATTTACACAGCACTCACTCACCAAACCAAGTTCTTTGACAAAAGATAATGCAAATGAATAATTGAATATAAAAGAACCTTAATTCTAAACCCTAAAAGAACCTTAATAACACTTCTATTTAGAAAACCAGCAACAAATGAAAATAATGCAAACCTTAAAAGTCTAAAAATCAGTAAATTCCCAGCTTATAACCAAAAAAAAAATCCCACCCTTAAGTTTACAAGAACATACTACTCTATCCGTTCCCAATTAATTGTCCTGTACGAAATTACGTATAATTTTGACCGACTTATAACATGTATCAAAATTTTTGAAATAAAATATTTCAAAACTAAATCATATAATTTAATGTTTGAACTATATAATTAGTTATTAAAACCGCTCCTTTTTATCAAAAAAAATAAAACTGCTCCTTTATGCGCCGACTACATCTCATCTAATGGCTAATGTAACTCAATTACACACCACAAGGTCCACACTTATACATATACTAGTAATCATGCCACACGTGTTGCGTGTGCGCAAATATGTATAGTTATGATATAAATATTTAGATAATACAAAAAAAAAAACATAATTTAATATTTAAAAGAATGTTTGTTTGTTAAATAAAGATAATTAGTTTTATTAGTTTTTACTTTTTATATTTTTATGGGAGTGTGGTATTATTGTAATTAATATAAAGGTGTAAGGTTGACTTATTATAATAGAATGATAAATAGATACTCTGTACCATCGTCTTTATCTCATCCTAAGGCCATCCATTTCTGTCGTAAGGTCGACCACAAATAGAGCTTCTCCAACAAGGTATTATTATAATTTGTGAGAAGTTTTAGTAACAGTAGTATGATGTAATTTGCATTTTACTATGGTGTAATTTGTATTCTTTGAAATTCCGACTTCGCTGTTCTGGTTGCTGTTACGCTGTTCAGTTAGAACTGCGGTTATAACTGCAGTTGTAACCCCGGTTCTAACCGAACTTTAAAGATGGATATAACTCAGAATAAAAACGTACTTGAAAGTAAATTCACACGCACGTTTTTAAACAGAGTTCACCCAGAACTTTGGGCTACGTCTCTGAGGCACTCACCCAGATTTATGATACTATTTCAAGCTTACAATATAGGACTCGAGACTTATGAAAACTCACAGACTCCCTCTTGATTTTCTGTCTATCACTATATTGCTATTACTAAATAGCTATCACTTATAAACAATAACATCCCGTCATTGTTACTCTCTTATTTTTTAGCCCACGTGTATTCTCTCTAAGATAAGTTCTTTATAAGTTTAGAACACATAATCTTTTACAAGCAAGTATGAGACTATTTATAATAATAAAAGTCTTTTAAATCTTCGCATTCCTTTTCTTTAATCTTCAAGAATCTCGCTGCCCATTGAAAATTTGATCGTCATCTTTGTAAGATCTTTGGAGATTAATCTTGTTACGAACACATGCCTATTTTAGCTCCAAATTTTCTTAGGAAATTTAGCTACTTTGCTTGTAACAAGGAGATTTAGTTGGCTTCTTTTTGGGAGATAAACTCCTTCCAATCTTCAAGATATCTTGTCTATAATTCACATAATTCCAGCACAAACAAATCTTATCAAATCTGTTAGTACAAGATAGTATATATCTTGAATTAGGAGATAATATATTTATTCAAAAAGATTAACACGAGACAATCTTTTTGATAGATTTATATATGGAACAATATATCTCCTAACATGATTCAAACTTATACTCATCAAATCAATAACTAATAATTCGTATAAAATAGAATAAGAAAAGATTTTATTTTGCAAACTTCAAGGAATATAACAAATCTTTTCATAAGATAATATCTTCTTAAAAGTAAATCCCTCATAGTTTGGAAAGATAATTACCTTTCTTTAACACACAAGTATTTTGGTATAATCCAATACGACAACAAATTAAGTAACTTTAACAAGTCAATTTAAGTTCTAACAATCTCCCTCTTTGTCATTGGATTTGACAAATACTTGGAGTTTAATCGTCTACTCCCCCTGCACATTAGTATTGCAAAATTCATATATGAAATATAAGAATTAAGATAGTAAATATAAACTCGCATCATCTTCTCCCCCTATTTGTCACACCGATGACAAAGAAGAGTTCCCGCCGTTTTAGTACATTTGGTGCATTACTTGGGCGACTGGTATATACATGGTTCAAAAAATTGGTAATAATATTTTAACAAAAATTTTTTTTACCAAATCAAAATATAACCACTTTTAAGATATATATATATACCCAATTTTCGTAATATCTTTTTAAAGAATATGACCATTTTTAAAACAGAATTTTTAGCAAGATATGAATCTTTGGAAATTTTATCAATCACATTAATGACATAGAATTTTACCAAATAAACCAATGAAACATTCCAATTTTAAACACTACTGATGAAATTTTTTGGTTTTCATAAAGCTGAAGAAATATAGCAGATTTAAACATGTGTCAATTAAAAGTAGCAGAGAATATATATATATAGATTGTCAAAACACAGAAAATAATAATTTATTTTTACAAATATGCTTATTGTGAGGATCCACAGAGTAATTTTATGTACCGAGACACTTAACATTGAGAAAAAAACTTACCTTTACTCTACACAAATACTTTTTAATAACCCAAAAAGGTAAGATCAATAAGTTTTAAAAGAGCAGGGTGACAAATTGTCAATCCATAACAAAATTACTCAAGGCGTATAATCAACAGCGTGTGTTATGGACTCCCGTTAAAAATAGCTGGGTATGCTAAGAATATCACAATGATACCTGATCCATAAAAGGTCTATCCCAAAATATTGGCTAGGACATTGAGTGAACACCACTTACGCACTTAGACCAGGTCTGATAAAAAGACTTAGGTTACAACTGTAGTTGCAACCACACTAATAACCATTTTACTTTTTGTGTACTAGCACTTTGTGCATTCGAAAGAGTTTTAGATTCAATTATTCTTTTGCACTTAGTTCACATCTTTTATGGTCATTAACCAACGGCTTTTTCAAGATAAAAATACCTTTAAGCTCAATAAGAATTACTCTTGATCCCATAAACACTACTCATGTTCCTCACAAATATGCATAAAATGTAAATATAATCAATTAAATTCATAAGGACATACCCCAATGTCACTTCTCAAAGTTTCAAATTTATTAGTATCAAGGGGTTTTGTAAAAATATGTGCTAATTGCCTTTCAGTAGAGACATGTTTTAGAATTAAACTCTTTTCTTCAACTAATTCTCTAATAAAATGATGTCTTAGATCAATGTGCTTAGTTCTGGAATGTTGAACAGGATTATAAGCTAAATCTATGACGCTTTTATTATCACAAAAAAGAGTTAGAATTTCTTGTTTTATATTATAATCGCAAAGCATTTGTCTCATCCATAAAACTTGGGTACATCCACTTCCTGCAGCGATATATTCTGCTTCAGCAGTTGATAAATAAATACAGTTTTGTTTTTTACTAAACCAAGAAACCAAATTATTACCAAATTAAAAACACCCCCCGGATGTACTTTTTCTATCATCAATATTTCCAGCCCAATCAGCGTCACAATATCCCACTAGAAACTTATTGGTGTCTTTAGTATACCACAAACCCAAATTAATTGTCCCTTTGACATATTTAATAATTCTTTTAACAGCTAACAAGTGAGTTTCAAGAGGATTAGCCTGATATCTAGCACATGCTCATCCTATCCTTCCAATATGAAAAATTTATTCCATCAAAATAAGGTGGAGTATTTGGGGATAAAGCTATGCCGGATGCGAAATTGTACAAATTAGCCATCGGGATCTTAACTCTAAAATCGTTAGATTCCTATATGCAAGAGCCTCGGCTCTGATACCAATTGTTGGCCCGGTGCGGCTAAACCTTAGAGGGGGGTGAATAAGGTTTTTGGCGCTTTTCGCCTAATTAAACTTAAGTGTAACTTACTACCCAACTTTTTACAATTCTAAGCTTAAGCGTTTAATAATGTTAATGAAATGCTATAAGTCCTAAACGCAAGCAAGAAAGTAAGCAATATTATAAGTTGCAGAAAGTAAAAGTTTAGGGAAAGAAATTGACACCGTGATTTATAGAGGTTCGGCAAAACGGCCTACGTCCTCTCCTCGGTACTACCGAGTATTTCACTAAAAATAATCTTTCCGATTTTACAAATCCTATCGATCTCAATCGACCGATTGGCTCACCCTCTACCCGAGGTTCCTACTCTTGATACAAATGCAAGCGAACACGTTTAATGAGTCAACGACTCCCCCTCAATCTATGAGTACCCAAGTGTTTAACCTAGAACTTTTAACCAACACTTTGTCTTAAAAGCTTCTACTCAAACACTCACTCACAATGAGCTTATAATTTGCTCTTTACAAATTTATCGAAAGTTAAAACAACACCCACAATTTGATTGCTTCTAAATAAGCTAATTTGTGGTTTTGATGATGTTTTGATCTTTGGTTGAGCTCGAAATGCTTTCTCCTTAATTTCCCTCTTTTTCGAATATATTCACCAAAATGGTGATATTTTGTGTTATGAGTGAGAGAGGTTGAAGAATGATAATAGGTTATGAATAGATCTCTTTGCAGAGAGATTTGGGGTTGTTTATATGGACCAAGATGTCTGTTTTCTGTATATGACCGTTGGTAGTGGTTGAGGGTTTTATCCACAGGTTTTAAGCAACTTTCCAGAATAAGCTGAAAAGCTGTTTTCGAAATCTGCAGAAAACGATCGGTCGTTTTCTGCAGTCGATCGGTCGTTAGTCAGAAAATGATCGGTCGTTTTCTGAGAAACGATCGGTCGTTTTTCAGACGACCTCACTAGAAGAATTTTGGACCAAAACGATCGGTCGTTTTCTCTGGCAGTTTCTTGGCCTTCTCGCTATTCTTCGAAAGCTCATAACTCCTTCGTTTTAGCTCCGATTCTGGTTCCGCTTGAACCTGTGGCTTCGTTTTTCTGTTCTCTATCTTTCTGGCTGCTGAAATTTACATTTTCTCTTTTTGGAAAAGACAAGCATTATATCATCGAAAATAGAGAAATCGTAAAATCATTAAAAACATAATCAGCGTTATAATCAAAATCAATTATTGAACTCTAAGTTCAACACTTCTTAACCAGATTCTCAGCATAGTTACTTTGACAAAGAAAAATACCATTTTCATTCAGTTTAACTTGAAGTCCTAAAAAGTAAGTTAATTCTCCTCCACCACTCATTTCAAACTCATTTTTCATATCAGTTATAAACTCAGTAATTCTAAAATCAGAAGTGGAGCCAAACACAATGTCATCAACATAAATTTGAGCAATAATAATATCCTCAGCAGTTTTCTTAGTAAATAGAGTTTTATCAACTCCCCCTCTATTAAAACCTTTTTCAATCAAGTATTTTGTTAATCTATCATACCAAGCTCTAGGGGCTTGTTTCAATCCATACAAGGCCTTTTCAAAAGATAAACATGCTCAGGAAAATTTGGATCTTCAAATACCTTAGGTTGACAAACATAAACTTCTTCATTAATCACACCATTCAGAAAAGCACTCTTAATGTCAGTTGAAACAATTTAAAATCATACAGACATGCAAGAGAGAGTAGCATTCTAATAGATTCAATTCTAGCTACAGGAGCAAAGGTTTCATCAAAGTCAATTCCCTCAATTTGTGTATAACCCTGAGCTACCAACCTAGCTTTATTTCTCACAATTATTCCATCTTCATTGCTTTTGTTTTTAAAAACCCACTTTGTTCCTATAATATTTTATTAGTAGGCCTAGGCACCAAAGTCCAAACATCATTTCGTTCAAATTGTGAAAGTTCTTCTTGCATAGCTAAGATCCATTCACTATTATTTAAAGCTTCTTTAATGTTTTTGGGTTCAATTTGAGAGATGTAACAAGCAAAATTAACCACATCAGAATTTTTGTGTCTAGTTTTCATACCTTCATTGACATCACCTATGACATCATTCAGAGAGTGATTTATTTGTGTTCTTACATACCGAGGTCTCCTTTCAGGTTGAACTGCAGTATTTTGATCAGTTTCTGCTGCCTGATCACTCTCGGTTACAACTGTGGTTGTAACTGGACTTGTAACCACGTCTGGAATCTTCTCGGTTACAACTGTGGTTGTAACTGGACTTGTAACCACGTCTGGAATCTTATCATTGCTTTTCTCCCCTGTTTGTTCCATGTTCCAATGCTCATCTTCATCACCTGTGATCTCAGAAATATTCTTAGATTCATCAAACACAACATTATATGACTCCATAACAGTGTTTGTTCTTAAATTAAAGACTCGAAAAGCTCTACTGTTTTGAGCATAACCATGAAATATTCCTTCATCACTTTTAGCATCAAATTTCCCAAGGTGTTCTCTATCTTTTAGAATATAGCAAACACAACCAAACACATGAAAATATTTAACACTAGGTTTTCTACCTTTCCAGATTTCATAGGGAGTCTTATTGGTTCCTTCTGTTAGATAGACCCTATTCACAATATAGCATGCAGTACTAATGGCTTCAGCCCATAATCTTTTAGCTAATTTCTTAGAATTTAACATGACTCTAGCCATCTCTTGAATAGTTCTATTCTTTCTTTCTACTACACCATTTTGTTGTGGAGTTTTAGGAGCAGAAAATTCATGTCTTATACCAAGAGTATCATAGAAATCTTTAAACTTACTATTTTCAAATTCAGTTCCATGGTCACTTCTTATCCTCATAATTTTACCAATTGTAGAGTCTTTCTCTATTTGAAGTTTTTTACACAATTCTCGAAAAGCTTTAAAAGCATCTGATTTATACGTCCTAGTGTGTCTCCATGGGGTGCGCCAACATTATTTGTCCAGAAGAAGGATGGTAGTATGCGTATGTGTATTGATTATCGTAAGCTGAATCGAGTTACGATAAAGAATAAGTATCCCATGCCACGAATCGATGACCTCTTCGATCTACTGAAATGGTCGAAGTGTTTTTCGAAGATTGATCTTCGCTCAGGGTACCATCAACTTCGAGTTCGTGAGATGGATATTCCTAAGACTGGATTTCGTACTCGGTATGGTCATTATGAGTTTCTAGTGATGCCATTCGGGTTAACGAATGCACCTGCTGCTTTTATAGACTTGATGAACCGTGTTTTTAGAGCATTTCTGGATAAGTTTGTCGTGGTGTTTGTGGACGATATTCTGGTATACTCTTCATCTGAGGAAGAACATAGGGATCATCTTCGTATTGTGCTTACTCTTTTACTAGAGCACAAGCTCTATGCTAAGTTTTCCAAGTGCGAGTCTTGGATGTTAGAGGTGAAGTTTCTTGGCCACGTAGTGTCTGTAGGTGGAGTATCAGTTGATCCTTCTAAGATCAAAGCGGTAACTAATTGGGTGCAACCAAGAAGTGTGTTCGAGATCCGAAGTTTTTTGGGACTTGCGGGCTATTATCGAAGATTCGTGCAAGATTTCTCTCGTTTGGCGGGTCCATTAACTCGATCAACGAAGAAAGGCGTTAAATTCGAATGGGACGAAAAGTGTGAGATTTCTTTTCAGGAATTGAAGGGTCGCCTAACTTCTACCCCTATTCTCATCATCCCAGAACAAGGTGTGGAGTATAGTGTTTATTGTGATGCCTTGAAGGAAGGTCTCAGAGCAGTTTTAATGCAAGATGGCAAGGTTGTTGCTTATGCGTCCCGACAATTAAAGGTCCATGAGAAGAATTATCCCACTCATGATCTCGAGTTGGCTGCAGTGGTGTTTTCTTTGAAGTGTTGGCGGCACTACTTGTTTGGAGAGAAATTCAACGTATTTTCGGATCACAAGAGTCTCAAGTATATTTTCACCCAGCATGATCTAAATTTAAGACAGAGGAGGTGGATGGAGTATCTCGAGCAATATGACTTCGACTTACAATACTATCCCGGTAAAGAAAATATGGTGGCGGACGCCTTGAGTCACAAGACTAGGTGTTCTTTGGCATGCGTAGCTGTTAATGAATGGGGTATGCTAAATATTCTTAACGAATTTGACTTGGAAGTGGGTGAAGAAGAAAATTCAGCCGTGTTGTTCCCGGTGAAGGTACAACCGTCGTTAGTCTCGAGGGTAACTGAGGCCCAACAAGGGGACGAGGAATCTAGAGACTTACGAGTTAAAGTTTCGAGTGAGTTGGAACTTAACAGATGGAAGATTGGCTCAGATGGCGGAGTGAGATTTATGGATCGTTTGTTTGTACCTATGAGTATGCACATGGAGGTTATGAGAGAATTCCACCATTCTCGATTGGTAGTTCATCCTGGTGGTACCAAGATGTACCACGACCTAGCTCAACAGTTTTATTGGAGTGGAATGAAAAAGGATGTGGCAGACTTTGTGAGTAAATGTCTTACCTGTCAGCAGGTGAAGATAGAACATCAGAGGCCGGGAGGGTTGCTTAAACCTTTGCCTATACCCGAGTGGAAGTAGGAACGTATAACTATGGACTTTGTAGTGGGGTTGCCGAGATCTAGTAGGGCGAAAGATGCGATATGGGTCGTAGTGGATCGGTTGACGAAATCGGCTCACTTTCTCCCGATGCGTGTTAGCGACAAAGTCGAGCAGCTATGCAAGCTTTATGTCTGTGAGATTGTTCGCTTACATGGCGTCCCAGTTTCTATTGTGTCTGATCGTGATCCTCGTTTTGTGTCTCGTTTCTGGAAGAGCCTTCAGAAGGCGTTAGGGACGAAACTAGATTTGAGTACGGCATATCACCCTCAGACCGATGGGCAATCGGAGAGGACTATCCAAACTTTGGAGGATATGCTTCGTGCGTGTGTACTTGATTTTGGTGGGGGTTGGGAGAAACATGTGGCGTTGATTGAGTTCGCTTATAATAATAGTTATCATTCGAGCATTGAGATGGACCCTTATGAGGCCCTATATGGGCGACCTTGTAGATCTCCTATGTGTTGGACGGAGGCCGGTGAATCGTCATTGTTAGGACCAGATGTGGTTCGAGAGACTACAGAGAAGATTCTTTTGATTAAACAAAAGCTAGAGACAGCGAGAAGCCGTCAAAAGAGTTACGCGGATAGACGAAGGCAACCGTTGGAGTTTGGGGTGGGTGATCATGTGTTCCTTAAAATATTTCCGCGTAAGGGCATTATGTGTTTTGGGAGGCGTGGGAAGTTGTCACCGCGGTTTATTGGACCTTTCTTGATTTTGGAGAGAATTGGTGATCTGGCGTATCAGTTAACTTTGCCACCGCAATTGGCGAATGTACACCCAGTGTTTCATGTTTCGATGCTCCGGAAGTACGAGTCAGACCCATCTCATATTCTGAATTTTTCCGATCTTCGAGTACATGAGGACCTTTCTTATATGGTTCGTCCGGTCCGTATACTTGATAGACGTGAGCAGGTACTACGAAGGCGCGTTATTCCTTTGGTGAAAGTATTATGGAGTCACCATGGGACCGAAGAGGCAACATGGGAACGTGAGCTGGAGATTCGTGCTAAGTATCCAGACTTATTTATTGATTTGGGTATGTGTTTAATTTCGGGACGAAATTCTTTTAAGTTGGGGAGAATGTAACGTATCGGAAATTTTGTACTTTATTATTAATTTTAGTAATAAGATAGTGATATTTAGTTGTGTGGGTGATTACGTATTTTTATGAAATATACGTGTGTGATATGAAATTGGGTGTATATAATAGTTGTGGGGGTGATTGGTATCGTGTAATAAATAAGTGCACTAGTTAGTAAATTAGTATAACCTCTACATATACATATATACATATATACATAGATACATATTACATATATACATAGATACATAGATACATAGATACATATATACGGAGATAGAAGAGAGAGACGAACGCCAGAGAAGGGGTTAGGTCGTCGGAAAGGGGATGGTCAGGCTGTGGTGGTAGGTGGCGGTAGTGGGTGCGGTTTAGGGTTTTAGGGCAGCGACTTCGGGAGCCGATTACGAAGTCATCGGGGGTCCGTTTTCGATAATCAAATATGTTTTCTTAGCCTATTTGTCGAGAGCTATCTATTCATGTAAGCCGTTTCATCTGATTTTAACTTTTATAAAAACCCATTTTAGGAATAATTGCTATAATCCGAATTAGGTGCTTTTATATTAATTTGTAGCTCGTTTTAATTACGTTTAGGGACTGTTTAAGGACCGTTATTGGGCTGTCCAGATCTGGTTCTAACTGTTCGTTGGGCTTTCGACTTGAGTTTGAGGTTTTTTGACAAACGAGCTCTCGTTTGCGTAGGTAAGGGGGAAGAATATGGTTTCGCTTTAAAGGCGGTTTTGTGTGTTGTTTGTTGTATGCTAGGTTATGTGAAATGGTTAGTGTGTATTGCATCATGTTATTGTGTAATAGCTTCGCATCGTTATTTTTATGATGATTATATTGTGTATGGCGATTTTACTATTTTTATTATAAAATGAATTGTGGAGAATAGAATGATTTAAATGTGTTATTTAATTAAATCTTTTAAAAACGTGAAAGTGGTGAAAGTGTGGCAGTGGTGATATCATGTATACTCTTGTGGTGATACCGTGTATACTTTTATGGTGATGTGTTTATTTAATTACATCGAATATTATAAAATGTGTTTTTTTGTTTTATTGTGGAGTTTACTGTTTTCGTGTTTGGTATTCGGAGTCTTTTATATTTATTTTAGAGATTGCAGTACCAAGTGTTAAGGCGGAGCTGTGTCAGCTTACGGTGAGATCCCGAAAACTTGCGCAAGGATTAGGTATATCGGTACCATAGGGTTAGTCCCCTTAAAGCCGGCCCCATATATTTTGGTCACATGTTAGTGTCAGAATATGGGTGAGGGAACCATTGCACTTTGGGTCCTAGAGTAGAGTGGCTCTAAAAGTGGGTACATGTGAGTTAATCCCGACTTTGTGTTTCGTTGAGTCTTGTTTTATTTTGTTTTGTTTTGTTTTATTTTGTTTTATTATTAATTCAGTTGATCTTGATTATATGTTCATTTACTTGTGTTGCGAGTTATATTTGTGGATGTGTTTTTCGTGCAAGAAAATTGTAATTAATATTCCAATTGTGAGAAATAAAATTGTTATTTCCATTGCGTTCCTGTCTTTTAATTTATTGTCCTTTCAATTATTGTTTTCGATATAGTACCAAAACCAACAAAAAGAACCTTAATAACACTTCTATTTAGAAAACCAACAACAAATGAAAATAATGCAAACCTTAAAAGTCTAAAAATCAGTAAATTCCCAGCTTATAACCAAAAAAAATCCCACCCTTAAGTTTACAAGAACATACTACTCTCTCCGTTCCCAATTAATTGTCGTGTACGAAATTACGTATAATTTTGACCGACTTATAACATATATCAAAATTGTCAAAATAAAAAATTTCAAAACTAAATCATATAATTTAATGTTTGAACTATATAATTAGTTATTAAACCGTTAATTTTTATCAAAAAATATAAAACAGCTCCTTTATGCGCCGACTACATCTCATCTAATGGCTAGTGTATCTCAATTACACACCACACGGTCCACACTTATACATATATAAATAGATACTCTGTACCATCGTCTTCATCTCATCCTAAGGCCATCTATTTCTGTCGTAAGGTCGACGACAAATAGAGCTTCTCCAACAAGGTATTATTATAATTTGTGAGAAGTTTTAGTAACAGTAGTATGATGTAATTTGCATTTTACTATGATGTAATTTGTATTCTTCTATGATGTAATTAAACAATCACATCACCATTCAAGTGTTGGCGGAACATTCTTCTCCAAGCAATACGAAGAAACACAATAAACAAAACCGAGTATTCACATGGAAATAAAAATCAGGAGAATTTATTCATTTGGGGGGAGGGGGGCATAGTATTTACTTGTTTACAAGTCAATTATCATATGAAGCAAATGGCACGGCACTGCACTAGACCAAGTGTAGGCTTTTCACAAAAGATTATGCAAATCAAAGTTATGCACACCAAACAACCTTGATAACACTTTTAACGACAAAAAAATGGATATGAAAATGTAAAACATACCAAGTTTATGTCGGGTTTGTAGCCTGGTGCCTAAATAACAGTTAGCCAGTTGCCCAATAAGTCAATAACTAAGGTCTCATCTGGAATCTGATAAAAGGGCTAATACCAGTAATTGTCCAAGAGTTCAAAAAAAAAAAGGAGTAGTATGTTAACATTTAATTAAAAAGTTACATGTCCTCAATTTCTGATTACCTTTAACCCGCCTATTTAGTTCTTAGTTTATGATTACAGATAAAAAAAAGTTATGAGTTGATTGTCCACCTGTCTAAATAACTTGTTATCTCAGACATTTTCCAAATTCTGTTTCAAGTTTTATTGTTTTACATCTAGATTTCTATCACTTTGAAATTGTCAGTTAATCATGGATTTAATAGGCTCTCCACAGTTATTTTTTCTTAATTATAGCTCCTACTATTGTTTACTTTGCTTATTAATTTTAAGTTAGGATGTCTGGAACTCTTTAATTAAAAAGGTGAAGGAATTTTCAAATTAAGAAAACTTAATATTTTTTTTCTGGCTCAAACTGAAAATTTACTTGGTTAAAACATGGACAGTCAGACAGAGAAGTATTTACAACAATTGACGAACTTAAAAGTTAAAAGGAACCTAAAATTTCTGCTTAGGTATGCAAAAGCAATCAGGTAACACTAACACACTTACACGAACAACAAAAGAGAAGACTGGGGCTTTCATGGATATCAATTTGTCAATATTAACGAGTTTTAAAGTTTTTACCAAGTATAAGAACATTAAACGGACAACTTACAGCTCTAAGAAACTTTGTCCCAAAATTATTAACAAGCCTATAAATGAATAATATACAAATTGCTATCGACCTTCAAGATAATGGATTGGCACTAATCACTATACTCAGAGTCTGAAAAGAATGTATCTTCGTAAAATTTTGTAATTCCCCTAAATTAATACAGATTCACAGGTAATACAGTTTCCATATAAATTTGTCTTGAACGGGAAACCAGTGGTCTCATTTCGGAGCTATAAATATGTCATCGAGGATGTAAAGGTGTCATTGTGATCTCATTAGTAGAAGAGTTTGGTACACCATCAACACCCTCAAAAGCATTCCTTTCGGTGAAAAAACCAGGTTGTTTAGGTTGTGGTAATTCACCATTGCTACCAAACATCATCAATACATCTGACATAATCGGCCTATCTTCTTGGCTTTGTTGCACACATAACAATGCCACGTGTATGCATCTCAAAATTTCATATATATGGCTTGAGTCAATCAAATGTGCTTCAACCAGTTCTAAAGACCGGCCTTCGTTGTAAAGCGTCCATGCCTAGACAATTACAAATTTTAGAAATCCAAGTGTCGAGATGTTCTGTATGCTTAAGTATGTTTATAAACGAAAATTGATGAATGACGTAAAAATGAAGTCTAAGGAAGAGGAAAATAAGGTTCTGTTCTGTTTTATTTTATTTTTGCTTTTCTGAAAAGTGAGTAATCATAATGGTTCTCGGACAAGTGTTCGGCCATCTGATCGCAAAAACTCGTTTAGTATACTACTCGCCTTATGTTGGTGGCTTTTTTTCTAGAAAAAACGAAAATCCACTCAAATGATGTCTAATAATTTCAAGGACTTCAAGTATTAGTATCTAAATTATAACTCTAAATCTTAAATTAGACACCATGGCTTAGTGCCAATGTGGTTAAATAATTTAGAAAAGGAGTAAAGAACTCAAAATCTCACATGGCCAAGAAGGTTGAGATGGTGTTCAGGATGATGGAAACCCCGATTTCTCCTCCCACTGATGATCTCCAAAACCAAGACACCAAAACTAAACACGTCCGTTTTTACGGAGATTACTCCATCCAGTTGGTACTCTGGGGACATGTAGCCACTGCAACAAAACAGTAAAAAACTTGTAAGTAGTAAAGCATCAAATTTGACACAGGAACATCTAAGTACTAATATACACATAAATTTACACAAGTTATTATTATTTATTGTCTTACTATGTTCCGACCACTCTCATCGTATTGGCAGCTGTTTCATTTCCCCCAAAGCATCTAGCTATTCCAAAATCAGCAATTTTAGGGTTCATATCATTGTCTAATAAAACATTGCTAGCTTTGAGATCCCTGTGGATAATTCGCAGTCTAGAATCTTGATGAAGGTAAACAAGCCCCCGAGAAATTCCTTTGATGATGTGGAAACGCAGAGGCCAATCCAGCACTGAGCTACGAGCGTCATCTGTCCACCAGTTATCAGTAATTAAATAATCTGCTAAGTTTTTACCAAAGCCTAAGTGCGTAACAGGAACGAATATGAAACGTTATGTGAAAAACAAACCAAAAATGAAGGAGTCCAAACTTTTATTGGATATATATTCGTAAATCAACATCTTTTCTTCATCTTGAATGCAGCAACCAAGCAGCTTCACAAGATTACGATGTTGGAGTTTTGCGATAAATGTGACTTCATTCATGAACTCGACAGACCCTTGCTTAGAATCTCTAGAAAGTCTCTTAACCGCTACTTCTTCTCCCCCTTCAAAACTAGCCTGAGAATGAATAAATCTGCATTTGTGAGTCACAGTAAAAAGAAGTTTCTAATTCTCTTCTTGTAACATGTTTAATTTACTAACTAACAGGTTCTCAATTTCACATGTGATGATCAATGTGAATAATTTAGTGTATGATGTATGATGTTGCTGAATGACCAATCCAATTATAACATTTACGCTATAACTTAGACGCCATATCTGTAATCAATGAGAAAAACGTGATAATGGTTTTCCATTATGAATTAATAAGGTCCTTACCTTGTAAACAGTACCATATCCACCTTCTCCAAGCTTGTTGCGGAGGGAGAAGTTATCAGTACCATCAATGATTTTAGCCAATTCAAACAATGGTAACTCCAAATCTTCCTTGTATGTATCTGTTTCACACATATTTTCAACCAGTGCTGAATACAGGGAAAATATGAATACGAAGTAAGGTAGAATTTATTATTCAGTAATTTTGCGGGTACAATCTTCAATAATTTCTAAAATAAAATATATAAATAAAAGTCATTGTGTAGTCGTTACTGAATATCGAACGCCGACTTGTTGTAAATTTCTTGGGTGGAGTTAGGGGTGGAACCAATATGATTTTTTTTGGGGTCGTGGTGTTAAAAATATATCGAATAAATAATAAAATAAATAATATTTAATTCAAAAATAAAGAAATTTTTCTATGTTTAACCTATCATAAAATAAATATGAAGTTAAAAAGACAAATGTTATTGGACAATAAAATAATTTTTTTAGTAATCTTATTTTGGAAAATACAATGGTCATTTACGAAATTTAGTAATTTTAATATAAAAAACATAATTTTTTAGATAAAACAACTAACATTGTTTGAACTCCTAATAATTCACTACTTTAAAGTCAATTTTACTACTACACCAACAAATATTTTGTTTAATTAGGCGGACTATCAATGTATATATCTTAAAAAAATTAAATTACAAATAAAAAAATATAAAAAAAATTAAAAATCGCCGTCGAGGTGGCCACAACCACCTTCAGCCACCCTCTGGGTCCGCCCCTGGGGGGAGTTCTTCGGATTTGGTGAAAAAATTAGAAGACTTTGATTTGAAGAAACGTCTTGCTTATTGCTTGTAGTCGTTCCTGAAAATCGAATGCAGATTTGTTGTAGAAGATCTTCAGATTCCCTGACGGTTGTGGAAGAGCAGAGCTGATTCCCCGACGACTGTGGAGGAGTTTATTTCTCTAGTCTTCCAGGATTTTTTTTTGATTGTCAAAATAATGATACCCCCTCTGTTTATAATTTTTTGGATGGGCTTTTATTCGCAAGTCCACATCTTTAAATTTGGGCTCATTATGTTAAATATCTCATAAGTTATGTAAATGAATCAAATTTATATGTATGTTGAAAACATCACTAACGAGTAATATAATTTTGCTATCTCATTATTTGTACCACATTTAATGTTTTTTTATGAAAAGAAATACATTTATTTTATATAAATTATCATCATATATTTTATGAGATTATAAAATATAATTTCTTTTTTTGATTTTAAATTACTAATAAAAAGTCTATTCTCAGACTGAGAAATTAATAATTAATTGATATTTAATTTGAATGACACGTGTTACATTTTTAGTAGAAATAAAATTTACGTGTCAACAGTGTCGTTGGTCAAAGAATGTACATAAAAATCTCTAGTTTCTTCTAAAAAAAAAGAAGAGAGTGGGATCTTAAATTTAATTTTTGTATTTCATTGCACGAAGACAACGTAACACAAACAAGAAACAACATACTCAATAAGTCTGTTTGCCTACAAGATTTCAATGAATTGAAAGTACCTATTCTTGGTAATTTCCGTTGCTTCTTTTTCCAAGTAAAGAATGCCAGAATCAGGCCAATCAGTGCTACTGGAATCGATATTGCCAATCCAACTATAATTTTGTCTTTGTTGTTTCTACCAGAAGCAACAGGAGAAACTGCATCTGAACGAATAGAAGCAACTCACTACTCATTCCCAGATTTTATAGTTCTGAATCTAAAGGGCATCTTCAATAGAATGCTAAAAATTAAGTAGTAAAAAAGAAACAAAGAGATGGTGTACTAGTATGAGGACCATGGTTTGATCAGCTAATCTTTAAATTGCTCATTAAAGTGACGATTATTAAATAACTATCATTTCCATATCTAATGAAATTCTGCTTTTTAGGTTATGAGTCCAAATTGCACTTGAACATAAAGAAAAACCCAAAAATAATTAATGTTCAAGACTCGTTAAGTAAAAGTACCGGACTCAGAGGCGGCCATCCTGATATAGACATCTTGCCCATCAGCGACCACTTGTCGCAAGTCCATCAAATCTTCAAACCACAATAAACAACCACTTTCTTTCCCAGTAAAAATCAAACTTGAATAAGCCGTACACGAGCAGTTCCCCAAGCACCTCACTCTACATTCTTCAAGACTCATGGTTGTGTTAAACCAAGCATTCCTTGCGTCAGGCAATTTAACTTCGGAATATTTTAAAAATATATCCCCCTTTACACAATCTAAATCTGTTCTTCTCTTACAACCAGTTGACCAATCCCCAGAGTTGTATGCCGCCGATGGATTTTTAACGACAAACTTATCCAAACACCCGCATATCGGAGTATTTTTAACATTACACGTACCATAACCACCACACGATTTGTAAGTATCACAAGCATCGGTTGGTGGACCGTTCGAGTAAATTACCCAATCGGTCTTTAGCTCAGCCCATGTAAACCAGTGCATAACGCCCAGTGGGCTCAACACTCTCCTAGGAAGAGCCGAACTGTTGACGAGCACATAACTGTAGTTAACCTCGAGTTTATCAAACATGAAGTTATATTTGTAAATACTATTTGGATTTAGTTTTGGTACCCCACTAAAGCGATCACCGATCCATGCCCCAGTCCTAAACGTCTCGTTGTCACCATTCCACAAAAGCATCTGAGGATACCCATGGGTATCAATTCTATATTTATAGTCACCGGTAGATGGATCGTCTTCGCTCTTCCATGATGAGAGATACCACTCATTACCCGTCACGAAATTTTTACCAAGCTTCATTCCGGCTATAATCGTGTTTCCAGGATAATGAAAGCTCTGCCAAAGAAAATTATCGGGATTTTCCTCACCTGCATCCTTAAGAACAAGATTACCCGTATCTAAAAGCTGTGCCACGGGATTCTGTACAGAATATGAAACATTGGAAGACCATATTATTTGGTTTGTACTGTTAAGAATGACTAGAACTCCAGGTTCTCTGAGCTTTAAAGTACCTAAAGAATCGGTGAGGGGGGTCTCTCTGTTGGCAACCCAAACCGGGGTAGCTGTGTTTATATTTGTGTACCATATTCCTACATATCGATTTTTCGATTTCCCGGGGCTGAAAAATCCCAATTTAAAGGTCTCACCTGAAGAGATTATAGTATCACCATCCGTTATGCTTTGAGTTAAAGTTATGGTGTCTAAAGCAGTATTATAAGCTATCAAACTGAAAACTGAAAAGAATATGCTTAGGTGAATGAAAAAGCATTTGTTTGATTTGCTCATGATGAAAATACATGCAATTCGTATCTCTCGTTAGTTTTATAGTTTGATCATGAATACATATGTAGGGAACAAACAAATTTGACAGACTTTTTGAGAACTCAAGTCAACTATAATATTTTTGTAGTTAAGGCATGGGTCCTCAGTGAAAGATGAACCACCAAATTTATTAATTTCAAGCCTCAACATCTGACTCATAAAATAAGTCTCCATCATTCTTTTCTAGATTTAAAATATGCTTTTTTCATTCAATAAGCAGTGCATTCTCACCAAAATATGCATCAACATTGTTTACAACCATTGACCCCATCCATATTATTAAAACGGGTACCCAACGCATTAAATATGGTTAACACTTGGCACAATGCTATAATGGTCTTTTTCCATATCAAAAAAGTAATGCAGTGGTCCACTGGACTGATTCCAAACGATAAAACCTAATGACTTAAAAACTCATGATCAACAGATGAACGCGTCACATGTCAACATTATGTAATGAACGAATCTCTAATAAATAAAATCAAATAGCAGTGCAATAGAGGATCTGATTTGGCCAATAGGAAAAGGCATATCAAGTACGGCACTGCACTAGACCAAGCGTAGCCTTTTTGTTCATAGTGGGACATAATCACATAATTTAGGGTGTGTCTACCAATATAATATTTTAGTTTTAATTAATTTTAAATTAATTTTAGGTTAATTAATAAGTGTTGAGTTTTTAGTGGCTGACCCCACTTTATCGGGTTTACGGTAGTGTTACTATAAAATATAAAATAGTGTACCGTAATCGCATTGAGAACTTTTTTTTAACTACCCATGCTACCGAGAAGTGCATGTATGCAATATTACATAATAATATTGCCATAATTTTTATTGAATTTTGGATGAAATTGATTTTGATTGAATATTCCAAAAAAACTAGGATACACTAACTTAAAAAATGTACGACAACAAAAATGGATCCGGTTTATTCATATGAGCCTATGACTCATGAAATTTTTTATGATGATTTAGACAACTAAATTTGGAGGTTTTAAATTAATATTTTAATTGGTTATATTTATTCTCAATTTTGTATATTCGTTGATTCGGTAATTTATTATTTATCAGGTTCGATTGTGCCGGATTATTTAGTTAAAACATGGTGGAAAAAATAATAAATTATCAATTCGAGTGTTTTTTTCATATACTTTAATTGTTAAAGTAATATTAGTATTTAGATTCCATTTTTTTTATCGGATTTGGGTTTCCAAAATACTGGGGACGGCCTCAAAACGACCTGATCTTATTTCAACCTCGTTTTAGTTTAGTACTCCTATTTCCAAATTCTAATGCATGTTTTTAGTTAATTCACAAATTTACTTTATTTATATGTTAACATCCAAGAAAGCCTGGTGAGAATCATTAGCAGTTAATTACTTAAAAACCAACAAATCCAAATATTTTATCAAATTTCCAATTATAATAATGGTTACAGATCATGATCATATATGTATGAAAAGACGTTCCATACTTAATCGATGCGCTAGGGGTATCATGGTAACATCAAGTTTAGTAATTTACGTCAAATAACAAACAAACATATTGATATGACATAAAAATTAGACCCGAATATTCTATTCGGGTATTAATCAGCCCATATATCATAACAGGGTATCCAATGCTTAAGTGGGTTATCACACCTTTACTAAAAGACCAAGCCCACTTAGCTGCGGACCCATGTCTGAAACATCCCCAGAGATGAGGACATTTATCAACATCCTAAAAGACATAGTTGTCTATAAATAGCCAACTACCCCCCTAGACCAGGACCAGAAAATCTATCCAAAAAATATAGAGAGAAGTAGAGAAAAGATAGAAACTCATCAAAGCCTATCACATCAATAAACAAACCGAACAGATCAAGAAACGAGAATAGAGATCGAAGAAAGATTAAGATTATAAGAGAAAGTTGTAATACCGAGCACCATTATAGATAGGAAATTGTATTCCGAGCAATTGTCCCACCGAGTATAATAAGAAAACAAAGAAGTGTCCATTATTTATCCTATTTTTTATATTATATTCTTGTTGAAAAGCCTAACGCTACCGACCAAAGTTATGGCTTTATCAAATGGCGCCGTCTCCGGGAAACATCTAGTTCCCAACTAGTTTCGAAGTCGAATACCAAGACTCTATCAGACGAGCAACAATGGTGACAAATATAGATGAAACCCATCCCGATATAGTAGAAACCAATAACCAGAACGTGCAAATTAGCCAACAAGACCTCGACGATCTACTTGTCATCCGCGACAGATATGATGTTATCCAGTCCGGAAACCAACCAACAACCTCCAATGTTCACCAAGAACAACCGAATGAGCAACCCCAACAGCTCGAAGGGCTCGTCGAAGAACACCCTACGTCCTCGGAAGACGAACGAGACTTGCCCGTATTAAGACGCGCAAGAAGACAATTACCCGGATCCCAGACAGGACCGAGCTCTAAAGTCCCCCTGCCTACAGCCTCGGTCAACTCCAGTTCCCACCAGGCTCGTTTACCAACGAATGAAGCTTACCGGTTTGGCATGCCCGAGGATCCCGTACTCGAACAATTGACTCGACTACCTATTCTCCCACCGAGGATAATTACGCCATCCACGGTGGAAGTACAACACGTTGTTCCATTAGCTGAAGAAAGGAACAACGCCCAGCTGTAGGCTCATCTGGCAGCATGTCTATCAGCCATGGCAGCAGCCGGCATCACATTGCCGAGTACCCAACTTGCCAATAAGGATAAGGACCCACGCCTTGACGCGGAAGATTCCGCCTATAGGGCCACCATGGAAGCGGCAGGCCGGCGACCAGATAAAAGAATCCCCCACCAAGGGGGCAATGTCCCAGTAACGATCCCTCCAACACTCGTCCACCCAAACACTCATACGGAACATGCCCTCGACATGAACCTGAAGGACGGTAGATACCCCGAACACAGGGTTGTGGTAGGATACTACCCACAACCGTATCAAGGGGGATACGCCCCCCTCTACCAAGCCCCTGATGAAGCGTTCCAACAGGCTTGAGACGTATGCCAAGAAACCCCATCTACCGAGCAGATCATGCGGTACCGCAATCCTATGGGATTCGTCATTCCCGAGTTTAGGCTCTATGATGGAAGGAGCTGCCCGATCGACCATCTGCGACACTACAAGACGAAGATGGAGCTATGGAGTGACGACAATGCACTGATGTGCAAGTTTTTCAAAGACAGCTTGGGCCAAGAGGCTTCATCGTGGTATCACAACTTACCACGGGGGTCCATAAGAAGCTGGGCAGAGCTGCTAAGAGCGTACTCCACCCGATACGCTGCTCATCGGAAGAAGAAGGTTAGCATCGAAACCCTTCTGAAAATGACGATGCAGCCGAATGAAAGGCTCAACGACTACTGCATACGTTTTATCGACGTAGCTAACCAGATCCCGCAATACGCCAATAATATAGTCATCCAAAACTTTATCAACTCCATCCCTAATGGCTATTGGGCGAGAAGGAAGTTCATAGGCAAAAGCTTCCCGACCACTGACTCCCTGCTAGCCTACTGTACCTACCTCACCGATAAAAATGATGAACTGCGACTCCTCAACCGAACTCTACCAAGGAGAGAATCGGTTAGGGAAGCATAGGTGGGTCGCAAAAGAGCCAGGAACAACCAGGGAGAAGCATTCAAACCGATCAGAAAGGACAAAGGTCCCGAGGTCCATAGGAGGGTAAAACGACAACGAGAACCTGAGCCCAAACCGCTCTAGATCGCATACCCAACACCGATCAACGAACATAAACCACTCCAGTTCACCTACCCAATGCCCCCCAAACCGCTTCCACAAGGTCGGTCCCAAGAGAGGGAACGCCGAAACACCTTCGAACCGGTCGAGCTACGATACACTTCCAACCTGTCTGCTGAAGATATCCTCAAGGATATATGCAGGGAAAGTTGGTATTTCCGACCACAACCGATCGCTGCTCCCCCCAATCTGAGAGATTCCAAACTCTTCTGCGCATATCATGAAGATCACGGCCATCTCACTGAGCATTGCCGTAACCTGCTATGGAAAATGAACATGTGGGGCGATGCGGGCTACTTAACCAAGTTCATCAAAGGCGCTGGAAATAAAGGCAAACAACTGGCCATCGAGGGAGCCGACAACCGGCAAGGCAAAACAATCAACGTTGTTCATATGTCACGACCCAAGGGCACGGGTGGGGAACGATCAAGACAACGACAACTGGCGTACTTTGGCCAAGTAGCCAAGGCATCACAGGCGTCGACTTCTAAAAGGCAGTGCACACCCCGACGACCTCCGCCCATTTCCTTCTCAGACCTCGACGAAGAAGGGGTGGTATACCCCCACGGGGACGCCATTAACCTCCGTGTTCAAATCGGCCTTGACACGGTCAGCAGGGTGCTTGTCGATCAAGGAGCCTCTTGTGATATCATGTACAAAGAGCTTTTCGACAAGATGGAGCTCAAGATTCAAGACTTACAACCGACTGACATGACACTGATCGGGTTCATCTCCGAGACGACTAGACCATTGGTAAAGATCGTCCTTAGTGTTACGACTGGATCCGTGTCAGTTCCCGTGGAGTTCCTAGTGGTCAACGACAGCTCCGGCCACAATGCAATCTTGGGCCGACCATGGCTGCATGCCATGAGAGCCATACCGTCAGCCTACCACCAAAAAGTGAAATACCCAAATGGTAGGGGAGAGATCGAGACAGCCAGAGGATGCCAAGAGGATTCAAGACGCTGTGAGGACATAACCGCGGCTCTCAAAAAGCAGCTGGTCGTTGTTGAACAACCCACCAGCACGAAAAAGCTAATCAACCAAATAGTCAAAACCGAAAGGGTTGTTGACGAACAAGTAGGAGAGAAGCTTAGGAAGGTATACATCCCTGATATGGACGAGGAGCATTACTTCCTCATCGGCGATAGCCTTCCTAAAGAGGAATCCGAGGAGTTAGAAGCATTCCTCTTCAACAACATCGAAAAATTCACCTGGAGTCCCAAAGACATGCCAGGCCTAGACCCTTATACGGCGTGTCACCACCTCAGCGTTAACGCAGAGTACAAGCCAATAGCTCAGAGGAGCAGAAAGGTATCTATCCAGCACAGAGCGGCTATAATTGCTGAAGTCCAAAAGCTATTGGAAGCCGAAGCCATAAGGGAGGTATTCTATCCAAAGTGGTTATCCAACCCGGTCGTCGTTCCTAAGAAGAATGGAAAGGAGAGAGTCTGTATAGACTTCACCAATCTTAACAAAGTCTGCCCGAGGGACCATTTTCCCCTTCCAAGGATTGATCAACTGGTGGATGCGATGGCGGGAGCAGAACGCATGACATTCCTTGATGTGTATTCAGGATACCACCAGATCCCCCTCGCCCATGAGGATCAAGAAAAGACGTCGTTTATATCGCCTTTGGGAAACTATTGCTATACGGTAATGCCGTTCGGCTTATGTAACGCGGGAGCAACATATCAAAGGATGATAACGAAGGTATGTCGAGAACACATAGGGAAGACCATGGAGGTATACATAGACGACATGGTCGTCAAAAGCGAAAAGGCCACATCCCACCTCCAAGACATTGGAGACGTCTTCCGAACATTGGGCGAGCACAAACTGAAGCTCAACGCAAGCAAATGCGCGTTTGGCATTAGTAAAGGGAAATTTTTGGGGCATATGGTCAGCCGACGAGGAATAGAGGCGAATCCCGATCAGATCACGGCTTTACGGAACCTAGCAGCACCCAAGAATAAGAAGCAAGTGCAAGAGCTCACGGGAATGATGGCCGCACTGAGCAGGTTCATCAGCCGATCCGCGGACAAGGAACGGCCATTTTTTGAATCACTCAAGAAGGATAGAAAATTCGTGTGGGACCCGGAATGTGAAGCTTCATTTAACAACCTCAAAGAGTACTTAAGGACGCTGCCACTGCTAGTAAGACCGAATAAAGGAGATATTCTGGCATGCTACCTAGCAGTTTCGATAAAGTTAAAAGCAAAAACAAGGTTTTAAGTTCTCATGCTTTTAACTTAAATGACAAGGTCAAGGTTTTAGAAACCGAGAATGAATCGTTGAAAACTAAAAACAACGATCTTGTCATTTCCATTGAAAAACTTAATTTAACAATCTCAAAGTTTTCTAAAGGAAAAACCGTTTTAGATAACATTTTGAGTTGTCAAAAAGATGTCAATGATAAGAGCGGTTTAGGTTTTGATTGCATTGGCTCTACTTCTAACAAACCCCGCTTCGTTAAAGCCTCTAATATTTCAAAAACTCCTATTCCACCTAAACAAGAGGTTGTTTTTACCAAAAGGAGCACTTCCAAAATTTTTCAAAAATCTTTTAATGATAGGAAAGGTGTAGGTTTTCAAACCAAATCGGATGCTCCGAAAAACCTTTCCAAAACTACGTATAACTATCGTTATACTAAAAAGTCTAAGCATTGTGTGCATTGTAGTAGAAATGAGCATATTTCTTCTAGATGCCCTTATCGTTTCCATGTTAGTAGAAGCGATTTGAAATGGGTAGTAAAGACCCGAGCCACTAACAATGTCGGACCCAAAAGAAATTGGGTACAAAAAGACAAATCTTGTGTTGTAGGTATCTCCATCCAAAAGGAGAAAATCGACAAGTGGTTGGCAAAACCGACAAAAGGTATCTCCATCCAAAAGGAGAAAATCAACAAATGGTTGGCAACGCCGACAAAAGCCGTGGAAGTCAAGAAGATCGACTCCACCATCAAAGATGAAGTGCCGTTGATCAACAAAGGTGGAAGGCATACCAACAAGTGGTACCACCTATTAGGAATCGGCAACGCTCAATGCAAATGCCATTAGCGAGCGGACTCGACTCCACATCACATATTCGGTATACTCTAATCTATAATATTTACATATATGTGATTAGTTGGGTCGGGTATATGCATCATAATTACATTTTTCATGTTTGTTTTTTCTTTAAAAACCCTTCACTTAACCCCTTCTTTTATTTTTTGATTGCATTTTGATAATGCCAAAGGGGGAGAAAAATGATATATTTCGAGGAAATGCGTTTTGTTAAAATGGAGGAGATATTTTTCTTGTATCTTGTAAAATCATCATTAGTTTGTCATAATCAAAATGGGGGAGATTGTTGAACATAGAGTTCAATAATGATTTTGATTATTACTTTGATTATGCGTTTAATGATTTTACGATTTCGATGATATAATGCTTGTCTTGTCCAAAAATAGAAAACGTATATTTCAGGTCGTTAAATGATAGAGCATTCGATAACGAAGCCATAGGTTCAAGCGGAACCAAAATCGGAGCTAAAACGAAGGAGTTATGAGCATTCGAAGATTTACGGGACCAGGATTACAGTCGACCGATCGACTGGACAAAAACGACCGATCGTTTTTGATCCAATTTCTTCCAGTGAGTCCAGTATAAAAACGACCGATCGTTTTCAGAAAACGACCGATCGTCTGTCTGAAAACGACCGATCGTCTGTAGAAAACGACCGATCGTTTTCTACAGATTTCGAAAATAGCTTTTCAGCAATTTCTGGAAAGTAGCTGTTAAAACCTACAACGGTCATAACCCAGAAAAACAGACTTTGCTGTGATATATACCACCTCAAATCTCTCTCCAAACTCACCAATCATTTACACTAATTATCATCCTTCAATCCCCATATACAAAACCCAAAATATCACCATTTTGGTGTATATACTCAAAAGAGGGAAAATTGAAGAAAAAGAGAGTAAAGCTCAACCATCATCATTCTCACCAATTAGCTTAATTAGAAGCAATTAGAATAGTGAGTGTAGTTACATTATTGTAACGAAATTTGTAACGAGTGTTTTATAAACTCATTTGTGAGCGAGTGATCGGGTAGAGGCTTTGTAAGCGAGTTGCTTAAAAGCTCTAGGTCTTTTCATTTCGGGACACTCATAAAGTGAGGGGGAGCTTAATCGGTTTATTAGCTCGATAGGATTTGTAATAATCCGCAAGGAAATTTTTAGTGAAATACTCGGTAGTACCGAGGAGAGGACGTAGGCCGTTTGCCGAACCTCTATAAAATCACGGTGTCATTTTCTTTCCTTGCTTTTACTTTCCGCAAATATATTATTGCTTAGTTTATTGCTTGCGTTTAGTAATTCTATCAATTCTTTATCTTTTGTTAAACGCAATAAGCTTAAATTTGCATAAGTTGGGTGTTAGTTGCACTTAGGTTTTAATTAGGCGAAAAGCGCCAAAAACCTTATTCACCCCCCCTCTAAGGTTAGCCGCACTCGGGCCAACAATTGGTATCAGAGCCAAGGCTCTTGCATATAGGAATCTAACGATTTAAGAGTTAAGATCCCGATGGCTAACTTCCTTAATTTCACTTCCGCTATAGCTTCATCACCCAATACTCCACCATATTTTGATGGGGTAAATTATTCATATTGGAAGGATAGGATGAGTATGTTCCTACAAAGCTATAATGTTAAACTTTGGATGACCATTAAGGTAGGATATACCGCACCTACATCCGAGAATAGCGAGAACCCAATCCCCGTAGAGGACTTAGATAGCGCTCAACTAGAAGCCTACTCTACGAACGCCAAAGCGATGTATGCTATTGTTTGTGCCGTTTCTCCTAACGAGTACAACAAAATTTCTGCTTGTAAAACCGCTAAGGGTATGTGGGATAAGCTAGTAGTAATGCATGAAGGGACTAATCAAGTTAAGGAGTGCAAACTCCAAATTTTAGTTCATGACTACGAGCTTTTTAAAATGAGCGAGGGTGAAACTATTTCCGATATGCTTGCTAGATTTACTACTATTACTAACGGATTAACATCTCTTGGTAAGCATTTATCTTGTAAGGAAATGGTCTCAAAGGTGATTCGGAGCTTACCGAAAGAATGGGAACCAAAGGTCACCGCAATTCAAGAGGCGCACGACATGAACACCTACTCTCTTGATGCTTTGACGGGTTCACTCATTACACACGAGATCACCCTCAATAGTCACAAGCCTATCTCGAAAAAGAGGGAGATAGCTTTCAAAGGAACGACTTGTGACGAAAGCAATGAGCTATCCGAGGACGACGAAAATTCAATGGAAATCATTCGAATCGTCAAGGAAGTCCTAAAGCTAAAGGACCAACGCAAACATAAAGGTAAATCGTCAAATAATTCAATTTATTCTAACGATTTTGTTTGCTATACATGTGGCAAGGAAGGACACATGGCGAGAGATTGCGCCAAGAATCGCAAGAGCAAAGGCAAGAAGAAGAAATCCGCGTCAAGCTCTAGCGATAGCTCCGACCAAGATGAAGTCGCGCATCTTGGTTGCTATATGGCCATGGAAGACAACAATGAGCCTAACCAATCGTCTTCAAGCGAAAGTGACCACTCAAGCAATAGTGACAACGATGAGGTAAAAGAATTTTCCCATGATGAATTAATTCATATGTGTGGAATTTATTCCGAAAAAGTTCCTAAGCTTGTAGAGAAGGTCAAATCTCTTAAAAAGATAAATTCTTCTCTCAATGAAGAAATAAGATCTTTAAAAAGAGATAAAAATGAAAATGAGTCTATTCCGAAATCGTCATTCTCTTTAAGTGATATAGATGACGAAAAGGAAGACTTGAAAGATAAAAACAATGATCTCATTATTCAAAACGAGTCTTTACAAACCGAGATCAATTTTCTTAAAAATGAGATGTCTAGACTTGCTAAAACTCTTTCAAAACCATCTTCTTTAGATTGCGATTTATTAGAAAATTTTGAAGAGTTAAAGGATGCTTTCGATAAAGTTAAAAGCAAAAACAAGGTTTTAAGTTCTCATGCTTTTAACTTAAATGACAAGGTCAAGGTTTTAGAAACCGAGAATGAATCGTTGAAAACTAAAAACAACGATCTTGTCATTTCCATTGAAAAACTTAATTTAA
Organism: Primula vulgaris; assembly: GCA_963920805.1. Classification (NCBI taxonomy): domain Eukaryota; kingdom Viridiplantae; phylum Streptophyta; class Magnoliopsida; order Ericales; family Primulaceae; genus Primula; species Primula vulgaris. Next base: position 23,990,887 of record OY987218.1, on the reverse strand, counting down.
CAATCTCAAAGTTTTCTAAAGGAAAAACCGTTTTAGATAACATTTTGAGTTGTCAAAAAGATGTCAATGATAAGAGCGGTTTAGGTTTTGATTGCATTGGCTCTACTTCTAACAAACCCCGTTTCGTTAAAGCCTCTAATATTTCAAAAACTCCTATTCCACCTAAACAAGAGGTTGTTTTTACCAAAAGGAGCACTTCCAAAATTTTTCAAAAATCTTTTAATGATAGGAAAGGTGTAGGTTTTCAAACCAAATCGGATGCTCCGAAAAACCTTTCCAAAACTACGTATAACTATCGTTATACTAAAAAGTCTAAGCATTGTGTGCATTGTAGTAGAAATGAGCATATTTCTTCTAGATGCCCTTATCGTTTCCATGTTAGTAGAAGCGATTTGAAATGGGTAGTAAAGACCCGAGCCACTAACAATGTCGGACCCAAAAGAAATTGGGTACAAAAAGACAAATCTTGTGTTGTAGGTATCTCCATCCAAAAGGAGAAAATCGACAAGTGGTTGGCAAAACCGACAAAAGGTATCTCCATCCAAAAGGAGAACATCAACAAATGGTTGGCAACGCCGACAAAAGCCGTGGAAGTCAAGAAGATCGACTCCACCATCAAGGATGAAGTGCCGTTGATCGACAAAGGTGGAAGGCATACCAACAAGTGGTACCACCTATTAGGAATCGGCAACGTTCAATGCAAATGCCATTAGCGAGCGGACTCGACTCCACATCACATATTCGGTATACTCTAATCTATAATATCTACATATATGTGATTAGTTGGGTCGGGTATATGCATCATATTTACATTTTTCATGTTTTGGTTTTTCTTTAAAAACCCTTCACATAACCCCATATTTTTTTTATTGATTGCATTTTGATAATGCCAAAGGGGGAGAAAAATGATATATTTTGGTGTAAATGCGTTTTGTTAAAATGGAGGAGATATTTTTCTTGTATCTTGTAAAATCATCATTAGTTTGTCATAATCAAAATGGGGGAGATTGTTGAACATAGAGTTCAATAATGATTTTGATTATTACTTTGATTATGCGTTTAATGATTTTACGATTTCGATGATATAACTCTTGTCTTGTTCAAAAATAGAAAACGTATATTTCAGGTCTTTAAATGATAGAGCATTCGATAACGAAGCCATAGGTTCAAGCGGAACCAAAATCGGAGCTAAAACGAAGGAGTTATGAGCATTCGAAGATTTACGGGACCAGGATTACAGTCGACCGATCGACTGGACAAAAACGACCGATCGTTTTTGATCCAATTTCTTCCAATGAGTCCAGTATAAAAACGACCGATCGTTTTCAGAAAACGACCGATCGTCTGTCTGAAAACGACCGATCGTCTGTAGAAAACGACCGATCGTTTTCTACAGATTTCGAAAATAGCTTTTCAGCAATTTCTGGAAAGTAGCTGTTAAAACCTACAACGGTCATAACCCAGAAAAACAGACTTTGCTGTGATATATACCACCTCAAATCTCTCTCCAAACTCACCAATCATTTACACTAATTATCATCCTTCAATCCCCATATACAAAACCCAAAATATCACCATTTTGGTGTATATACTCAAAAGAGGGAAAATTGAAGAAAAAGAGAGTAAAGCTCAACCATCATCATTCTCACCAATTAGCTTAATTAGAAGCAATTAGAATAGTGAGTGTAGTTACATTATTGTAACGAAATTTGTAACGAGTGTTTTATAAACTCATTTGTGAGCGAGTGATCGGGTAGAGGCTTTGTAAGCGAGTTGCTTAAAAGCTCTAGGTCTTTTCATTTCGGGACACTCATAAAGTGAGGGGGAGCTTAATCGGTTGATTAGCTCGATAGGATTTGTAATAATCCGCAAGGAAATTTTTAGTGAAATACTCGGTAGTACCGAGGAGAGGACGTAGGCCGTTTGCCGAACCTCTATAAAATCACGGTGTCATTTTCTTTCCTTGCTTTTACTTTCCGCAAATATATTATTGCTTAGTTTATTGCTTGCGTTTAGTAATTCTATCAATTCTTTATCTTTTGTTAAACGCAATAAGCTTAAATTTGCATAAGTTGGGTGTTAGTTGCACTTAGGTTTTAATTAGGCGAAAAGCGCCAAAAACCTTATTCACCCCCCCTCTAAGGTTAGCCGCACTCGGGCCAACACTATACAAATCCAGTTACCGAGGACCCCATCTACTGTGCGTTCGGCCCGAGCTGCAACTGCCAGTATTGGAGGAAATCCACGAAGGATCCTGCGGAGCACACATCAAAGGGCGATCCCTTGCCAACAAAGCAATCACACAAGGATATTGGTGGCCATATATCAAGCGAGACGCCAATGTATATGTCCAAAGTTGCGACAAGTTCCAATGATTCGCCAAAATACCACGGCTCCCCTCGTCTCTGATGACCCCAGTATAGGCCCCATGGCCGTTTTCACAATGGGCAATTGATTTGGTCGGTAAACTCCCAAAAGAACTGGGTAGTGTGTAATATCTGATCGTCGCGACGGATTATTTCACCAAATGGGTCGAAGCTAAACCCCTCCGAGAAATCAAAGCCAGCAACGTCAAACAATTCATCTGGGAGTACATCATCACCAGGTTTGGTATACCGTATGCTATTGTCGCCGACAACGGAACCCAGTTCAAAGATGCTAATCTGCAGTTGTGGTATGAAGAACTAGGTATCCGGAAATTCTACTCGATGCCGACATACCCACAGGGTAACGGACAAGTTGAGGTGTCAAACCGAACAATACTAGATGGCATCAAGACAACCCTTGAACAAGCAAAGGGGAGATGGCCCGAGCGGTTACTCAACGTCTTATGGTCGTGCCGAACTACACCGAAGACGGGCACCAAGAAAACCCCGTTCAGCTTAGCATACGGGGTCGAGGCCGTCATACCGACAGAAATCGGGCTACCCACCCTCCGAACGACTTTAGTCGAGCAGGGAAACAATGAACAAAGAATGAGAGAAGAACTCGACATGCTAGACGAGAAACGAGAGATAGCAGCCCTTACCCTAGCAAAATACCAACAAAGCATGAAGCAAACTTATGACAAGAGAGTAAGAGGGTCCAAGGAATTCATGGTGGGAGAATTGTTGCTGCGACGAGTAATGGTCTATACCCGCAATGAAATACATGGCAAACTGAGCCCCACCTGGGAAGGCCCATACGAAATCGTCAAACGAACGAGCCCAGTATCCTACAAAATCAAAAGCGTTCTGTTCGAAAATAGCAGAGGAGAGAAAAATTCTTGGAATGTGGCTAACCTAAAGAAGTACTACGTATAGGCTATCTTACCAGTGCAAATACAGGTGCCACCTCACCTCTCCTTCTTAATCACATTGTCTTTTGAATAAATGAATCATCTTATCATATTGTCTAACGAGTGCAGCTGAAATTCCCAAACGGCCTGAGTGCCTATGAATACTATGAAATTCCCAAACGGCCTGAGTGCCTAGGAATACTATGAAATTCCCAAACGGCCTGGGTGCCTAGGAATAGTATGAAATTCCCAAACGGCCTGGGTGCCTAGGAATTGTCACGCCCCAGATTTCATTAAAACCCGAGACCTGAATTTGAAAACTAAAAAAAAAACACTGAAAGAAAATACAACTTTCTAAACACACTTCTCCGACTTATATTACACCAAAAATTATATTACATTAGTACGTTTTCTACACAACTCCTCCTAATGTACATCATTTATAAAGTATTATACCAAACTAAATAGGCTATGAGTGTCTAGCCTACCCGCCAACCCAAAATCTAGCCCGTTCACAGCCCCGCTCAACAGCTTAACCTGTCCTGGAACTCAGTACATCCGAACCTCCACCTAGAATAATAAAATAAACAAAGGCAAGAAAACGAAAGAAAAGAGTGAGTCAACTATTCATTATATATATACGTCAACAAACTAAAAAGAATAACTAATGCAATGCATATATATTTAGTGATTTATAACTGTATTTTGTCTTTTTATTTCTCTTCCACTAACCTTCTCTACTACAACTACTTACGCCAAGTGGCGTGACTCGATAAACGACTCAAATGTGTATAAAGTCGGATTCACAAATAAAGTGCCGGATCACTCCTCAGATCCACATATGGAGTCAACTCCTCATGAAACCATACGCCGGCTATTGCCGTATTTTCCGTGAGCACCAGGCCCACCGGAACCCCTTTTGGCACATGAACCCTAAAAGAAATGTAAAAGACGGACACCGACAAACAACTCACGACAACACCACACCTCTCCTCCTCGGTTACTTCGCCTCATTATTTCTCTTTGTTCAAGAGTTATATGATAAAACATTTATTAAACTAAATGTAAAGACTACTGTCATCACAATAATAAATAACATAAAACTGTACAGACAATTCAAACTGCAAACTTTTGGTCGAAAAGCTCAACAAGTCCCATGTAGTGATTCAAGTTTCAACAAAATATACATATAATTCCGCTAGCATGAACTACATCAGACTTAGTAACTAGCAAGGAAAAAAAAAGAAATACATGAACTAATTCATGCCCTCCATCATGAGTAAGACCCGCCTTCTTATTTAGTACCATAACAGTACCTTAATAACAGTACCTCAAGTGGAGCAGCCTTGAACGTGGGTTCAAGAGACCGGGGAAAGGCCAGAGTATGGGACGTTAGAGGACGTTCGCAATCCCGAGGTAGAAGAGGGCAAAGCCAAGGCGGGAAAGATAGCGGTCGAAGTAAGAAGAATCTTCGATGCTATAACTGCCAGGGTATGGGGCACTTCAGTCATGAGTACAAGCAGCCGAAGAAGGGTACCGGTCGTGATCACGGGGATAATGTTGCGAGCGACGAGGATTCGGGAGACTGTTTAATGCTTGCCCGACAGAGAGATATAGATTCATGGATTCTAGACTCTGGGGCATCATTTCACACGACCGCTCAGAAGAATTTACTCGAAAATTACATTGCGGGTAATTTCGGTAAAGTGTATCTAGCCGACGGAGAAGCGTTGGATGTTGTTGGAATGGGCGATGTGAAGATTCGCATTCCGAACGGGTCGGTATGGAAGCTAACGAAAGTGAGGCATGTTCCGAGGTTGACCAAGAATCTGATCTCAGTAGGTCAACTTGATGCCGAAAGACACTCCATTTCGTTCAGCTGTGGAGCTTGGAAAGTTTCACGATGAGCTATGGTAATAGCCCGAGAGAGTAAGGTCGGTACGCTGTACATGACCGATGAGGAGCATATAATTGCGGCAGCTGTGTCGCATAACTGATCAGAACTGTGGCATCGACGGTTGGGTCACATGAGTGAGAAGGGGATGAAGGTGTTAGCGAAGGACAGCAAACTTCTAGGCTTGAAGTCTGTCAACCTCGACATGTGCGAAGGTTGCATCTTCGGGAAGCAGAAGAAAGTAAGCTTCCGGAAGGGTGGAAAAGCTCCCAATGAGAAAAAGCTAGCACTGGTCCACTCAGACGTATGGGGACCATCTCCAGTAACCTCACTGGGAGGATCTCAGTACTATGTGACCTTCATCGATGATTCGACGAGGAAAACATGGGTCTACTTCTTAAAACACAAGTCTGAGGTGTTTAAGAAATTTCAAGAATGGAAGGCCATGGTCGAGCTAGAGACCGGGAATAAACTCAAGTGTTTGAGGTCCGACAACGGCAGAGAGTACATTGATGCGAAGTTCGTAGAGTTCTGTGCTCAGAGAGGCATTCGAATGGAGAAGATCATCCGAAGAACGCCACAGCAGAATGGCGTGGCCGAGCGAATGGACCAAACAATCAATGAGCGTGCTAGGAGTATGAGACTGCAAAGTGGGTTGCCCAAAGCCTTGTGGGCACATGAAGTAAGCACGGCAGTTTATCTCATTAACCGCGGACCCTCAGTGCCTTTAGAGAGGAGAATTCCCGAAGAATAGTGGATAGAAAATCCTATCTCTTATGAACACTTGCGAGTGTTCGGTTGTCTGTCATATATCCATGTCAACATAAATGATCGTACCAAGCTTGACTCGAAATCCAAAGTATGTTACTTTGTGGGGTACGGTGGAGCTGAGTTCGGATATCGCTTCTGGGATGGTCAAGCGAAGAAGATCATTCGCAGTAAGGATCTCATCTTCAACGAAGGCATTTTGTACAAAGATCGACAAAATGTTGTGGTGGAAGAAGATACGCTCCCGTCCGAGGAAAGTGGTATGGTCGACATGAATGCGTTTCCAAGAATGTTGGAAAGTGATGAAGATGAGCCAGTGGTGCTCGACAACCCTCCAGCAAAGGCTGAAGAGGCCGGGGAGCTGCCCCAAACTCCCCGACCTGAATTGGACCGAGGTCATCGCGAGAGGAGACCTCCTGCCCGATACTCTCCTTCCCTGCATTACATATTGCTCATTGATGCAAGAGAGCCCGAAAGTAGAGAAGAAGCTCTGGAGCTGAAAGACTCGAGCAAGTGGGAGCTCGCGATGAAGGATGAGATGAAGTCACTTAAGAGGAATGTGACTTGGCAGTTAGCCGAACTGGCCAATGAGAAGAGGGCACTGAGAAATAAATGGGTGTTCCGACTAAAAGAGGAACAATATGGCTCGAAACGGTATAAGGCACGATTAGTAGTCAAAGGGTTCCAGAAAAAGGCAGGAATTGACTACACCGAAATCTTTTCACCAGTCGTAAAGTTGACGACTATTCGGCTATTGTTGAGCATCGTTGTAAATGTGAATCTTCATCTTGAGCAGTTAGATGTGAAAACTGCATTTCTCCATGGAGATCTAGAAGAAGAAATTTACATGCTCCAACCTGAAGGGTTTGCCGAAAAGGGAAAAGAGAAACTGGTCTGCAAACTGAGGAAGAGCTTGTACGGGCAAAAACAAGCACCACGGCAGTGGTATAAGAAGTTTGACAGTTTTATGGTGCATACCGGGTTCGAAAAAAGTGATAGTGATCACTGCTGTTTCGTGAAGAGATTTGAGAACTCTTTGTATGTCATACTACTGTTGTACGTAGATGACATGTTGCTCGCCGGGTCGAGCCTTGTTGAGATTAACAAGGTGAAACAACAGTTGGCGAAACAGTTCGAGATGAAAGATTTGGGTGCCGCAAATCAGATCCTCGGTATGAGGATATCCCGAGAAAGGGATGGGTCCCTGTTTCTGTCGCAAGCCGAGTATGTGAAGAAAGTGTTGTCACATTTTAGCATGAGTGATGCCAAGGCTGTAGGCTCACCGCTAGCCTCACACTTTAGCTTGTCGAAGAAACAATTACCCTTGGACGAGGTAGGAAAGGATCGTATGTCGAACATACCCTATGCTTCAGCAATTGGTAGCTTGATGTACGCTATGGTGTGTACAAGACCGGACATTGCCCATGCAGTGGGAGTTGTCAGTCGTTACATGAGTAACCCAGGAAAGCACCATTGGGAAGCTGTGAAGTGGATATTGAGATATCTCTCGGGTACCGTGAGTTTGGCATTATGTTTCCGAAAGAACTCGGAAGGTCTGCACGGCTATGTGGATGCTGACATGGCCGGTGATCTGGACAGCCGAAAGAGCACAACGGGATGTGTTTGTACCTATGGTGGTACTGCTGTGAGTTGGGCATCTAAGTTGCAAAAGATTGTTGCATTGTCGACCACAGAGGTTGAGTACGTCGCGATGACGGAAGCAAGCAAAGAGATGATTTGGTTGCAAGGTTTCTTAGAGGAGCTCGGTCAGAGGACCGACAAGGGAGTTCTGCACTGTGATAGTCAAAATGCAGTTCAGCTAGCTAAGAACTCTGTATTCCATTCACGGACCAAGCACATACAGATTCGTTACCACTTTATCCGGGCTGTTCTGGAAGATGGAATCTTCGCGCTAGAAAAGATTGAGGGCGCTAATAACGCCGCCGATATGCTAACGAAGACTGTTACAATCGACAAACTGAGGCTGTGTGCAACCTCAGTAGGACTCCGAGCATGAGGGTCAGGGTTGCCGCTACAACTAGAAGAATGAGTAACTCGCCGATGACGGCAGAGTATCAATTACTATACAAGGATATCGATGGGAGCATTCTGCTCGATGGAGCACAGTGAGTTCGGTGGTCGGGGATAGTTAGAGTTCTTTTGAAGCACTCGACATTTGACTCCAAGTGGGAGATTGTTGAGTTGTGGAGCCAAATGAGGTTTGTCCATGTTTTCTAATTATCCCACATCGCCTGGAATTGTAATATGAGCCACTAAGGGTTCTATTTATATGCCCCAATATCTTATATTTTAATTACATCTACACAAACACCTCTATATTATAAAGAGAGAGTTCTATTTGCGAGAGAACCATAGATTTGTGTTTAGCTAGATTACATTTGTAATCCTCTATATATATATTAAGTGTCACGTGTAGCGGCCCGGAGACGTAGCCAATTTGGGTGAACTCCGTTATCAAATTGTGTGTGTGCTCGGTTTAAGCTTTCTGTCTTTCTTTATTGTTCGCCTGTTCGGCCCCTAACACTTTCTTGGGACCAAACATATATACACCATTCACGTACGATTCAATGCAAAAACAAGTTGGAATTTAACATAAATTAACAAATGATTTTCTATTCAACCCTAATGGGAAAGCTATAAAGAAAATTACCCAAAACAGAAATGCAACATTGTTTTTAAATGATGGCTTTATTTGGTGCTTGATCTTCTGCATGAAAAAAGATGGCTTTGTTTGGTGCTTGATCTTTTACATGAAAAATTATGGATTTCTCTTAAGGGCGAAAGGAACTCAATGTAGTTTTCTCCTTCCTCGTAGGGTTTTCTAATATAGCCGCACAGTTAAATATCGCCAAAATGCATAAAAATATAGAATAAATTAAACCAAGTATACACTCTGCTGATCTATTAGTATCGCTACATTAACATAATTAGGCATAAGATTATATACATGATCGGAATCAGGGGTGACAGGCCACCGCCGCCCCCAAAAATTTTAAAAATATCTTTTTTTATATAGAAAAATTCGGAGATTTAAGATTTTATACATTAATAGCCCTCAAATGAATAAATAGTTACTTAGTTCAAATGGTATACATAAAGTTTTTGTATCAAAAAGTCATTAGTTCGAATCTTGTGACTATTTTTACTATTTATTTAATTAACAACATTAGGTTACTCTTTAACTTCTCCATTAATTAATTGCATCTTTAAGGTATTATTACAAGGTTTTATAAATAAATATTTTTGTTTAGTTTTACGGTCATATTATAACAAAATTTAAACTAATAAATTCATATTTGTGTCAATTTTTCTGTATCGTTTGAAAATTTTAAATCAATGGACAAGTCAGTTACACTACAAAATAATGTTTGATTTATTGAGAGTTAAAAGTTGTCACAAGTCTGTCGCAAATTGACTAAACTGTCACAAAGTCGTCGCAAATTGACTAAACTGTCACAAAACCGTCATAAAAACCGTCGCTAATAAGCTCGTAACAAAAAATACCGTCACTAATCCCGTCGTTATTTGAGTATTTTTTTGTAGTGTTAAGTTTTAAACTCTAAATTTTTTTGGTTTTTTATACTTGTTATTATACTAACAAAAAAAAAATCATTGTTTTAAATTTTTAGATCAATGGATAAGTCAGCTAAGTTTTAAAATTAATGTTTTTTATACCATTTATTTTTATTGTATTAATAAAAAAAAAATAACGGTTCCAAAGAATTGATCGGTCATCATTTACTTACTCATGCGCTAAAACAAGATTAAAAAATGACCGACACACATGATCTGATACTCCTATATATTTCATTGGCTAATTCCGGAAAAAAATTAAATAAAAAAAATAGAAATTGTCCGATATGATTAAGAATAGAATACGACATTTGGAACCTATGGTAACTGTGTCCGAGGACTCCACTCCACATGACCACATCATGAAGCAAAAAATATAAACACGGGCGGAGCCAAGGGGGGCTCGGGGTGGCCATGGCCACCTCGACGATGATTTTCATTTTTTTTATACATGTAATTTAAATTTTTCTGACATATTTATATTGATGGTCCCCCTATCTAGTTAAACAAAAGAGTTACTAGTGTAATGGTAAAATTAGACTTAGTGGAAAATTAGAAGTTCAAATCACATTAGCTTATTTTTTCTAAAATTTTATGTTTTTTAATTTGAAATTACCAAATTTCTTAAATGTCAATTGTATTTTACGAAACAAGATTAAATAAAAAATTATTTTATTATTCAATGTCATTTGTTTTGACTTCATATTTATTTTATACTATGTTGAACATAGGAAAAAAAATTATATTAAATCCTATTTTTTTCTATTCAACATATTTTTTACACCACGATCCTCCAAAGAAAATCATCATGTTCCGTCCCTAATATAAACACAACAAATTACAAAAACTATTATGAAATTATTTGAGCAGCCTTGAATTACAAACTAAAGAAGTTCAAGAACAATACCAAATACCAACTAATTAATGAGACTCAGCATGGAGTAAAAAAGGTTACCTTTGGGGTCCAAACTAGATTACTTCAGTTAAGCATTTCATCAACACCCTATGGTCACATTATAGCAATCCTATATACATCCTTTCTTAAATAAACTCAAGTTAAATTTATCGCTCATTAGACATCGATTTCACTGATTGTCTTACAACAAATTCTTCAAAATCTAATTCCTTGATGGAAGAAGACTCTGGTGATGATGATTTTGCCCAGAGCAATGAAGATATGGAAGCCTATTTGGTCCAGCTTAGAGAAGACCGTCTAGTCAAACCTAAGGATAAGGGTAAAGCTAGCACTTAGTTTTTCTCTTCATTATTTATTGTAAAAAGGAAAGATTCCTTCACTTACTACCCTTCTTCACGTGTCGATGGGGCCCAATGCGCACCCGACGTGATTTACGGAAAAGCTGTGAATCTTATCTTTTGTAGGGACCAGTATGTTGGCCATTATTTAATTTCGCCGCCCATGTTTTGGCAGTTTCTTTTACTTTAAGTGAGTGCGCTTATAGTGCGCTTTGGTGCTTTTCTTTTTTGTTTTTTAGCCTTAGTGCGCAGGCTGTGCGCTTTTGCTTTTTCTTATGCTGAGCCTATTAAAAGGACTCTAAGTCTTTGAAGATAGCAAGCAATTTCCAAGTGTACCTCTCTCTCTCTTGTAAAATCTCTCTGTAATAATTGCTCATATAATAATAAAATCTGTTAAATATTAGACGGTGTTTTGGTATCAGGGTTTTGATACCAAAGCGCACTATAATCTTAAAGAAGGAACTGAACCTTTAATAATCTTAAAGAAGGAACTGAACCTTTATAATATTAGACGGTGTTTTGGTATCAGGGTTTTGATACCAAAACACCTGGTTATAATCTTAAAGAAGGAACTGAACCTTTAAATATCACTTATAGAGTGCATTACAAAGCCATGACAACTCTTAGTCCTCGGGCTAAAATATTTGACACAAAAGGAAAAACTGTTTTAATAGAAACAAATTTATTAAAATCGGATGTCCAAACTCCTCAGACTATTAAATGGGATGATATTGAACCTCCCACAGAATGGAATTTATTGGCAGCCAGCCCTGCTGAACCTGTAGAAAATAAAAATATTGAGGAAATTATTCAAACAAAAGAAGGACATGTTTTCGTCAAATTTGACAAAGGCAAACGCTTAGCGTCGAGAAGTTTTTTTTCTGATTATGAATGTTCTTTTAAACAGAGTCAATCTGCTAGGTTTTATACTCCAAACCCCTCTGTAACATCTTTTCAAACTGCTAATAAGTTAGTTTTTTAGGGTGTTTCTAATACTCCCCAAAGTATTCCTCGTGCTATTTACCACGAAGAGAAAAATGAAAATGAACCCGAAACTCTTTCTGAGTTTGATAATATTTCTATTATTAATATGTTATCTATTCCCTTTACTTATAATAGACAAGATTGTGTAAATGATATGAATCAAGAAAAATATACTTCCTTTCGTAAATGGTTCTTTTCGACCTATAGTCAGGAAGAACAACAACATTACAAAACTTTATTTTATGCTCATATTGATTGCATCAAACAATTAGTTTCATTCCCTCTATGGTTTATTGATCAAGCAACCATAGAAAATAGTTCTTTCTTACATGTCTTAAAATCTCTTCATAGAAATTGGACAACTGCAAAAGGGGAAACCATTGCAGCTATTCATCCCCCGTCAGAACTTTTAAAATTACGATCTGGTGATACTGTTATTGAATCCGCAGCTTTTTCGCAAGAAAAACAATTGAATTTCACCAATTTGACCCTGCAAACTATATGTTCCCAACTTAATCGTATAGAGAAAAACGGACCTATTATAGTCCCTAAGGACACAGCAGCTATCGCTAGTTCCTCCTATACACCTGAACCCACGATATTAAAACCTAGTATTGATATTACTATGTCCAAACATCCAGCGCCTAGTGATATTATTACTTTGCTAACTCAGCAACTTGAAACCCTGAATATTGGAAATGGTAAAAATATAGCTGTTTTATCTGAAAACTCAGATAATATTGAGCAAATCAATAATTTTGAAAAACAACTTTTGGCTATGGACAATCCTCCAGACCAACAGGCTAGTATTAATCAAAATGTTTTTGGAAAATCTACTGCTTTTGGTCGAAAATCCGTTCCCACTGCTCCTATGAAACATTATTATTCTAGACCCAGTCCACAAGATCTTCTTTATGAAGAAGAAGGTGGTAATATTTTTACTAGTTTTAGTGCTAGAACCATTTATGAATGGAATATTGATGGTATGACCGAATACCAAATTATGGTTATGTTACATAGAATGACTATGTATTCTACGGTTTGTTTAGGTGCTAGTAACACCGATTACCAAATTGCTGAATTTATTGTTGCTGGTTTTGCTGGCCAATTACGTGGTTGGTGGGATAATGTTTTAACCCTTGATAACCAACGCACAATCTTAACCGCCACAAAAATGGTTAGGAACCCTATTAAAACTGAACAAGGTGTAGATACCTATACAGATACTGTCGCACCTAATGCAGTTTATACGCTGCTCACTGCTATTGTACAGGCTTTTATCGGTTCTAATCCTGTTGCTATTGAAAGAAACAAGGATTTATTAATCAATCTAAAATGTCCCACTTTAACTCATTTTAGGTGGTATAAGGATGTTTTCCTTACTAAAATTATGTTAAGACCTGATGCAAATGCTGATTTTTGGAAAGAAAAATTTATTGCAGGTCTTCCTAATCTTTTTGCTCAAAAAGTAAAAGATAGAATTTTACGTAAAACAGGGAATACAACAATCCCTTATCATGAATTTACCTATGGTCAACTGATTAGTGAATGTGTCGGTGAAGGATTATCCCTGTGCAATGACATAAAACTTAAAGCCCAATTAAAAAGTCAAAATTTGACAGGCAGAAAAGAAATAGGTACTTTTTGTGACCAATTTGGATTTGATCTTCAAATCCCGCAACATTCTTCTAGAGAAGGTTCTGGTAAGAAAAAATATTTTTCTAAATCCAAAAGATTTCCTAAGAAATCCAAACCAAGACATGATACCCAACATATACGTTCCTCCAGACCTAAGTCGTATAAACCACAACCGAAACCAAGTACGAATCCAAGTACTTCCGTTGTGTGCCGAAAATGTGGCAAAACAGGTCATTATGCCAATAGATGTTGGACAAAAAAGAGATTAAATGAAATCTCTGATGAAGGACTTAAGAAACAACTTATAGCTGTTATGTTATACTCTTCTGACGAAGAAGCAGAGACTAATGATATAGAAGTTTATAATAGTAGTGCATCTGAACATTATAGTAGTTCATCCTCATCCTCTTCCGATTGTGAATGCAAGGATAATACCTACAAAGCTATGCTGGATATGAATGGTTTAAGTTTGAATGTTCTCACATCACAAGAACGGTCTATATTAGATCTTATTAATGAAATTGATAATTCAGAAGTAAAGAAAAAAATGATTGAACATTATTTAGATGTTCTTACAAAAGATAAGAAAAAGGAAACCCCTTATATTCCTCAACAAGCTTATTCTTTAAAACATGTTTTTCAAGGACTTCCATCTCCTTCTACACAATTTCCTCGTGAAGATATTTATCAAGAGGTAAAAACTCTTAAAGAGGATATTAATAGTAAAACTATTTCTATTTATGATTTATATAGTGAAATTCATATATTAAAAAATGAAGTAAAATTTCTACGAAATATCATCCAAACAGAAAAGGATATTCCTTTGCTTGAAGAAAAAGAAAAGGTTACTTTCTTAAATCTAATTGACACAATTACTTATCAACAATGGCATTCTCATGTCACTATCGTTATTAATAAGGAATTTACTTTTTCTGGACCAGCCCTTATTGATAGTGGGGCTGATTTAAATTGTATTTGTGAAGGATTAATTCCAACCCATTATTATGATAAAACTACGCAGTCCTTAAATACTGCTGATGGATCTCGTATGAGGATCCAGTATAAACTTTCTAATGCTTATATTTGCAATTGGGGCATATGTTTTCAAACCACTTTTGTTATGGTAAAAGGCCTTACCCAACAAATCATTCTGGGTACTCCTTTCTTAAATTTAATTGAACCATTTATGGTTACGTCAAAAGGTATTGTTTTCGAAACCAATGGTCAAAATATTATGTTTGATTTTATTTTCCAACCACAAACCCGAGAAATTGATATGATAAAAGAAACTTTAATTTATAAAGAAAATCAAATCAATTTTCTACGCAAAGATTTAAAGCTTATGAATATCTCAAAGCAAATTATTTCCCACAAAGAAAAGATTGGCTTTCTTACTAATCTTATGAAAAAAGAAATTTGTAGTGACCTGCCTACCGCTTTTTGGGATAGGAAAAAGCATATTGTCACCCTTCCTTACGTGGACGATTTTAAAGATAGTAATATTACCACTATGGCGAGGCCTGCCCAAATGGGCCCCGACCTTATTGATTATTGTAAGGAAGAAATAAATTCGTTATTAACGAAAAAACTTATTCGTAAATCTTATTCCCCTTGGAGCTGTACTGCCTTCTATGTTTACAAAAATGTTGAAATAGAACGAGGTGCTCCTAGACTTGTTATTAATTACAAACCTTTAAATAAGGTTTTAAAATGGATTCGGTACCCGATTCCCAACAAAAAAGATTTGTTAACTCGCATTCAATCTGCCAATATATTTTCCAAATTTGATTTAAAATCAGGCTATTGGCAAATCCAAATTGATGAAAAAGACAGATATAAAACTGCTTTTGTTGTTCCTATGGGACATTATGAATGGAATGTGATGCCATTTGGTTTAAAGAATGCTCCGTCTGAATTCCAGAATATTATGAATGATATTTTTTATCCTTATTCTTCCTTTAGTATTGTTTATATTGATGATATTCTCATTTTTTCTAAAGATTTAGATCAACATTTCAAACATATTCATATTTTTATAAAATTGATCAAAAATGCTGGCTTAGTAATTTCGGCTAGTAAAATGTCTTTATTTCAGACACATATTCGCTTTTTAGGTCAAGAAATCGACCAAGGAAAAATTATTCCCATTGATCGGGCAATTCAATTTGCCAATAAATTTCCTGACATTTTATAGGACAAAACTCAATTACAGCGATTTTTGGGAAGTCTCAATTATATTGGTGACTATTATAAAAATTTTGCTATAGACAGTTCTCCTTTATATGAAAGACTAAAAAAGAATCCACCTATATGGAGTGAGATTCACACACAGGCCGAGACTAATTAAGTCTAAAGTCAAAAGCTTACCTTGTCTGGCTCTTATTTCTCCAACTAGTTTTAAAATTGTTGAAACAGATGCATCTGATATTGGATATGGTGGGATTTTAAAACAGAAATTTCCTTCTAAAAATAAAGAGATATTGTCTCGATATACTTCTGGTAAATGGAATAGTGCTCAACAAAACTATTCTACTATTAAGAAAGAAATTCTTTCAGTTGTCAATTGTATTTCCAAATTTCAGGATGATTTATTAAATCAAAAATTCCTTTTAAGAATCGATTGCAAAGCTGCAAAAGATGTCTTAGAAAAAGATGTCAAAAATTTAGCATCTAAACAAATATTTGCTCGCTGGCAATCTATTTTGTCTATTTTTGATTTCGATATCGAATATATTAAAGGCGAAAATAATTCTCTTCCTGATTTTCTAACCAGGGAATTTATTCTTGGCCCTACATGAGCCATTCAAGTCGTGGCCGCCGAGGATATTCCTCTGCACAAGATCGACATGAATTCGATAAAAAGAGATATTCCTCTTCTCCATCTATTGCTGGCTCTAGCTCCTCTCAGGGTCAGGCTGTTCGCTCTAAGAAAGAGCCTGCAGATTATGAGGATTATTTATCCTCGGGAAAAACCCAAGAAAGCTTCCTTGAAGCATTAAAAGAACCAGTCCTTCCTGGAATAAAAAAGGAAAAAGATGAGCTCATTATCCTTCTCCATAATGGAGATGCGAGGTTATTTACCTCCCCCAATACCTTAGCCAAAAGATATTTTGATGCTGAGGCTCAGTTTCCTCTTATAGACAACAAAGACTTGAAATATTTTCAGTCCATTCTGATTGAAACTGGTTCAGTCGTGTTTAATCACATGAATCAAAATAAACATACTGGGGATATTTCCTTTAGTAAAGCTTTTATTAAAAAAATTATTCCTATTACGGAATGGGGCCTAAATCCAAACAAGCCTATGCAGCTTAGATTTTCTCACCAAGATTATAATTATTGGGATTATATGGCCGCTTGGCGATATGCCTTTTATTACCAAAATCGCGCCGAAAAACACACTTGGTTTATTCGCTTGGAACCAACATTATTAACTCAAGCAACGCCATATTGGTTTTATGATTGGTTCTCTTTTATTGGTCCCAATGAGGATATTCTTCCTCCCGATATTTTTTGTCTTTATGAAGAATATGTTCTCCATAACCCAAAAATTAGGGGGGTTAATCCTGTTATTAAAGGGAGTAATTTACTCCGCTTTCTTACCCTATTTAGCCTGCCTTGGATCTGGCAATGGTCCTATGCAGTAAAACCAACTGAGCTTGGTCTTATGTCGTTGGTTCGACAATCTTATTATAAATGGTGGACGAAGTTTGATTTCAAACTAGTCCTTATTAAAATTCAAGAGGCTATTGAGTCCTTTAAAAAGATGGAACGGGAATATGCTCCCGAAAAACCTAAGTTAGATTTGCCTTCTTTGGCTGATCTTAAAAAGCAGTACCCTTCTGCTTCTTCTATGGAACTCAAAGCAAAACTATTTGCTCTGGTTCAAAGTCAATTAGACATCGATTTCACTGATTGTCTTACAACAAATTCTTCAAAATCTAATTCCTTGATGGAAGAAGACTCTGGTGATGATGATTTTGCCCAGAGCAATGAAGATATGGAAGCCTATTTGGTCCAGCTTAGAGAAGACCGTCTAGTCAAACCTAAGGATAAGGGTAAAGCTAGCACTTAGTTTTTCTCTTCATTATTTATTGTAAAAAGGAAAGATTCCTTCACTTACTACCCTTCTTCACGTGTCGATGGGGCCCAATGCGCACCCGACGTGATTTACGGAAAAGCTGTGAATCTTATCTTTTGTAGGGACCAGTATGTTGGCCATTATTCAAGAACAATACTAGATTACTTCAGTTAAGCATTTCATCAACACCCTATGGTCACATTATAGCAATCCTATATACATCCTTTCTTAAATAAACTCAAGTTAAATTTATCGCTTTTTCTGACTAAATTCCATTTCGTGTGTAAAAATAACAAAATCCTGTATTTTTTCAGTAGCAGCATTAAGTAATCTTAATTTAAACTTGTAAAATTTCCCATTTCTGTAGATTCAGTACAAATCAAGGGTCTTGAACTGTGAAAAACATTACCAAACGAAACGAATTGAGTGAGTTTAGATATGGCCTCCTTTGGTTGCATTAGTTATATGAGCTCACATGTGTGATATTAGATTTAGTTCAATAATGTAGTTATTGATGGTACACCATTTATAATACCTAAATGTGACTCTGACATGTTGACGTTGTATTATTCGAAGGTCTTGGACTAGAAGTTTTGCCGGACACACAAGTAATGTGTTGGTTGCGTAAAATGAAATCGGACTATTAGTATCGAGCGAACTACGTAGAAATGATGGGGTGTCATATCAGATTACTCAAATCCGGTCCGCATCGTTAATCCGTCGTTCATCTTAAGTTCAGGACAGGATTGTTAATCATGATATTACTAAATACAAATCTACAACCAAACAAGGTCCTAAGTTTAACAAACCCATAAGAATAGGACTAAATAACCAAATTCAAGACTTCATAAACCTAAAACCCCATCCAATTAAAACAAAAACAAACAATAATAAAAATTTCTCAAATACTTATTAAAAAAAAAGACCTTTTCATAATGGATCTCCTCGCAAAAGCATACTCAAACGACGACTCCGATTCCGACGATCAACCCGACCCGTTACGCAAACGCCCAAAACCCGAACCCGATTATTTTCCCGGACCCATAACCCGACGGAATATCCCGAATGAAGCTCTTATTCCGGGCAGATACATTTCGAAGAGAGAGAGAGCGGTTTCGGGTTGTAAGGGTTTTGACCCGAATGTCCAAGCTCCGGTTAGTACGGCTTCAGGTTACTTTCTTTTCTTATTATTTTTATTTTATTTGGTTATGTTGAATTGTTGATAGTAGTTTCTATTATTATTTCATTTACCTTTGTTTGTTTGCTTCTAGTTTTTTTCATTTGAATATGTGTTTTTTTCATTTTTTGAAATATTAAAGCATAGTTGCGGAAATGTAAGTGGGAAACGAAACGGAAAAGGAAAACATGAAACGTGGTTTATTTATTTTGATATTTTATACGTGAAAAAATAGGAACTGGGAAACGAGAACCGGGAAACTGGAAAGTAATTTATTAAAGTGGAAACGAAACAGAAAATGAAATGTGAAAAAAATAGAAATTTTGAAATTTTACACGTGAAACAATAGGAGGCGGGAAATGGGAAAAGTAATATTCTTAGGGGGAAACGAAATGGAAAACGGATATGCGAAACGTGGAAAAAATAATAAAAATTTACACGTGAAATAATAGGAAGCGGGAAACGGGAGAATTTTTTTTAAGTGGAAACGAAACGGAAAACAGAAATGTGACACGTGAAAAAAATTTAAATTTTAGAGGTGAAATAATAGGAATAGGAAAAGAGAAGTGGGAAATGGGAAAAGCAATTTTTTTAAGCATAAAACGGCCAGAAAGTGAGTTCTCGTATTCAACTTGTATGGAACATTCTATTCTGTACTTTTAGCGAACCAAAGACTTGTTCTATTGTAGCCTTGTAGGAATAATAGAAGTGAGATTTTGCGCCCAATGTGTTGCTGAAAATCAGTCTTCTATTACTTGTAAATTTTCGTGAGAGGAATTGTTTACACCAAGATATAGTATACACATAAGTACTTTCTTTATATTTTAGACTCTCAGTTTGCAGTGAGTAAATTTGAGAAGAGTTTATTGAAGATGTTATTCTTGTTTTATCATGTATGTATGGTATGTTTTGAATTTTTCTGCTCTCTGCGCTACAAATTTTGTAGTGAGTACCGACTTTGATTTCAGCTTAACATGAAATTTTGTAAATAACATCAAACTAAAAATATTGATTAGCAACATGTGTCCTTTTTGTTTCGTTAAAGAAATCGTGGCACGGTGGCAGGGTCTGTTTTTTTTATATGAATCAATTTGTATACTCCCTAACTATAAGGATATCCTTTTTCCAGTTTTTAGCAACATTTAAGTAGAGAGAAATGCAAAGTTCAGTCAAAATGCATCAGAGTAGACGAGCTTTGGATTTTTTGTTTGTTTGTTAATAGACCATTAAGTAGGGAGAAATGCTAAATTAAGTAGCATCTGTATCAAATACGACTGATGCCAGCATTGCTCTTTTCTAAGTTGTTAGTAGTTCAGTGCATGTTTTCAGTATAGTGATTTAAAAAAAAAAAAAAAAAACTATTGATGTCGGAAAATTTTGTGTTTTCAGTGGTAGGAAGCATATCAGATTCAGATGTGCCACATCATGTTTTATCTTCTCTAAGGCCTAACACAAGGGGGCACACTGGTTCCAGCAAATTGCCCGAAAAGCTTTGCGTATCCCTTATTGGTCACTCGAAAGCTGTCAATGTCGTGCAGTGGTCAACGAATCGTCGTGAGTACCTTCTTACCTTTTTAGCATCTGGCTGAATTTATACCTCTCCATATTTTACATGAATCTTCTGAATTCTTGGCTTATTTCACTTGGGCTCGAAATAATACAGATCAAAAAAATATATTTCTTTTTTAGTAAGAGTATCGGTAAAAAGACCTCAAGTTCTGACCGTTCAACCAGTATATTTACGATCATGTTATACTCCAAGTATTGTAGTTGATCTAGGAATGACACAGTTCTGTACCCTTAAGTTTACGCCTAAGGGGGTCTAACCTGTTAGTAAGAATGTTAGTTTGTATAATAAGTTTGCAAGGAAGTTTTCTTTTCTTTCAGGCAAAATGTGGGTTGTTTTGCTATCAGAATTTGTCTACCTATGTTAGTTTGTATAATAAGTTTGCAAGGAAGTTTTCTTTTCTTTCAGGCAAAATGTGGGTTGTTTTGCTATCAGAATTTGTCTACCTGTAGACCAAATGACTGAAACGTAAAACAATCAACAGAATGGTTTCTTGCATCGTTGCTATCTAATACCATAGCCACAGAAAAAATTGATTTTAAAAAAACCCTGTTATTCTACTACCAAAAGTCTTTTTTTTATTCAACGAGTGAAGCCAAACAACTTCCAAGGTCTACGAGCATCTGCAGTTCACACTGTGACTTTCACTATATATATAATGTCATATAAGCATAAAAGCACAAGTTAAGTGATCGCATACACACCCTACGTTTCATAGTTATGTTCCACGTTTGATACTTTTAACTAGCAATGTTATATGGAGTACTATAATAGAAAATTCCGATTATTTTTTTCAGAACACATGATAAATAAGGCTTCGTATAATTTCACTAATGCATTTTTTTGGTCTAGCCACATTTAAAATACTTTGGTTAATATATATTTATGCCATTATTGATTATTACGAAGCTTTATTTGTTATATGGGTTGAATCAGTAATCAATTTTACTATCGAATACGGCTAAATGAAAGTAAAAATGTCCATGGAACACAACTATTTGCCAAACTTAGTGTGTGTAGGAGTCATTTAACTTGTTCCTGTATGCCTATGTAGAATTTTATTGGTAGTGGAAATTAAGAGTGTACAGTGCAGATGCTCGGATGTTATTATATGAATCTGTAGAATCGCCATAGAGAGAAGAGAGCTAAGGAACGTCAGAGCATTAAAAAACTGGCCATGTCCAGAGACTCAGTCCACATGTGGATTGAATTCGTATATATGTCCCAGCGTGCATGCTGAACATGTTATTTACTCTGTATAAGTGTTAAGACAGACTGTTGAGTGGTTCATTTGCATCTTTTTCTATACTAGTTAGGATGGTCTAGAGATTTAAGTATAGGCTGTTGAGAGTGCTCTAAGCTTGGTAAGTCACAGGGAATGCTTATCTCAAGCCACAGCACCAGTCACTTTAGTCCTCACTCAAAACTTCCGTTTTTGTTCTCTCTTTTCCTGATAAAAAAATTATAAACAAGATATGATGGAACAGCTAATGTGATTTTCTCTTGTTCCGCATAAACCAACTAATAGTTTCATTTCTTAACATCATGTTTTCTGCCCTTTACCGTACATCTTTCCCTTTCTGAGTGCACTAAAATTAGTTTGCAGCCCATCTTCTTGCATCTGCTGGAATGGATAATACAATTTATATATGGAATGTGTGGAGCAAAGGTCAAAAACAAGCGCGTGTATTCAACTACCATAAAGCCGCAGTTAAGGACCTTAAATGGTCTCATCATGGACTAAATATACTTTCTTGCGGATATGATAAATCATCGAGATTAATAGATGTGGAAAAGGGTTTGGAGACTAAATTATTTGAAGAAGATCAAGTAGTGAGTGTCATAAAATTTCATCCCAGTAATACAAATCTATTTATTTCTGGTGGTTCAAAGGGATTTATTAGGTTATGGGACATCAGAAATGGGAAGATAGTACATGAGTACAATCGGGGTCTAGGCCAAATACTTGACATTGAATTTACTACAGACGCAAAGCATTTCATCTCTTCTAGTGATGTGTCAAGTAGTCTCGTCAGTGAAAATTCCATAATGGTTTGGGACATGGCGCGACAAGTTCCTCTGTCTAATCAGGTAAAGGACTTTTTATTAAAGTTTCTGTATATTGTAGAATTTTTGACCTCATTGTGAAATATTATGAGTACGCCATTTGTTGTTTAAAAAACAAGAGTACACATGTGTATGAAGCAAGACAAACGAATCTAAAAGGATTTTATTTTGCTCATTATGATGTGTTAGTCTACATCTGTTAATTCAGCTGTATTATTTTGTTTCTTGCGAGTCGTTTTGGGTGTCAATTGATTCTTAGATTCATTTTGCTTGCCAAGAATGTTTATATTCATCCGCTATTAAGATGCTTAGCGATCAGAATTTTAAATGGGCGACTTGATCATTCCAGTTTTCTTTTAATCAACTAATTGTTGATCATAATTTATTGTTTGATCTCATGTTACTTATTATTAAATTATCTATAAACAATGATTATAAAAGATGCTAAAATACTTTGAGGTTACTTTTAACTCTCTCTTTTTTCCTGAAGATTCAAATATACCTTGATGTCCAGAATTTAATTGAATAGTCTTTTCCACATATAACTGTGTAAGCTGTATTCAAATATACATATAATTGTGTATTCTGTATTTTTTTACAATTTGTTGTCAGGTTTATGTGGAAGCCTACACCTGCCCATGCATAAGGCACCATCCTACAGACCCTTACTTCGTTGCACAGTCAAACGGAAATTATATTGCAATTTTTTCATCAAAACGCCCTTTCAAGCTCGACAAATACAAGAGATACGATGACCATGGCGTTTCTGGTTTTCCTATTAAGTGTAATTTCAGCTTGGACGGGGAGAGTCTAGTTTCGGGATCTTCGGATGGATATATATATGTATACAACTGTAAGTCTGCTACTCTTATAAAAAAGATAAAGGCTTATGAACACGCGTGTATAGACGTTGTAGCTCATCCAACCATGCCTAATGTTGTAGCTTCTTGTAGTTGGAACGGAGATGTTTCTGTTTTTGAATGAGATTTTAATTATTCCGGAACTAATGGTATACATGAGGTTGCCTATTATATCTGCAGAATCTTTCTTCGATGATTAAATTTATCAAAACTTGTTTGTAGTCTGGTTAGCTCGGCTTTAGTATTTTCATCTCAAACCGGAAAGTGTTACTAGCAATCTCCTCGAACCCAAAAAACATCCTCGTCAAATGCAATTTAATCCCGAAATACCAAATTGACTAAAATGAGTGTATTTTTCTGGTTATCACTAATGATCTTCAGCAGTGGTAAATTGTCAAAGCTAAATGTCTAGGATTTTTATTTTTCATGACATCGCATTTTACTTGATGGTTTGGTTAAGATTTTTTGATATTTCATTTGTCTATTGCTGAAAGTCTGATCCAAGTTGAAAAAGTGAGGCTAATAACCTCGAGCACATAATTACGCGGAAAGTGAGTGACCAACTATTTGATTTAATACTTAATACTATATAAAATAAGCAATAATGAAATAGCATTACGCTTTGAGCACTCAAGATTTTAAGTAGTGCGCCAGGGAAACAAGCCTAAATGAAATATTCTTAATTAAGCTCAACATTGTAGTATAATTTTTATACTCCATATAGCATATAAAATGAAATGTTCTTATTTTCTACAATATCATCAAATATAATTTGTGAATGAAATTATCACTTTATGAAGTTGTGAATGATTGGTCATTTGGTCTGTCTAAGGTAATACTCATGTGACGAGTTCTGGTCATTCTGTGAAATATGAATTGACTTTTGTTTTGTCATATTTGGAAAAGTACTGTTCGCAAAGGAATCATCGAAACATAGAGGAATGCCATTTTTGATTAATCTTCATCACCAAATAAAGTGGTAAAATGATCCACATTGCACACTGTATTTAAGGATTATAAAAACTTAAGTATTAATACAAGTGGGTGACAGTAATGATTAGCAATAATTGCAAATTAGCTCCTGCTTTATTAAGGTTTCCGGGATTTGCGGCAATTAATTTCTATTTTTCCGCCAAATCTCAACCACAGTACATTACGAAATCCATACCTTTTCTTAAGTTTAATTTTGCATATTGCAAGAAAAAAAATGGATATCAATTCTTAATTGTTCAGCAGAATATTAATTAAGTAAAATTTAAGTATTAGATAATGACAATTTTCCATCTTAAACAATACAAAAATCCAGCGAGTCTTGCCCAAGACGACAAATATGAGCAATTCTCAAAAGTTATAGCTTAAAATAACTCAAAATGTTTATTGTTGATTATCAAGAATGAATGACTACAACCATAACTAGATCAGGAACCCGAGTCCTAATTGGCTTGGCCGAACTATATATAACTCTAGGACCAATTACTAGTAATAGTTTAGTTTATAAATTAGTTAAAGTACTTAACTAAAGAATAAAGAGTCGTGTTACATCAATTTTCTAAAGTTCTTGTTAATTAAGTGCCGATAGTTGTTAGTAGGGATGTGTTAGGATCGGGACCCGACCCGTAAACGTTCAATCTGTATCTCGACCCGATTACTTTTAAAAGTGAAAAAAAATCCCGATCCTGACCCACCAAAAGTCGGGACCCGAATTTTCGGGATCCCGTAGGGTCAGAACCCGAATTTTCGAGATCCCGTAGGGTCGGGATAGATTTATCCCGAATCTCCCGATATATTTTTTTATTTTACGACGACGTCGTTTTTTATTAACAATTTTCATTTGATAAGTCTAAAAATGTTATTAATACGAAATATAATCCTAGTTTAAAAATAACATTCCTAATAAATGAAAAAATAAATTAACATGTAATAGAAAAAATAGTGTGAAAATACAAATAATGGAGTAGATAAAAAAATATATACGTTTTTTATCAGATTCTTTTAATATTTAGTTTTATTCACACAAGTAACAATTATCCTACTAAATGAGATATATTATCATTATAATTTTTATAATCGAAAAATAATAATCACTTATCTTTCTTGAAAATAACAATATAATTTTTTAATTTAAGTATATTTTTTATTTTAATAGTTTAATATATTAAAACTACAAATGTATAATATACTTATACAATTATAATGAATATAAAACAAAAATGATTGTAACTCATATGGTAGAGTGATTACATTCTATGTTAAAGTTATAATGTTCGATTTGATATAAATTAATTTATATTTTAATATAATATATAAATTAATTAAAAAATCGGGTCGGATCGGAACACCCGACGAAATCAAAATTGCCACTCGATCCCGATCCCGAAGTTTGTCGGGTCGAGACTATTCTCGGATCAGGAAATTTCGAATCGGAGACGGGTCGGGATTGCGGTATTTTTTCCCATCCATCCACTTGTTAGTATTATCTTTATGTAGAACTATTGTTTAGTAGGAGACCAGGAGCTACACCTAATCTGTACTTAAAGCATAATTATACCTAACATCCAGTAGCTACTAGCCTGGCTAATATTCGACCCTTGCTAAATTTATAAAAAATAAACATTATGAAAACGTTCCTTATTGTATTCGGTGGTTTACACTTGATACCAATCCATGGAACAAAATAATTGGTTGTTGGGATAGTGTAATATTCAAATGTGCTTTGACAATTTGGTCGAGAAAACATGAACTGTAATTTGTGAGTCTAGCTATCATTTCCAGAAAAAATTTAGTTTAATCATTACAAGAAATGTCGTACACCTAAATTTTCATACAAATTTAATGTAAACAAATTACCACCAGTAAAGATATTTTTGCAGAGCTACAGTATCTTATATGCAAAAATAGTTAGTCCTTTTTTTGGTTTAATAAAAGATGTGACGCAATGTACTCCCTCCTTTAGCAATTAATTGTTCTGTATTAAATTATATATAATTTTAATCAAGTTATAACATGTATCATAATTATCGAAATGAAAAATTTTAAAACTAAATAATTTAATTTAATTTTTAAATTATATGATTAATTTTTAAAAAAAATTTAAAAAATTTCATTTCAAAAATTTTAATACAACTTATTGACCGAATAAAATTATGTAATCTATTCTATGGAGGAAAGAATGTATTGTTTTGTAGCATGCACATGGTGGGTCCAGTTTTAATGTCATTGATATGATATTTGAACCACAACTGTCCGGACCTATATAGGTTAGTACATCATTTTCAGGGAATTATGCTATTCTGAATTATTGCATTTCATATGCTATTACTACTTTTTAAGCACTTGCGTAGCAAAGATTAGATGAAAATAATAACCTGTCCTGTGTCTAATACATCTTACTCGTCAATTACTTGCTAGCATATAGGAGTTTAGAATGAAACATTTCAATTAGGTTAATTATAAAACACAATTTATGTAGTGTGCGTGTGACCAAATAATAAGATACTGGTATATACTACTACTATAATTTCCTCTATAAAAAAATACTACAAATACTCTTTAACTATAATTCCCCTTTTTAAACAATCTTTCCATTCACTCAAAATCTAGAAAAACCACTCTCTCCCCTTACTCACTCACTCAAGTGATCAACATCAATGTCTCTCCTCTCGTTCTCCCTCCTCCTCCTCTCCCTCCTCGCTTACGCTCTCTCGGCCCCCATCCATGACCTCCTCCGCTCGCATGGCCTTCCTGCAGGCCTCCTCCCTTTACAAGTAACCTCCTACACACATTCCAACACCACCGGTCTCCTCCACGTACACCTAGACGCTCCTTGCTTAACCAAACTCGACACCACCGCAGCATTTTACGACACTTTCATCAAGGCTAATCTCACTAAATGCAGCTTGTCTAGCGTAGAAGGGCTTTCACAAGAAGAGCTTTTCGTTTGGCTTCCGGTGAAGGATATTAAAGTGGATGATCCTGGGTCTGGACTTATTAGGATCGATATCGGGCTTGCGCAGAAACAGCTTGCGTTCGCGTCATTTGAGGACCCTCCGGATTGTCGTCCCGGTTATGCATCTATGTAACTTGTAAGGATGTTGAGTTGAAAAAAATGAAAGAGAGTTGATGTAATGTACTTTAGCTTTTTTGTTCCGAGTTTCGAATCTATAATGTTTAGTTTCTTATTTTGACTTCCGTACTTTTTACTTTTTATTTTGAAGTAAATTAGAGTTACATGTGTTGATATTATTTATAACTTTGAGTATTTTAAGGATTTTAAGATGAGATAAAAGTTGGAAAATGAAGTATATACATAATACACATATTACATAGTTTATGGCAGAATTAGAAGATCAAATGCCATGTTCACTACAACTTGGACACTATTACTATACAATTTGAATTAATAGGATTTATAAATTGACCAAAATAAAAAATATAGGACTATGTTACTATTTTGAAAAAACTATGTGGAAATTTGGTGTATAACCCAACTACCCTTTGGTTAATGCTTTTGATTTGTCGCTTTCTCTTTTTTTCTTTCTTTTGCATGTGAGTGTGGTGAGTGTAAAATCGTTGTTCACATTACCAACTGTATAAAACAAGAAATTTGGTTGGTTATAATTAGGGTCAGTTACAGTATTGATTCTTTATAATTGGTTCTGAAATTTATTATGAGGTGTAAATAAAATGGCAATATTTTATCAGTTTACGGTTGGATCAGGCCATCTTCAAAAATGTAAATCATATCAAAATTCAAATAGCATATTTTTACTACTCCGTATTACTCATGGATGAGTCAGCATTTCCAATGCTTTGTTCACTTATTACTGTGATCTTTTGCTTAGACTTTTACGGGTTTTTTTCCATCGTCGATCTATAAATAAAAGATTCAGTCGAGGATAGGATTGGTGACAATTTTTTTCCAACGTCTTGATTACAGACAGAAAGACGACATATTTTATTTTTACTGACGGTTAATATTTGTCATCTCGTGATTCATTTGTCCGTCAATGATTGATAACATAATTTGCTGAAATGTTCACATAAATTCTCATAAAGATGACCACATACATATATGGCATTCATCAAATCCATTTGCGTGAAAAAAAACATCAATAGAGTGTATGAAGGAAACTTTATTTTCCTTAAGAAAAAAAAAAGAGATATAATTTCCCGAAATTAATGAAACCGTTATTGTATTCGCGTTTCTTTCTTCTTTTGTTGGATTTCTTGGTTTCCTTGAGTTTAAATTAAGTAGTAAAGAAAATTAAAACTAATTTTATTGTTTCGATCCATAAATCCTCTTCTTCTTTTTTTTTTCCTTTCAAAAAAAAGTATGATCTAAGAAAATTATTCACGGGTGTTACAGTTGCTTGACTAGCCACCAGGTCCCTGACAAAGTTACGTATATACACGTAAAACCTAAATACTCTACCAGAAAGTTTTTTTAATTTTTTTTCCTGTAACTAACTAACTATTGTAGTACAGCTGGACTTAACCATATGTTTAAACAATGACCTGAAACTAGAATATTTCATAATATAACAATATTTTATAATTAACCATATAAAAATATGCAGGTATATTGGCAGTAAGAAGAAAGGATATGGAGCTCAGATTATCACAATATTTCATAACGTTTTATTTTTTATGTTTACAAGATATGTAGAAATTTAAGAACTGTGATCTTAAATAAGTCATATTTAACTACTTCCTAAATTTAACCTTCTCAAGAGTTTGTCCATGTTTGCATGCATTTTTAACAATTGAGTTTGTTTCGTTATATTTTGGAAGAATCTGATCTACATTGACATAAACCAAAGCAATATATGTATACAAAACTGTCATTTTCTTCATACTCATTTATTATGAACTGAATTTGTCTTTTGGCTTAATGTTTGCTGGCTTTATCATGACAATAATGAAAGACTGTTGTTGGAAATTGGAAAATCAGCCTCAAATTCCAACTGTCTTGCATTTTGGTGATTTTTTTAAAACACTGACAATTAAAAATTAAACAATGCCATTTACCCCTGAAAGTTTTAGTAAATACTTAAAACATTGAAATTGCAGAAAGGAGAAGATAAAGAAAAAGTAGGCAGTACCATATGTGCTACCGTGCTAGTATGGGAGACAGAAACCAGGAAGGGATAACGAAACCAATGAAACATGATTATGGAAAGAAATCACAGAGTTACCAATGATAACAACAAGAGTCTGGAAACGAGAAACACGATTATTCAAAGTCTACGTGTATGCAGTTATTAATTGCTCGTCTCTTACTATTTTTTATGAAACTATGTGCAATTTTGATCGGTTAAAAACTTTTATCAAAATTGTCGGAATGAAAAATTTCAAAAGTTGATCATATAATTCAAATGTTAAATTTTATTATTAGATTTTAAAAAAAATTATTTTGACAATTTTAATGCAAGTTATAAGCCGGTCAAAATTACACGTAGTTTCGTAGTGGACAATTAAATGGGAATGGAGGAAGTACTAGATAGGCAAGCAAATAAATAAGGAAAAATGACAATTTAGTACATATTTAAAAACTTATTTATAAAAAATCCGGTTGTTTTGAACTTTATGACTATTTTACAAAAAAAATACATATTTTGTGAATTTATTTACAAATAGATATCTCATTAAAAAATTGAAAAAATATATTAAAAAATTAAAAACCAAAATTTTAAAAAATACATTTTTTATGCAAAAAATATGTGTGATCATGTCTAATCCTGTTCAATCCTATACTTTTAGTATACTGTTCAATCATGTCCAATCTTCTATGTCTAATTCTGTTTAATCTTATCTAAGCATGTCCAATCATGTCTAATCTTGTTTGATACTGTGTACAATTTTTTTGATTCTTTTGATTTTTTTTATTTATATTTTGTTATTTTTTATGACATATCTACCTAATTATAAATAAGTATATGTATCTAATTGTAAAGAAATACACATAAGTGAGTTTTTTGTAATTAAGTTGATTGATATGTATATATTTGTAAGTCTCCCAATGTACGAAAAACTACTCATTAAATATGAATAAATGAATAAGAATTGTAGATAAAACAAAACCAAGTCTTGAGTTGTTGATAAAGCAATACGCAATGGATAAATAAAATTATCGTCCAAAAAGTAAAATGTAACATGTTAGCCTTCCACATGATCACCTTCTATGAATTATGTAACGACCCGGTCATTCGATCAGACCGTCACCATCTGCTTCTTACCACCAATATTGTCCGCTTTAGCCTAATTTCATCATCAATTCTTGGACCGCACGACTTTTAAAGACATTGGTGATAAAAGAGGATACGCCTATCTTATATACCATATACATATTACATATTTAGGCGATTTGTGATAGCTCACTTCTTTTTACCACGGTATTTTCCTATGAAATTCCGGATTTTTACACTCTTTACCACGGTATTTTACTATGATAATCCGGGTTCTTACACTCTTCACCTTTCAGACACGACGTCCTCGTCGGACACGACGTCATTCCAGGGTTGCCAGTGCCCACATCAGATAGATAGCGACTCTGATACCAATTATAACGACTCGGTCCTCCGACCAGACCGCCACCATCGGCTTTTTACCACCAATATTGTCCGTTTTGGTCTAATTCCGTCATCGTTTATTGGGCCGCACGACTTTAAAAGATCTTGATGATAAGAAGGATGATACTGCTATCTTATATACCATATAAGTACTACATATTTAGCCGATGTGAGATAGCTCACTTCTGTTTATCATGGTATTTTCTTATGAAAATCCGCCTTTTTACTTATTAGTTCTTTCCTTGGAAGAAAATTCAGTCTCATGACCCAAGAGTGTTTGCTCGAAAGCTTAATCCGTAAAAACTTTGCCATAGAAAGATGAAATCGCTGGTCTAGCCACAATGGCAAACATATCATGGTCCATAAAAACGTTCGAATCTGATACTATGAATTTGGATTTTTTCTGGGATTTGTATATTAAGTTAAGCCATCCGCTTGGTTTTATTTGTGGGAAACCTGTAATTTTCTCTAGGGCTCTACACACAAGTAAGTTATTTTTGAGTATGGAGTAGTATAATTCGGATAAAAGATCGCGAGGAAGTTCATTACCATTATTAATGGGACATGTCCGGATAAAGTCTTCCTCGGTCATCTCATTCTTCACCGCTGGATTATGCAAGTCAGTGGTAAGCATAATTAGTGCATATGATAGCACATAAGCAGTGTCAGCGTTAGCTAGAGTTTCCGGACATTGATTGTAGTGTCTTTCAGAAAAAGCCTCACAAATCCTATCAATAAGTTGTGCATGACTAGGAATTACGAAGCTCTCTACATACAATCATAAAAGCAATATCAAAACTCATACCTTTAAAATCAAATAAGCCAGCAAACTCGTGACGGACCTGCTTGCAAAACTCATCATTGTCTCCCAATATTTCCCCAAGAAGTGTTTTATCTAATCCACTAGTGTACCGGAAAAAAACAAGCCAAACTGAAGGGGTCATGTTTTTTTTGGTAAGATATGAATTCCCTCAAGAAATTCTAGGCCATTTTTTGAATCGTGGTTGAACAGATCAGTCCCTATCGATAACATTCTTTTAATGTATTTTCTCTGTCTAACAAACGCGACTAACTGATCAGGGTCAATATAGTTCTCCCAGTTCATCGTCCAAAACAGAAGATATTCCTCGAGCCTAATTGAAACGTTTTTCCAAGAGAGTGATTCATTTTTTATTCTCTCAGCTTGAATAACAGAAGCAAGGCCATCAAAAGCAAGAAGGTTGGTAGACGATAAATTGCCATTCACCGGAAATGCACTCCTTGATAACAAATTGACCATCCATTCAAAAACATTAGAGCAAGTTATATCACAGACGAAATTAATATACATCTCAACCATGAAGTTTTTCTCATTACAGAAACCAACAAGAGCCTCAATATCCACCTTTTGATGTGGGTCAATCCTCAAAATCACACAGGAGAAAAAAGCCTCGAGTTGTAGCTTAAGCTCAGATCGCATATAAATGGTACAAGTTGAGAACAATGCTACATACGATTGAAAGTAAGCGCGGGCTACGTGATTGGCCAAGTTGTATTAAATTCAAGAACAATTCATCTTGTACTACACTCAGTAACTGTGGGTGTTCAAGAATACAAGGACCGCTAGTAATCACATTATAACCACATAGAGAGAGAAATGGAACAAAGAGAAACACTGAGGCGGCGGTGGCGATAAGCCATCCCTCCCCCTTCCTCCTCTCTTTCTCTAAGCCTATATACTCTGTTATAACACCCACCATGGTTTAGATCTTCTTTTATTTTCGTTTTTTCTACCCCAGTGAGCCAGGGATAGTAATTTTTCCCCATTCTATGCTTTATCATCTTTTTAATCATCAAATCTGCAATTATCAGTACGAAAATAGGATTCTATGACGGCTAATTCATCAGAGGTGTTGGAAAATGGTAAAAACCAAATTGACGACAATTAAATGGGTAAAACCTATGCTTCGATACTCACCGGTAAGGCCTCTACTGGGAATTATGGTTTAGATAATAAGCTAGATGTAAGCAAAATTATTGTTGCTGATATTCAATTGCCTCTGCGACAATCGATTAGTAAGGGCTCTGACCCGGCAATTATTTTCTCCCAAATCGAACTTCAAAGGTCAGAAACCCCTCTTCATCTAGCTTTAATTGCAAAATTTAGTAAAGGCATGCCTAAAATAGGAATATAAGGAACACATAGCTAAGAATTGGGACTTACGACAAAGGCCTATCGTTGGTCTTATTGACTACAAGCATGTGTTAATAAAAGTTTTAAATTCGGAAGATTAAAATAGAATTTGGACTATGACCTCTCATGAGATGGAAGTGGCACTCTTCAGACGTTTAAGTGGACGAGTGATTTTTCTCTTTATAAAGAGTCTGCTATAGCCCCGGTGTGGGTGAGATTACACCTACTTCCTTTAAATTTTTGTGTCTTCTCGTATTTAAAGGCTATTACCCAACCACTAGGGGCCTTTCTTGATGTAGACCTTGCTATTCTAACTCATGCTAGGCCAAAATATGCACGTGTTTGCTTAGAAATGGACCTTTTAAAACTGAGAGTAGACAGAATATGGATAGGGTCCTCTCTAGATGATGGGTTTGGTTATTGGCAAAGAATAGATTACGAGAAATCTCCAAATTACTGTAAAAACTGTTGTTTGCAAGGGCATGAACTGTTTGAATGCAAAAAGTATTCTAGTCAAAATAAGATTAATGAAGAAAAACAAAACAGTAAAGAGGTGACATAAAATAAAAGCTCGAATCAACAAGGGGTTTTGATCAATGATGGTAAAAATATCTTTCAAGGCAATGGCAATGTTGATGGAAAGGGATTTAAGGTGGGCAATGAAGGACCTGCAAAGACAGAGTATATAGAAAAGAAACCTAATCACGTTTTTAAACTTACCGGAGAATCCTCAAGTAGCAAGGTCTTAAGAAAAGAAAATGTTAAATTTGTTGAAGTTAACAGTGAGGAGGAAAAAGAATTTCAGTCTATGACTGAGAATGTTTTAATCAGTGATGAACCTTGCCTCTTAGAGCCATCTAGCCAACCAAAAGTGGTTGTTAGTGCTGAAGGAAATGATTCTATAGAGATCTCAGAAATGAAGGTCCAGGAAATCGAATATGTGTGTGAAGAAATTGGGCCGAAAAACAATTATGAACAAGAAAACATTAAGAATGATGAGGTTCAATATGTTACTCGGCAGTTTTGTAGCCCAAACATCCATGTTGATGTTCTTTTGATGATGTACGGGAAAAAAAAAATCATTGGTTCCAAAATCTAACTTGAATGGTCAATACAGTGGTTTCGCTCTCTCTCCAAATGCCAAGGCTTTCAAGCCAATTCATTTTCCTGTTGTGAGTCCTTCAACGATTGCCAATAAGGAAAATGTATGTCCCGTTGAGAGTCAAAAAGTGAAAAAAACAGAAAGAAAGAAAGAAGAAAAAAGCGGATGAAGAAGCTACTAAGATTCATATTAGTAATCAAAGCTATGTGCCGTTTAACAACTCCTTAGAGGATTTGATGGGTGAATATAACCTTGACTCTTCGTACTTTGTCGAAGACGACATTTACTTATCAGAGGAGTATAGAACTCTTTCGGATTTCGAAGCTAAGAGTAAAAATAAATGGAATTTGAGAGCACGAAATCACTCTATGGTCACTAGGGGACATAAGGTAACAACCAAATGGTGATTGTTTTCTTTTAAAAAAAAATTTGCTATAAAATGCAGATGAAGCAGGTTATGGTTTGTTATAAAATATTTTTAGTGACGGTTTTATTTTGTATTTGGTATACTCGTATGCGGGTCTTGTTTTAAGTAATTTTCTTTCTCATGTAGTTGTTTCTCAATTGGGTTTTAAGACTGTTTATCAACCACTTATTAGCGTTTCGCTCTTTATATATCACGAGTGAGGTATTTTCACTCATTTTCTAATGAATTTTCTTTGGTGCTAAAAAAAAAAAAAAAAAAAAAAGAATACAAGGACCACCCAGTTCAATAGCTGAACGGAAAAAAACCATCGCCAAAAGAGATACTTGTCTTCATCAACAACATTTAGCAGTGATAATAGGATATGAAAGATCCCGATCATAGAAGGAACCCCAAAAGGGGCATTCATCAGCTGCAAAAATAAAGGATGCGGGGGGGCTGCAATAAAAGTTTTTACTGCAGCCCGCAATGAAAATTTATGGCCCGTTGGATCTAGATTCAATGGTTCATATCTAACCCCAACACCATTAAAAATCCAACACATTAATTAACTCAAAACTAACTATCCTAAATTAGTGTTTACAGACCGTTGGATTTAGATATAACGGTCTACATGTTTTCATTGCGGGCTCTCTTTTTTCAAAAATAAAAGACAAAAGGTTTATGTGCGTACATTTTGGCTTATGAGCTGTGAAGGGGAAGCTAAAAAACTAGAAGCTTAATAAACATAAAAACATAGCCTTTTCGACTTATTTTTACTGACCATAAGGTTTTCTAAATAATCAGGACATGTGACAAATATAAACTTTTATAACCGTTCTTCCTCTATTCAAAAACAAGAGATAAGCTGCAAGTTTACTCAAATTGGACACAGAATAAGGAATTGACTCTTCAAAACTTTCATGTTGAAAAAGTAATATTCTTAAATGGAAGAAAAAGGCATTTAATTATAACTTTAAGACTAATTACAGTTTTATAAACTAACATACGGTTTTACAAACCAACCTAACAAAATTGTTAATTAGTTGCACTCACGTTTCTCAACATTTTTTTAGACTTAGGCTATGTTTGTTTTGGTGTAAAATAAGAGAAAATAAATATTTACAGGTGGTTAGAAGTAAAACAAAAAATTTAGTAGTAAAACCGGTGTAAATGAATCGCATGAATTATTTAGAGGAGACATTTTACGAAAACGCTGCAAAGATACACGGAAACAAAGTAACGTGCATATCATCAAATCTCTCCTGTATGTTTGATTTTTCTTTTTGACAGTTCAAACCAAAACATTATAGGTACTAGTCAGCTCATATCTACTGCCAGTAATTTTTAAAATTTTATTTTACAAAACGAAAAATTTTAAAATATATATACATATTAGTTCAAATGTTATATTATATGATAAAATTATAAATAAATAAAAATCGACAATTTAGATATGAGTTATTTGCCGATCAAAATTGCACGTGGTTTCGTATATAAGTGATAAGATGGGACGGAGTAAATATTTTTAGTACACGATAAGGTCACTGAAGAGTACTTAACAATTGACAACTACGGGGTACAAACAGATTAAATATTTTGCTACTTGTAGTAATTCTTTTATTTTATTTTAGGTATGGGGGGTTCTGTTTATTAACATCCATTTCTTCAATTTAGTTAACAATCTTCAATTTTTATCAACTTGGGTACAATTTACCAATCTACCATTATTTGTGTCACTCCTTTTTTAACCCTGTTTTCCGGAATGAGAAAGCATGGTTGGTTTTACCAAATAATGCTCAAATATTTGTTGTCAAACAACCACATTTGAATGAACAAAGAGTGATTACTATATTTGAGTGTTAACTACTTCAATATTTCATATTTGGTTGTCCCAAAATAAGTGTATGTTTTTTTAAATTATCAATGAAATAATGATAAATGTACTATAATATTCTTAAATATTATAATAAATACATTCCAAAAATTGAGAATAATAATTACTCCATCCGTCCCTTTTTAAGTGTCCTTCTTAAAAATTGGGACTTTTTAAGAGTTAAAAATTTAATATATAAACTATCTATATTGCCCTTATTAAAAGTATAATTAAATTCATTTATGGTGATAGAATATCTCATGAATGCTAAGTAGTTTTATGTTCTCTTTTTTATTTTAATATTGTTTAAAGGGTAAAATAATAAGTTTGTTACTTTTTAATTACCAAATTGAGAAAGTGGACACTTATTTTGGGACAACCCAATAAGAAATAGTGGACACTTAAAAAGAGACGGATGGAGTATTTAATTTAAATTATGGTTGTTTTTATAACTTTTCAATGTAATTAATAATAACTCTTAATATTTATCGAAATTTAAGGGGACATTTCAAAAGGGACGAAGCGAGTATATTTATTGGCATATTTTTAGTAAATTATTTTCTTTCTTTCTTTTTCCTGATTGATATATAAAGTAAAAATAGGTTCTTCTAAAAAGTTCAGTATCAATTGAATTATTATTTTTTTAATTAAATAATAGATAATGTTGTTAAGATTAAAATTAAATTAATGTGAGTCTTAAACTTTATAGGTACATGTGTCATATAAAACATATATGAAAACACTTAACAAGAAAATTTTATAAGAGTTTTTGTGGATGTTTTTAAACTATTAGAGTTATTAAAGTATTAGTGTTTTTTTTTTTGAAAATTTAAATATTATAGTGTCCTTTCACGTAATTTAACGTATAGATACATATATATATATCTACTTGAGATTCTTATCCAAACTTTTAGAGAGATGCGGCTTTTTGTGTACGTTATACCTGTATGTTAGTGTATAAATTGTTTTTTAGAATAATTTTTTTCTGCGACTTTAGCTTAGTTTTGGAACGACTACACTTGAAAAGTAAAATGGGTTATTGGTTACCGATCAAATTGACATGAAAACTTACGATGCAAAGAGCAAAGATTGTCTACAACGAGTACTACTTAAATATTTGAAAAAAAAAATCTGAAAATTTAATACAACTACATATATATCACTTGGTATACGATCAAAGTTTGACATGAAAACTTTTAAGCAATGCAAAGATTGTTCACAACAAGTACTGGTTAAATATTTAAAAACAAATCTGAAATTTTAATACAGCTACATATACACTTGGTATGCCAAATTAGTAAGTAGCACGTACTTAATATTTATTACTTCTAACTTTCGTCTTTTTAATAATTTCCACATTTTCAAACTGTGTGGAGTACTAGTATTGCAATCAAATTAGTTAAAATTGAAATAGAAATATGGTACAACAATGGGGATCAATTGTATATTTATCCAGCTGAATAACATACTGTTTTGTACTTGTTAGTTGTGACAAATCAAAGTACTCGTCAGTTGTGACATTAGTTTCTAAAAAAAATCATCACATTAGTCTCCAACCCAAACAAAATTAGACTTTTCACTAATATTAAATAAAAATAGTTAAAATAGTTAATATACTTATTATTTTACTGATATGTCATTTAAATAATATAAAATATTATTATTATCTCTTAATTATTCATTTAATATGGGTAACTTTTGTTTTTAAAACATAGTCCAATAACTATCAACTCGTATGCGTAAATACAAATTAGTCTGATTTTGACAGAATAAAAAATAAAATAGCAGTAATAAAGGAACTCCTTATCGCCCCATAAAAACGCAAATCCGGAATTTTAAAAGTTCAAAACCAATCAAATATCAAAATATACCCGTAAACAAACCCTAATTACTCGAGAAGATTGTGCATGAATATCTCTTCCCCCTTATCTAATTAAGTCTCATGCAGATATATATACATATAACATAACTATCATAACGCATACATACATATCATAATTACTCGCAAGATTGTGCATGAATCTCTCTTTTTAAGTTTCTCTTCACATACCTAACATCAAGCATATCACCTTACACATACATACATAGAACATAACACATATCATTCTATTATAATAAATCAACCAAGTTAAACGAAACTGTCCAATTTAGCCATTTTTTTTCAAAAATACTCATATATTTTTTTATTAATTACAATAATATCATACTCACATAAAAAAAATATAAAAATTAATAACTAATAACACTATTTATCACTTTTTAACAACCAAATATTCTTTTAAATCTTATCATCTTATACTTTTTTTTATTATTATTATTGAAGTCCGCTAGTATTCCTATATCTCATCATTTCTAACCTAACGCACATCACCTTATACACACATACACAAAATATTACTATCATAATTTCTATAATGGGAGGGGGAGGAGCGATGAAGGCAGCGGCGAAGGCGGCAGGAGCGGGCGTGTTAAACGGAGGATACCGTACGATACCGTCAGAGAATCAGGTGAGGACAGCGGCGAGGCAGATACCGGTGGCATTATTGTCGGCCGGAGAGGACTGGGAGTTTGTGGGAGGAGGAGGAGAGAAGAAGGCGGTGGCAGGAAAGATGGTTTTTGCGGGTGCACCGACGGTGCAAGAGGCGAAGGAGGCGACGGCGGAGCTTAAGGAGGTCATTGATAAGTATGGTCTCCAACCTACCTCTCTCTATATATATATGTGTGTGTATTTAATATTTATATGTTTGTATGTAGTATTTGACTTTTGTAAAATTTCAGAAACTTAGGGTTGAGTTTTTGGTTTGATCAAAGTTTCGTGCAGTTTCAGAACGGACAAATAAAGTTTCACGTAATATATATATAATTGACTTTTACAAAATTTCATTTGGAAATTTAATTTTGAGACGAAATTTTGGTTAGCTCGAAGTTTCACGCAATTTTGTAATGGACAAACAAATCTTAGTATTTCAAATTATTTGTCCATCACCAAAATTAGTGAAATTATTTGTCCATCACCAAAATTAGTGAAACTTTGCCCCACAAAAAAGCTTGTTTCTAAATCGCAGAAATGAAATCTTGTAAAAGCCAATTATATAGTTTAACATTTTGAACTTAATTAACTTTTGAAAATTTTAGCTCCGCCTATTTATTTATGACGCTTTTGTTGTCAAAGTATCATATAGTTTAATAATAGACAAACAATTTAGAAGGGAGTAGTAGTTACGAGGGAATAAAACGGTAGCCGGAAACAATGAGAAACATAAATGTGAAACATAAAATGAACATTTTCTAAGAGTAACACGTGAAATAATGAGTTTTTCAGTAACTTTGACAGTTTGTCTTGTATTTTAAGAATTCTTACTCAAAACTGTTTTTTAATTGTTGTAGTGTTAAATCTTATACACTTGATAGATGTAAGGAACTGGAAACAAGTATTATAAACAACAGAATTAAATGAGTAATTAATCAATGGGGAGCAATTTATAAGCTCAACAGCGATGAATCTTTCTTCGTTAGTTGGGAAAATGTTAGATTTAGACATCGTCGGACCAGTAGGTTTTAGAGAGTGATTGATCATTTACCTTCTGAGTTATTATAGTCATGAAACCCAAATGGGAGAAGCTTTTTATGATTTCTTTCATAGTATCTGAGGGGAGAAAAAGCCATCTTTTAAGGATTTTATTCCAAACAGTACAGAATAAACTCAATTACTTGTTTTTCAGTTTTTATTAGAATAGGAAGGGCTACATCCCTGACTCTCTCCAACCTAGTTCTTTCCCTGATTATTATTAAAAAACATAGACATGTTTCATTGAGTAAACTCTTGAAACTACCATGTTTATGTTCAACAGTTTCACATTTAAGTTTTGGCCTGAGTAATGAACTAGTCTTCATCTGTAATGATTATTATGTTAACAAACCTACTTTAATAGGAGACCGGCCGGTAGCTTTAGCTTTAGTTATTATTTTGCGGGTAATGCTTCCGGAAGTTAAAACCATCTATTAAAGTATACGTATAACGTAATGCACTCACTGAAATGTACTTCTTATATCTGTCATTTTTGTGAACATGGCCGGCCCTCTTGATTCCACAACTAAGCCGAGCTTAAATTAGGGAGCCTTTTTAAATTTTAGATGAAGATAAGAAAATGACAATACACACGAAATTGCATAGATTCCAAACATTATGCATTAAAAGGTAGTTAAACTTGTTGAGTGTCGAGATGGTTAAAGATAGAATTTATAAATGATTAAGAAGGACGGAGTTCGAATCCCACTCATTTGTAATCTTTTTTGAGTTTAACGTATAAAAAAATTTGAGTTTCGAACTTAACACCTTGGGCATGCTATCATTTATTCATAATCGTGGAGCAATGCCATCTGCTAGTTCGCTCTATGTTCCTGAGTGATCAAGTTTATAAATCTATTTACTTGTGTATATATGCACACACACACACACACAGAGAGAGAGAGAGAGACACAAACATTCACATATATGTATAGAGAGTTAGTGAGTGTGTTATATACAAAATTTCTACATAATAAAGAACTTTACTATTTTTTTGGTGCCCCTCACCGAACAGCACCCAATCTATTCAACTGGTCTAACATATACCAGAGCCGACACTGCTTGTAAACTGTGATCTATATATTAAAGGAATGCTTTATTTAGCTTACTTTTTATCACACAAATATAATGGTGTACTTCCCACTCGATGAAAAATGGTTATTTTCTTATTGCCACATACTTCTTGTAAACCAAGTGAGGATATTATTAAGCACAAACTCAAGAAGGTTTTTCTGCTGAGTAGTAAAACCTTAAATGCTCCTTGTATTTCACTTCCAGTTAAAATATTTTAATCTGAACATATCTCTTCATATTTAGAGGCAGGCCTTTTAGCTAGATAACACAAGCTGTGATCAGGATCGGCCTTATGGTTTGGGGCACATACCCTTTTTTATAATAAAAAATGCGTATTTAGAACTAAAATTAGAGGACATATAATATTAGTTAGTCTACAAATAAGTGAAAACACTATCAAATGATGTAGGTTAGTTAATAGTGTTGTTGATGGTAGTTCTGAGGTCTTGAGTTCAAGCTTGATGATTTTTTTCTTTTTATTTTTTACCTTCAAAGAGGAAGAAGGAGAAAAAATGGAGTAGATGTGAGATTCACTACCGAATAGTTGAGAGATTAGCTCTACCACTCCGTCACAGGCATAAAATTTGTTATTTCATAAATCTTATTTGATATGACAACATAGAGTCTATAAAAATCTGTATAAAGCTTAATGAAATGCAATTTCTTTCTTGGTTCGTGTAGTAAGTATCAATTACAGTTAATCCACATAAGACTTCTTTTGTTTGCCTATATTAATTCTTTTGCAAAGTTGTTGATTAATAGCTGTGCTATTTTTGCCTTGATTAATTTATAGGGCATACCTGTCATCTCCTACTGTTCCTATATGGGGTCTTTCTTGCGTATCTATACCATTGAACACGAAGATTATCGACCGTGTTACACGTGATGACACACCAGCGGTCCCGAAAAATGCTCTCAAAGCTTTTAAATTACTCAGCGGAAATCCTGCTACACAGGTTTTAAGCTGAACTCGCTTTGTTTACGTCGGCCTTCTTATGTTGTAGTGGACCAATTGAAGCATGAGCATTTCCAAAAGCTGTTCAAAATTTTACATGATTTTCTTTTATCTGCAATTTTTTTTTCTTTTGAAACATGTTTCTATACTAGAATTTAGCTTCCATCTTACCCTACGGGGTTGAGGAAATTCGATGTTGACCATTTGTAATTGATTTGAGTTGCTATGGTTTTGTATGTTGAGGAACTAAATGGTAAAAAAGGACAATTGTCTCCTATCTGTATAAACTTACTAGTTTCACGAGTCACAACTCACGCGCATTATAATGTAAGTTGTTGATAATCTGCCAATTTTCTCACAAAGTTTCACATGATAAATGAGTTCAGCTCATGCAACCAGCAGTTTTGGAACTTGATCAGTCTTTTTTTGCATTTTTTTCGCTCTTACTTTAGAGTAATTACACAGTTCTTAATTATGTAGCAATAACATCTTATACACCCTTGATGGCAAGACCCCTCAGTCACATTTTTTAACCCTTAAATATAAGTTTTTGTATGCAAGCAGTGTTATGCATACAACAAACCTTTCTTGAATCTGTTATGCATGAACCTTATGCTTATTGCTGTGCTTTCTTTTTACCCATTTTCTTGTTCCGTCCTTCTTATTGCCTTACAATTTTTTCGTAACTTTTGTTCTTATCAATTGACGAGCTCAGTATATAAAATTTGTTTCCAAAAGTTAAATATAAAAGTTTGTTTCCAAAAGTTAAATATAAAGTTTGTTTCCAAAAATTAAACATATAGTTTGTTTATGATCCATCCACCGTCTAAAACAGCTCAGTATCTCTTGTTCGTTTATTTTCAAGTTTCAACTTTGCAGTGAGTAGACTTTGTAAAAGTAACACTGGAAACCTCGAAGTTATCGTTATAATGGAATGATACTAGAGGTAGAATTTATGGAGAATTTATTGACTACTTTTGGCATATTGTCTCATGATGGTTATGAATTACCCCAGACAATACTTATTAAGACCTCTTTTATTTTATTTTCTCACTTTGTGTTTGGTGTATAATGATCGTCTCTTGCATCTTCCACCATTTTACTCTAGATCCCATTGCTTCTTTATTTTCTTGTTTAATATCCTTTTTCTCAATCAGGCTGTTGTTGCATCGATTGCTTGTGATGCAAATGTATGGAACGCTGTACTGCAAAACGAGGCACTTGTTGAATTTCTCCAGTCAAATACGCTTGACAAAAATTCAGGACCATACACAGACTATTTCTTCAAATCTTCGAAGATGGACCAGTCTTTCGATTATACAGAAGTGCTTAAAAAATCTGTGCAGAACATCAAAACTATAGTTGTAGATATGGTGAGCAACTTTTCCGATTATTTTAACGACCTGTTTTCCATTCCAGCAGATGAACAATCACTTGAGAGAGATGGTGGTAGTGTTGCCCCTGTTGAGGTAGCCAAGCTAATGGGATTAGTAGTC
Organism: Primula vulgaris; assembly: GCA_963920805.1. Taxonomy (NCBI): domain Eukaryota; kingdom Viridiplantae; phylum Streptophyta; class Magnoliopsida; order Ericales; family Primulaceae; genus Primula; species Primula vulgaris. The sequence continues at coordinate 23,947,511 of OY987218.1, read as the reverse complement.
ATGGTCATTGCCATCATTTTTCTTAAACGAGACTGAAATCTTGGAGATATAGAAAGGTGTATATATCTGTTGAATCTGCGGGTATTGCGAGCAATTTTTGTTTGGTATCCAGAGTCCTGATTATTTTTCGAATTGTCCATTTCAGGCAATTGATGTTCCTCTAGTGTTAAATGTTTTGTTAAGCACTTACGCTAAGTTCTATGTTTGAACTTTGCATTGTGGATACTTCTTAACTTGACTTTTTGAACTTCTTGTTATTGTTGATGATGTCGATAAATAAATAAAATTAGAGACTTTGGTGATATTTTGTATGGAAATTTTAGCTGTTGATACACGCAATGTAGACATTAATATGGAGGATTCCTTATTGTTTTTACATTTCTTTTCTTCAGATATCTTTAATAGAAAAATGATTGTGGTTTCTGAAAACATTTAGGGTGCTGAAGGGCTTGGCAAACGGATCCAGTTTCGGTAGTATCCGATCCAATCCGAAGTTTTGGATCCGGATCCGATCGGATCTAACTGTGAAAAGTCAAAGTGGATCATTGTACGTGTACTTGACATTTTTCAGCACTTTGGATTTAGACTACTGTATTAAATAAATTTATTGGGCTGGACATTAATTGGGTCTAGTTATTCCAATATTCTTGAACATGAATATATAAAAAAAATTATAAAAGTACAAAATAAATATATTTATACCACGACAATGGTTGACATTTTGTAAATGAAATTTTATACATAGAATGGTTCTTTAGTTGTGCAAAATAATAGCGGGAAAAAAATATATTGTCAACTAACTTTACGTTGTGAATGGGTGACGTTTTGAGAATTAAATTATAAAAGCTATTTAAATACAAATACATAATTTATTGATACCTAATTTTAATAGGGATATGGTATGTTTTTGTTAATTGTCCCTAATTTTAATGTTAATAATAGTTAGCTTATACCTTCCATATAATTCTAAAAGTAGCTAATCTTCATAATACATTCCATATAACTCAAAAACTTCATTATTTCAATTAAATCTCAATTAAATCTCAATTAACTCACATTTAATAAACTTACCAAAAAAGACTCACATTTATGGTGACTTAATATTTTCATAATTAACCATTCTTTCATAATTACTAATATCTTTTCTTTCCTAATTCCTACCCATCTTTATTCGCATTTTACTACTACTATATTTCATAAGTGGTCTAGTAGAATTAAGAGAAATTAACATTTGAATATACTAATTTCTCTAAATACAAAATAGTACTTTTTTTTAAAAAAAAGTATAGTATAACATTACTCTTTAACTCAAAAGTATAATATCCTAGAGGGGTTTTTAAGTTTTAACAGTTGTTTAAGGAAAAAAAATTGTTTTTTAAATAATAATAAAAACGGGCCGGATCATTCAGATCCGATCCTATATTTTCTGGTTTGGATCGGATCGGATCTTAGCGGATCCGATCCGTTTGCCATCCCTAGTTCTGATACAACTTCAGCTGCTGAAGTGTATCATTGGCTGTGGGATCTTAAATCAACACCTAATTTGAAAGGTGCACAAAAAAAAAATACTTCTCCTGCAACATCATTCATCAGTTAAGAGTCCAACGATCAAGATTATAACTTCGGTCGCTGACCTTGGTCAGAGGCAATTGCCACTTCTTCCATGAATGATATTCCAGTATTGAATATAAGCTTATACAATACATGGTTGCCTAATTTTTTTGAATTTTAATAACCTGCTTTAAAATAAAATAAAAAATAGTACAAGGTAAATATACATTCAATCGATTCTGAGGTTGTATCTAGATTCTATCATGAGAACCACGGTATTGTAGAATTAAACCATGTCCATTATTCAATAGACTGTATTAGCCTCATATAAGAAACAACAAAAATGAAATCATCTTGACAGGTGGTTTATAAGTTTTTTTCTGCCACACTTTCTGCCACACAACGATTTTCCTCTGCATGGGGATGAAATAAACGGCATTGTCACAAAACCCCTTTCTGGATTGGGTCTGGAGATGGTTGCAGATGCATATTTTCCTAATTATGTGGTCAACTTTCGCTGCCTATATATAAGATGTCCTCCTTGGACAGATTCATCTTGGCCTTGTCACGTCTACCAGTAACTCTCTTTTGCTCTGGTTGCCCTCGCTTCATAGGGGGAAAAAATGCAGTTAATTACATACACCTTTTCTCTTAACAAACTTTTGATATTCAACAGCCTCCAAAAATAATCTCCAAAAGCTTAACAGTTGTCAAAAGTTATGGTTGTTCAGTATCACAATGTGTTGTAGTTGTTCCCCTTTGGTTCAACTTTGTTACATCCTAACAAGCATTGACAAATTACTGTACAGTCGACGGAGTCCAGAGTTTTTTAAGAACATCCAAGAATTTATTTCAATCAATACAATTTCATTTATTTTCTGTGAGAAAGTCTCTTTTTAATTCTTTCTCATGCTAAAAATCCCAGTCTGTTGCTTATCACAATACACAAAAAACCATATGTAAGGCCTACGAGCGAGGTGCATGACCAATATTAATATGATTGCTTGATGAAATTAGTGATCCATTACTCCTAGCTACACTAACGTTGAGCAAGTAAAATGAACAACTATAAAAGATGAGGTCATAAATCAAAACACTGAAAGATTAAGATACTATTAAAGTGAATTTACCCACAATAACATCAGAATACCAAGAGAGGGAGACGAAAAATCATACTTGAAAAATGAACACAAGAAAAGTATCAATTTCATGACAAATGCGGTAAGTAATACATTACTAACTAAAAGAATAGGATGCTTACCTTTCTCAGCACATAAGTTAGATATAAGTACGCTACTTCCCATTCGTCAGGTGATAAGGTACCTGGACAGGAGGGAAAATAGATAAATCATAACCAAACAACATCATTATTGACTGCTAGCAACAAAGAAAAGAATACATCATATCCTAAATATAGAGAACAATTCAGAGAATTACTTTGATCTTGATTACCGTCACCTAAGGCACCAAGTCTGCGCATAAGCTCTACAAATTCAGGTTTCTTCAAGTACTCGTCCACGAACGTATGAGAATTTTTGGCAAAAACTAGCTCCAAGTCATACTGTAAAAATTTCACCCAGGATCAAGACAAAATTTATAAACCAATCTTACAGCAACGAAAACTGAAGGAGATGACATGTAAGGCTTGACGTGGTGTAATATGTATCCATTTCGCCAAGAATTTGGAATTTAATATTTAAATTCTAGGACTAATGAAGCAGAAATTGAAAAACAAAAAAGAATTATGGATTTTATTCGAACAACAGGGTTTTGGGATGACTTTCAAAGATAATGTTAAGCACATCACAGTGTGGTTAAAATTTAAGACTGGTAATTTATACCTCCTCGGCCAATGATTTAAATACATGGAAGGGAACAATCCATTCTGGACAGTCGACAGCATCCTGCAGCATAAATATTAGATATTCATAACAGTGAAAACTAAAAATGTTTAAGATTTAAAAAAATACAATAAAACTGAATGTGGAACAAAATTAGGTGTGTTGGACAGAGATCTAAGGCTAAAAGAAGGATGAAACACAGTTCTCAGTGTTCTTATTTGCTTGTAAAAATACACGAATCCGTAATTGTTCCCCTAACTCGTATACACTTTTTCAGTGTATATCACTACGCGCAATCCGGGGCAGATTTATGATATTTTATAGATTTTTTGCCTATTCTCTTTCGGCGCCTGCTAGTAAAGATAAAAAGAACCGTTGCATTTTCCATAAAGACTATAAAGGGCCAACCGAAAGTAAGAATGTTATTCCATGAAGGGAGAGGTCCAACACAGACAAGCATGAAGAGAAGGAGGGGAGGACTAGTCGTCTCCTTTCTATTAATATGCCGATTGATGTGGCTATTCCTCTACCTTTTTAAAGCCTGTATAGGGGCTTGAGTGCTTGTCTCGAGCGGTCGAGCCCTATTCAGTGTTAAAGAGCTAAGAAAAGGCCTTATACTTAAAGTTTACATAGTAAATGAACCAAGCTAGAACATAAGCAAAATCAGCTGGGCGTGACTTTTTACGCCCCTAGCTCGAACAAAAGCAATCCAAGCATCTCTATAAACGACCGGACATTATCACAATATTTTATTGAATAAGTATGCACACGTTGAAGGAATAATAATAAACGCTGAGCGGATCGATAAGCCTATGTCAAAAGGTGAAATTTGGGAAGAAAAATACCTCGAGGTGGAACTTGTACTTTATACCAAATGGGCTGGAAGACTTAAATTTCTGAACGACACATCAAAAGAAAGTTCTCTCACTACAAGATATTTTCCAGTATGGGAAATTAAACAATAAATTATTAACAATGGACCAAGTATCTACAATCATTTGCATCTACATTACCTTATCTGAAAATTCTTCATCAAACCGTATCCAGTATACACTATTTCCAAAATACAGCCCTTCAGCTGCAATAAGAAAATCCACATATAAAAGCTGATGAAATACATGATGATTATAATCAATTAAGTAACACCCGGGTTTTCCAACTTATTTTAAGGTGAAACAAACAATTTGTTAACACGTATTACACCCAGAGATGCAATTTTTATTCTTATTAGTCAAAGATATACAAAATCTATTATGTATAACTAATGAGTAAAATATACCCCTCAGAACTAAAACAAAACTGCCCCTCCCTCCCTCGTCGATAACCTAACCTAATTATGGATATAACTTATTACTATTTAGTTTGAAGATGATCCTCATCGATATGGAAATAAATCAGCGTCTGTATTCTTCATATTCTATTAGGTTATACTTCTTTGCTTAATAAGATTAAAATTGGAAACTAGATTGAAATTTGGAACCTTCTCTGAGTTTTCTTATGATAACATTGGAGTCGGGCATAGTGCCAATGAAGATGCCACCGGGTCGTAGTAATGCTGATACATTGGCAAATGCCCTTCGTGCACGTGCCTCCGTTGACCATGAGTAATGCATGGCAAACTGCAAGATATAGTTTAAAATTGACTTAAACTATATGACGCGAAAGAAAAGCCTCTAGTGATTATATAATACGAGTATCAGAAAAGATTTAATGAAAAGGTAATATATAAATAAATAAACAGTATATCGAGCATCTTATTAATCAATCATCATTTTCTAATCAGTTTCCTTGATTTACGGAATAGCAAGAAGTGTCAAAAAAGGAAAGTAAAGAATCAGGCTTTCTGCTACTACGGTTGGTGATAAGCACCATATATAAACCACGATAAGAATCTCATTCAATTAATATCATACAGTAGTCAATGTGGAGCTACTAACCTGGCAACTGCAGATATCAAACGGTGCATCTTCTTTTAAAACCTTATCCAAGCGTACCTGAACCAGACACAGCACACATCATAATTGAAATAAACTACAAATAAATACAGAGTCATATTTAAATTGGCACTGACAAGATGAACAAAATAAGAAGAGCTCCCTGTGGTGATTATATCAGCTTATATCATATCACCACAACAGATAAAAATTAGTCTGTTTTTCCATTTCAGCACATGCAAATGATTCCGTACTCCCTAGTTATACTTTTCTCCAACTTAATTACCCAAATAAAATAATCCTCTTTTTTGTAGGTAACCCCAAAACCAATTACTACCATACCTCAAAACAATCTCCACAGATGAGGCGAGCAGGGAATGTAAATTTTTTACGACGCTGATGATGGTCTGCATCACCATTATAACGTGTACGACAGTCTTCTATCTGCACACAATCGTACATATAATGACAAAAAAGATAATTAACAAAAGTTATATACACATGAGTGAAAAAACACTTTCTGTTTAGAGTTCCCAAGGGTCAAACAAGACAAACCATCTTTTCAAAAGTGGAAAAGGAAGGCAGTTGAATATATACAGAGATTTGGTGTGGGGAATTTATGTGGCACACATGACCATTTGGCCAAAGATAAGCAATATAAACATGAGAATTAACCCTTACCGAGCCTTCAGCAATATCAATACCGACATAATATCCTATCTTTGCTTTGTCCCATTTGATAAGATCTCCACCCTAGCATACAAAAAAAGTCACATGGAAGTTACTTAGAAATTAGCCTAGAAAAGCACTCTTACAAGACCCAGTTCAATTAGAGGGCTAAAGTAACCTTTCCACAAGCAAGATCAAGAACTGCATCTCCACTCCGGGCATAAAGTTGAATTAAGACACTCTTAATCTGTTAAGCAAAAGAAGTACAGGGGAAATTAGTAATCACTATAGAAAGAAATCAAATGTAATATTTATAACCGTATCATTTAGATGCTAATCTGAAAAGTGAGCTTAAAGAGATAAAAAGGTATACCCAGTTGTTCAACTTCTTCAAATGTATAATAGGACTTGCTTCTCTCTCTTCGAGAGTTTGATTCGTTCTTGCGCTGTAATGGTCTGCTACTCTACGTGCATAATCCGTAGTATTCTTATTCTCCAAAAAAGCATTGCCTGGACAAGCCAGTATATTAAAAATTTAATCAAAATCCAGTTCCAGAATTTAGGAACTACAAGTCGAGCGAGACTTTATTAGTTCCACCAATGTAATAGATTTGGCTACAGTTTTTTCCTAATATTACTTTTCTCTCTGTCCGAAGCACCAAAGAATCCATTTATCCGCTAAAAGTTCAAAATTAGAAACTTTAAAGTTTCTACTAACTTCTGTTTGCTTCCTTTCTATTAAATGCCCCCAAGTTTTTAATTTCCCTTCAGGACCCAAAAACCTAAAAATTCCTTTTGACAAGCGAAAAGAAAGAGCTTGGAAAATCTATATAAACAATCAGATAAGTATAGTACATGCTAAATATAAGTTTCAGTTAGTCTCTTAACTCCTCATGTCACAGCTTCAATATCTTATAATATCATTTAAGATCAAATACATCTCTTTTCTCTAATCCGTAATTCAAGCTTCAAAAATAGTATTACTCGAAACACGCCTAGTCCCTAGAGCTTGTTTAGTTGCAGCTTTCAAGTTTAGCTTTTTGTAATTCATCTATCACTCACCTTTTTGCTTATAATTTGAATTGCATTTAGTTGTCAAGCTCAAAAGCTGAGCTCTTTTATAACCTAAACATAAAGGTACTAAACTTAAGCTAAAAAAACTCAGGTTCTGTCTCGGCCTCAAATATCCTGCTTATATGTTAACAAACTGCCAAACAAGCCACTACTCAATATCAAACTCAAACTAATAAGTAATAAAAACAATCATAAAAAACAAAACCCTTTGATAACATTCTAAAAGGGTACACAAAAAACACACCAACAAAACAACCCTTATAAATTATACCACAATTTCAATTATACATCAAAACAATTTGTTTATTTATTGTTTTTTTTTTAATATATTTAAGGAAATACCATCTGGGTTATGTCTGATTCTGGATTGAGATAGGCCAATAGATTCAAGTAGCAAACATAGTCTTACTTGAAACATACCTAAACCTTGTTTGATTGCAGATTTCAAGTTTAGCTTTCTTATATTTCATTTATCAATCGCCTTCTTAGCTTATAATTTGCAATGCATTTAGTTGTCAAGCTTAAAAGCTGCAGTTTTTTTCAGTCTAAACATAACGAAGATACTAAACTTAAGCTGAAAAAGTTGGGTACCCTCTCGACCTCAAATATCTTGCTTATATGCTAACAAACTGCCAAACAAGCCACTACCCATTATCAAACTCAAACTAACAAAACCAATCATAAAAAATAAACCCTTGGATAACATTTTAAAAGGGTACACACCAATTTAATAAGACAATATAACAATTTATTTATTTTTTATGAATTTTTGAATAAAACTCAAGGAAATTACCATCTGGGTTATGTCTGATTCTGGATTGAGATGGGCCAATAGATTCTGGTGATGATGACCCTGGGTATCCTCTCTTCATACTAAAGATCGCTTTTTTTTAATAACAAATAAAATATATAAATATATAATACAGTTAAAGAGTTAACAGTAGAGAGAGATTGAACTTAGAGACAAAGAATGATGTGTTTTCAACAAGTGTTTTTAGTAAAGTGTTTTAAATATATATTTATATTTGTCCAAAAGTTAATAGCTTTATCATTATATTATAATTAGTCAATTTGTCAGTCTGTCTAATTTTATATATTTTTTTCAAAAATACCTTCATTCTCTTTTACTAATTACTCATTTACATTTACTCAATTCAAAATATAAAAAATACACAAAAATTATTATATTTTCAAAACAATTATAATCATATACCAAACAAAATCGTTTTACGTGTAATTTGTATAATAATAACATTATATTACTGATGATTTATAATTTAATATATTTTATAATTCAATCAATATAGTTTTTAAAAATTTATTTACCCGGATTATATATATATCACGCGTCGCACACGTAAGGTGTGGCTAACGATTACTAATATATATATATATATATATATATATATATATATATATATATATATCCCTGCAGATTTGGTCTTTATTTTCTGATTTTTAACTATTTTGGAAAATCAAAATTAAACTTTTATTGCTCTTATGTCATGAAAAACATATAAATTGTCATGAAAAACATATAAATTGTCATGAAAAACATATTAGCATGACATATAAATTTGTCAATTAGCATGAAAAACATATAAATTGTATTCGACAAAGGTTAATCTAGCATGACCATAGTTACCATGAACGAAAACGGAATTAGAGTTTCCGGTAACTATTAGCATGACACCGTAAAAATCCGCAAATTTAATTACCGTTTTAGGAACCCAACCAACGGAAACACCAATCCATCACGTCTCCTAATTTGCTAATATCGGTTATAAAAATATAGACAATAATTTCAATCTCCCATAAATGCCTCTTCATCACTCGTTTGCAACATTTAATTAGCGTATTATTATGTGATTCGAAATAAATATGTGACCGTTTCTTCTATGTAGCTCTTTGCCTTGCAAACCGTAAAGTAATAGCATCTGCCATCAACGACGATAATGTACTAAACCCTCCACTCCACATATCAATTAAATCTCGAGTTTCGTTTCTCTAAACAACTCCCCCTTTGTCCACATCCCTGTAGATTTGAAGGACGCATCGGTGTTGCATTTCAACCTACCCCTCGCTACTAGGCTACTAGCTACCCCTCGCTGATAAAATACTAGTCTATTTCGACTGTATATTGAAGAAAACTATAAAATGTTAAATTACCATTATGTTTTAAATTTTATTACTTTGCTTTGTTAAAAAGGTATGATAATATGGCAGATTGCATAATCTAACAAATTGCAATATTTCTACATCTAGGAAAAAAACCTATTTAGCCACAGTTTAGTAGAAATAAAACAAAATAAGTGTGTGACGAAAATGGGAGTAACAAATAAGATCGGGTCCTTTATTCAGTTTTCAATTAACAAGTAAGATTGTTAATTGTTGAATTAACAAATAAGATTGTTAATTGTTTGAACTATGTATTTTAGTAAAAAAACAATTATTAGAGAGAAAATTCAGTTTACATAATGAAAACGGGAACGGGAGTAACAAATAATGTGTCACTTATTCAGTTTATGATGATATTTTTCACAACCCAAATAGCTAGCATGAAAAATATTGGATTCAAAGAAAATTAAATTTTTCGGAATGTCGAGAAAACAAGCCAGGTAGCCTACAATTATGTTTTTAAAATGGAGGTTGAAAAGATAAATTTAAGACCAAAGTCGGAGACCCTTTAATTTCTTCATGTCTCTAACTATTTTAAGCAATGTAGACCTCAAAAAAATAAACTATTTCAACAAACATAATCCAATTGTAATTATGTATGTACTTAATTATAATATACAATACAAATTCATCATTTATTCACCTTTTACAATTTAGCATTTCCTTTTTTATGTATACGCTAATTATGATATCCAAAGGATGAAAAGAAAAATGGTATGAAACATTATTTGCAACTAATCAACAGCGCGTCTTGTCACTGTCAGCATCCGGTTGAACCATCCAACTGAAGATTTTGGAATTCTTGTGAGATTATTTTTGAAATCCACATAATATAATCCGAATCGCTTAGTGTATCCTGAATTCCATTCCCAATTATCAAGCAATGACCAAACAAAATAGCCTCGAATGTTGCAATTATCTTGCCTGCGTCATTACGTGATAAATTGTTGTCAAAACTAAATGCATCAAAAAAATCACAGATATGTAAATGTTTGTTAAGTTGTATATACACACACCTAATTGCAGCTGATAAGTTTGAGAGGTAGTCCCTGTGGAAATTAATCCTCTTGTGATCTTGTAAGGCCTTGTTCAAAGCTATATGATGCTTATTTGGATCATCCATTCCTGCATTTAGAAATAACACACATTTCAACAATAGTACATCATATATACATTGCTAGTATTTAAATTATGCTGTTTAGAACTACTACTGTATTCGTATAAAAGCTAGTCTAGGAGCTGACGATCGGGAGTCTGTAGTCCAGTTCGTGACAATCGAGTCCAATGCCTAATGAGCACTTTAAAGCAATGGTTCCTTACCATTTTCAGTGATGAATATCGGAATATTTCCATATTTGTCCTTCACATAATTTACCAATTTCCTAATGCCCCAAGGGACTATGTGTAACCATGAAGAAGCTGCCTAAAGAAAGAAAGAAAAATCATAAGAACAATATTTCACCAATTTAGAACTTAAAGCTGTAGTTCTTCTCAATATATATCTAGCTACGTACTTTGTCTCCAATAGGGACCCCGAGCTTGGAAGCTGAAACAAAACAAGAAATGCTTATAACAACTGATTTCCCAATTTATCTTAGTTCTGATTGAAAAGACCTGTTTCTTTTTTCTTACAGGAAGTAATAACATCAGAATCTGACGAAGCATCTTGCATCACAAATTTCCGAAATTTGATTCTGTCATTTCGTACATACAAAGTTGTGTAATGATTGATGCCAATAAAGTCCAGAGTCCCAATAAGTGTTTTTGAAACTTTACATGTAATATTTGGTAACCTTTCACCCACAAGTTTCTGCATCGAAAGAGGATAGTTTCCAAACAACAGCGGGTCAAGGAACCTGATTATCAGTGGAGAAAACTTTTTTTTCGGCTATCAGTTCAAAAGAACACAATGCATATTAATGACATGTAATTGTTTGATTTTACCATCCAAGTCCAAAATCCATTGCTCTAATTGCAGCATCTCTGTCCTCGTCGCTATCTGATATTGGTTCATACCATTTTGAATCTAGTGATATTCCAACTTGGCCTCCCTGTCCTTCCTGTAGAAACCCCAAATGAGCAGGAAATAAGCATACAGTTGTTATTCATTAATTTTAGTTCCACATTCTGATTTTAGAATCGGTTATAGTCATACAAAACAGATGCTAGTTTTGTTAAAGTATCCGAGAAATCACCCTGTAACCTGTAGGAATAAACAGAAAAACTAGAAATACTTTTTTCTTCATAAATTCTATTGCTTGCTAGTTTAAATCAGTGAACATGAGAAATTTGATAGGCTGAAATTGCAATTAAGAGAACACGTCTAGATTCAACTTTAGCTTCATTTTTTTACCATTATCTTTTCCAGTTATATAAAGGGTTACCTTGAAATGGAGTTGATAAGTACAATACGCAGCAGCATGAGATAAGAGAATATTGTGAGCTACAATATATGGTTCTGTGGATGATTTTCCCTTTTTACATAAAAGATGACCGACAAATGAGCATCGCCCTGGAGCTTGAATACCCAAATCATAACCTTCTATAGAGACACCACGAGGTTCGTTGAATGTGATCCAGTGTTTTACTCTGTCTCCGAAGGCTTGAAAGCAAGTAAACGCATATTTTTCAAAGTCATTTCTGCAAAATTATGATTAAAAATTATAAAAAAAAGTGCAAGCGATCTTACAAATCGAAAATTTACTATAATATAGCACAGAAGCCCTTACACGACTTCATTGCTTAGCCATCCCTCATATCTGTCCTCGAGCATCTGTGGAAGATCCCAATGATAAAGTGTTACATAGGGCTGAATTCCTGGTATTATAAATAAAATAAAAAAATTCATGTACTAGCAGTGTACATATGCAGTTATTGGACTTTTACTATTCAGTGCACATGTATTTTTATACTATTGTCAACTTTATAATGAAGAAAACGTCTTATGACAATCATCTATAATAAGGTAATGCAAGAAGCAAAATATATTTTCATAGGAATCAAAAGATTGATTGATAGTGTATACTATGAGAAATCAAATGTACTGTTGTTATCATTTAGTTTGCAAGTTTTCTGCTTTGGTATCAGTTTTACTAACCTTTAGCTAATAAAGCATCAATGAGATCGCTGTAATACTTTATTCCATCTGAATTTAGTTCTCCTGTTCCATCTATTAAACATGGTACATAAGTTTGTAACAAAACAAAAAGAAGATGAAAAAGGGAAGAATATCAATTAGAATGTGAACATAAAGTATCTTTACTAGGAAAAATTCTTGACCAAGAGACTGAGAATCTATAAGCGTCCATTCCCAAGTCCTTCATCAACTCTATGTCACTCTGCAATTAATTTCAAAATCACTTATTTTCGTTGCAAAAACACAAGGTGCTCAGTGGCGGCAGTCCCATATGACCAGGACGGCAACCCCACAATTTCGAAATTTAATTTTTTTTATTAATGTTTTTCATAATAATTTATATATGCGGTAGTCTGTCAATCACTTAAATATTTTTTTTGGCAACCCATCCCAAAATTATATATTGTTAGTGCAATAACATACCATAATTTTGTATGTGCTGATAATATATAAGTAATACTTAAAAAATTAACATATGCAAGTGATTATAAAAAATATTTTAAGCCAACTTATCATGTTGACACGTAACATACATCTTTAAAAAAATTAAATAAAAATAATAATTAGAGTAGTGGTGAGTGCAAACAAAATTTATAAACGAATTTTTGGTGGTTTGTATTTTAATTGAAGTGAATATACTGAAATTGTGTAATAGATATTTAATTGTTCGTATATCTCTATTATTTAAGATACGTTTAGTTTTTTTAAATATTTTTAAATATTTTTTTACCTTCGTGTTTTAATCTTTTTACTTGTTATACTTGATTTATTAAATTTAACTTTTCTATCTTTTGTGTTTCTATTTTATTTATTTATTTAGTCAATTTTGAAATGCTGAAACTTTTGACACATGGTTGCATGCTACGTTACTGTTGTGGTTTTTTTTTGGAGTTTGAAAAGAAAGTCGAAATTAAGCGAAAATGAAAAAAATAGAAATCAAATACATTTTATTCAAGAAACTTAGGTAAAAGAAAATAAGAAAAGAGGGTAAAAAAGATATAACAGTCCGGCTTTTCGGTTTTATATTTTGAAAAATAATATGCGCTTTTATTAATTTTGGTAACTCCACACATTTGGTTCTGGTTCCACCCGAAGGTGCTAATGGTAACGTTTATGGTAAAACGAATGTTTCTACTTGCTTACAGTTTCAGTATTTCACCATTTCGTTAATTTTCACTTTATCTGTTAACTGAAATGAATTTGATTCCCAAAATGACATGATATTGAGCTTGTGTGCCCCTTTGGAAACAATCGACAACGCTACCATTCAAATGCCAGTATGGTTTTAAACTAATTTAATATGAAACTCCAAATATTTTCAATAAATGTCAAGCCATTTAGTGAAAGAGTAAGTAGATAGTTTTCAAATTTTCCACTTTGTATCGTATATTTAGACTTAAGTTTCTCAACTAATATAGCTAGTTTGTAAAAAAGAAAAACAATAACTTTTACATAAGTCACAACAATATTAATAAAGAAAAACATATATTCATAACGCATGCATCAACGTGGCGTCACCTCAAGTATCATATTTATTAAACATGACAAATTTGAAAACAATAATTTAACACTCAAAAATATTTAATCTCAAATGAAGCAAAACTGTTCCACGTAAGCTAAGTTCCAAACGGCGGAGGGAGGAATTAATTAAGCGGTTCGGAGATAAGAATAAAATTGCAAATGTCAATTATTAATATTAAAAAAATATGGACCACATTAATAGTTTATAAAAAAATTACTTCAATTATCAAAAGAATATATGAAGAGACGCTTGTGCCCACTACAGTGAACACTTACACTTGATAATGATTTTGCAAATGACATCGTGACAAACATTGCAATATTGTGTAGAGCTTTAAAATGTAATCAAGGATAATTTGGCTACAAAAGAAAATAAATAAAGTGTAAACTGGAAGCTTGTTAATGAGAGCAATCAATCAAGGTCTTTAATTAACTTATGCAATCCTGAAAGTGTTTACCTTAAATCGATGGTACTGATCCACCGCCGTGTCCGCGTTGCTGAAATCGAGTATCTTTGCAGCTGTTTAGTGCAACAAATATTGATAGATTAATCTAAACACTCAACTAACTACATTAATTACAGAAAAAAAATATTCTTATCTTCAAGTTTTAGTTGAATGTTTATGCTTACCTGGTTGCCTAGTGAAAGTATCCCATATGCTAGGTCCTCTGTTCCCTTCATCGACAGCACCTTCAAACTACAAATTACAAAAGACAATTTTGGAAAAATTTAAGAGAAAATAAACAAAATGGTAAATTTTAGGTGAAGGTTTTCAAGATCATGAGCTTTAGATTTTCAAGAACAACAACACACAAAAAATTCAGATTTTCAAGAACAGATAAAAAGCGATCAAACTCGTAACTAAAAGATCAACAATACCTGGTAAGCTGAAGAGGCGGTCCCGAAAACAAACCCTTCTGGAAAATCAGCTCTGCTAACTGATTCTGATTTCAGAAACTGAAAGGCTGATAACAGAATAATGAAAACAATCCTCATGAGAAATATTTTTTTCATTTTTTTATATGGAGCATGTACTAAGTTTTACTCCATAGAGGTATGACGAGAGTTGCTTGTGGAGTTTGCCTTCTGGATTGGACCTATATATACATAAAAGAGAGGGAATTAATTATAATTATTGGTAATTTGTCTATTTGTGAGCAAATTATAATATTTACAAATAATATGAAATTGTCACGCTCTTTCTATTTGATATCAAGCTTACAACTTCTTCCCATGAACTAGCCACCGGCTAATTATAAATTAGTTATATTTTTGGTGTGATTTTTTATAAGATAACTAAGAAGAAATGACATTTCTCCTTAATTGGCACGTAGTTGGAATGCGGATTTAAATCGTTTCCGATGCACGTACTTTAAACTTGATCCAATTCAACTTGTCGCAGGTTTGACTTGAGTTGGATAAGATTTAACAACAAATAACTGATCATCATGACTTACCGGGAAAAAAACTGATCATTGTTGGGTTTTTTCTTGGAAATTAATCGATCGCTTGTTGGCGATTTAGATTAATACTACTTAATTCGATAATAATAGTAATTAATAAGCTCTTCTCACTTGACGCACTGGTTGTATTAAAAATGTTCTTGTGCATAGACTTTAGTCCAAATTTTATATTGCCAATTGCTTGACCTATATTATGCATGGATAACATAACGTCGTTAGCAATTTCTCGTGATCAAGTCAAGTTATAAAAGATTAAAAATATGGCACCAACCAACTTTAATTTAAGATATTATTGTTCGGTGTATTGTTGGATTAGTCTTTCTATAATTGACATTGTTAAATTTTTAATGAACAATAAATTAAACATCACAATACCATATGAATGTTCACCCGATTCATACAATGGCGTTAACGTCTCTTCACCTGATCGACACTGTTATTTTTGAATCTAAAAACTGGCCATAACAATATATTGTTTACCGCGTTTCATTTCTTACTGATTGTTTCTCTTTCCAAATTTACCAAGCTTATATACATCTTTTGAGTAATGAAACGTCATACTTGGAGTTAGTTTTTGAAAAAGAAAAATACTTAAAAGATATCTCGTGTAAAAAAATGAATTATGAATGATGTACTTTGATATGAATGTCATATGCATTTTAGATTAGAATAGTTTTACAACCACCTACTAGGCAATGCCCGCAATGTTGTGCACGACTCTTAGAGCATGTGCATCAGTTTATATATACGTGTACTATCCATTATTTTAATGGACTCATATGAAAAAATCTTTTCACATCAGTTTCTGCATTGTTTCCTTATAACAGTAACGAGATACTACCATGTATACAAAGGAACTCCACCATCACCGTATAAATAAAATAATATTTCTTTTTATTGGGTGCGAATCTGTCTATGTGTTTCCGTGAAATCAACCCCAAAACCCAATATAACGCACGAAGGACTTATATCTCTTTATCTCTCTCTACAAAGCATCAAGTACCACCATCTCTCTTAATTTTGTACTGCTCGTATCATCTTTAATTTTCTAAATTGAAACCCTATCTTTCAATCAAACAGATCTGATCAAACTTGTGTTTCATCAAATAGCATTGGTTGATTTTTTTTAATTTATGTTTTTTTATTATTAACTGAATCTAGTTTAGAAAAAATTGTAGTTTTTGGGCTAAAATTATTTGATTTCTCTTGTGTCGGGTATTCCTTTCTTTTTGTTGAAACATGAGTTCAATAATTGATTTTGATTATAAGTGTGATTATGATTTAATGATTTTACAAATCGATTATATAATTTTTGATCTTTTCCAAAAATAAAAAAAATGTATATTTCAGGACTTAAAATGATAGAGTATTCAATAATCAAGTCAATGGTTCAAACGGAAGTTGATTCGGAGTCCGAAAGTGTTTTAAAAAGTTGAAAAAATCAGTTCAGAAATCTCGATCCATCGAGATACAGTCCAATCGATCGAAAGTGCAGTCCAATCTCGATCTATCGAGATACAATCCAATCAATCGAAAGTGGTTCAAAAAGTTACAGTCCAATCTCGATCCATCGAGATACAGTCCGATCGATCGAAACTATAACAAGTACAAACTTTTCCAGAAATCTCCATCCATCAAGATTCAGTCTGATCGACCGAGATTCGGTCCGTTTCAAAAAGGTTTCTTTTTACTTTTTCGAAAACAAACTTTTACCCATTGAATAAAAGCCACAACAACTCTCAACGGTCATCTATGGAGCAATTGGCATTTTGGTTCTTCAAATACATCCCAATCACTCTTCAAAACACATCAATTATCATCCATCAATCTCTCTCTATATTAAACACAAAAAAACTTCATTGTTGAAAAAAAAAACTCAAAAAGGGAAAAACGATGAGAAAATTGATCAAGTTCAAACAATATCAAAAAATAAGCAATTAGCTTATTTAGAAGCAATAAAATAGTGAGCGTGGTTACATTGTTGTAACAAAATTGTAAATAGCAAACTTATAAGCTCAATTGTAATTGAGTGTTTGGTTAGAACCTTTTAAGTCAAAGTGTTATTAAAAGTTATAGGTTAAACACTTGATTACTTATAAATTGAGGGGGAGTCATTGACTCGACTTTTGTGTACACTTGCACTTGTATCAAGAATCCTCGGGTAGAGGGTGAGCAAATCGGTTGATTAGCTCGATATGATTTGTAATTTTGGAAAGAAGATTACAGTGAAATACTCGGTAAAATTAATTCCGAGGAGAGAACGTAGGCGGGTTTTTCGAACCTCTATATATCGTGGTGTCAATCTCTTCTCTTACTATTTACTTTCCGGAACTTATATTATTTGTGATTGTGCGTATGTTTTAATTTATTCATAGATTATCATCGCATATTTATTGTCGCAAGTATATATTGAGCTAGTTGGGTTGTTAGTTGCACTTAGAATTTTAATTCTGTAAAAAACGCTTTAAGCCTTATTCACCACCCTCTTTTAAGATTTTGCCGCACGGACCAACACTTTTTTATATCAGAATCATTTGAGAAACATCATACTTTAGTGTAATTGACTTGCTATTCTTTTTATAATCGGGGTTTCTTTGGATTTCGGTTTATGATAATTGTGTTTATGTGTTCTTGTTAATTTTTTGAACCTATGTGTGCTTTCATGAATTTTGTCTTCGTAATTTGATTTTTTTAGTTGTGTTTTTGGCTCAGTTCTCATAACTTTATTACATATAGATGGGTAATTTTTAGAGAAGATGAACAAATATGACTTTAAACAAATAGTTGGTCTTAGTTTTAGGACCATTACTGTAACATCATAAAAAACGTGATGTGATGTTGTTTCAAATCAATCAATCGACATGTTGTTTAATGTTTTTAGGTTCCCAATCTTTGAATTTACGGTTTCGATTTTGAGATATTCGCATACGCTGAGTCGCTCACTACTAGATGTAGATGTAATTGTATGTGTTTTATTTACTTGTTTCCTACTACAGTAGAAATTTCTTCTATGTCGGGAAAAATTAAGTTTTTTTGCTTGGTGTAATTGGATGTGTGTTATTTACTTGTTTCTCGTTATAGTAGAAATTTCTTCACTGTTGGAAAAAATTAAGTTTTTTGCTTGGTGTAATTGCATGTGTTTAATTTACATGTTTCCTGCCAGTAGAAATTTCCCGTTATGATAATTGATTGAGTGAAAGTTTGACCGTAACAAATATGAAATATGACTGTTGAAAAATATGAATGTTGCAAAATAGATTAATTTATCAAAGTTTACTAGTTGGACCCATTAAGTCAATTAATTTGTGGTGAAAAAAATTGATAGAAATATATTAAAATATAATATTTAGTTATGATAATGAATTTTATGGAAAGCTGAAAAATATATAAAGTTAAATTGTTATTCTAAAATTATAAAAGTAGTGCTAGTCAACTTAAATATGAGAGAAAATGTAAAGAAACTAATGTGGTTGCTCTTAAACATTTATGTTTATGGAAGATGATTGTAGAGGATTGTATTTGTTTGTACAATGAACCGACCCGTTCATGACCAACAAACTCATGTTTGGCTCCACTCATATTTATTCATTTATTAATGAGTTGAGTCTTAACAAAAATAAAGATTTGTATTGAGGTTCAAGCTCTTTTAAATATTTAGTAAATATTTTATCATATATATACCATGCACTCATGTCTATATCATATTATATATCATTCTATTATAATAAGTCAACCCAAATCAAATGAGTCTGTCAAATTTAACCATTTTTTTCTAAAAATACCTCTACACCTTTATATTAATTACAATAATGTTATATTCGCATAAAAATATAAAAAGTAAAAACTAATAAAATTATTTATCACTCTTTAACAACCAAAAATTCTTTTAAATCTTAAACTATATATTTTTTTTATTATCCACATATTTAGATCATAACTATACATATTTTGTATATTTTTATTGCATTACGCGCCGCACACGCAACGCGTGGGGCACGATTACTAGTATATATATAAGTCAACCCAACAAAAAGTGAGACTCTCAAATTTTGACCATTTTTTTCAAAAATGTTTCCTATCTTTTTTACTAATTACTCATTTACATTTATTCAATTCAAAATATAAAAACACACAAAAATCATTATCTTTTCAGAACAATTATAATCTTATACCAAACAAAATCGTTTTACGTGTATTTTATATAACAAAAACATTATATTACTCATCATTTCTAATTTAATATATTTATTCAATCAATATACTTTTTAAAAATTTATTTAGACGGATTATATATATATATACATCACGTGTCGCACACATAACGCGTTGGTAACGATTAGTATTGTGTATATATGTGAGCGGTTGTAAAATATTAACACTCTTCCCTTTATATGGTGAAGAAACTCCTGTAGCCAAGTTACTATTACCCCTTAGATATGGCATATGAATAATTAAATGCAGAGCATCCGAGGACACCCGCTAACCTGAGTTGAGCATTGGACTAAGCTTGGCCCTAGCGGAATGAAGTGGATCATCCTCTTTTTGGCCACCAAACGCCTTATCTAGCTTGTAAAGCTTTCTAAAAATAAAGTGACACGTACAATGATGCAGTTGAGTGTAAGGAGGCCAGAGTTGAGGAGTTTCATGCATAGCAAGCTAGTTAGGAGTTCTTTCAGTAATCAGCTATGGAATCGGATATATCACAAGCGAATATTTCTACGATGCAGAAGAATCACAATTAGAGGCAAAAAGAAAAGCATCCATAAAATAAAAATATGATATTCTTAACTAAAATAATACTAAACTAACCTGAAAATCACGTACAAACTATGATTGTTTTGAAACTGAATCTGGTGAGCCTCAATTAAGCTTAAGTAGTCAAATGACTTGGCCCGAACAATCTTGTTTGTAAACGAGCAGAGTTTGAATTGAACGAGCCTCGTCTAGACTCATTTGCGTCCATATTTGTGTGTAGTTTTTAAGTAGTTATTTTGAATCAAATAAAAAAATGAGCGACAAAAAAAACATTTGTTTAGGGCTCCCATTTCTAGAAATATAATGTAGTCTGGACATTGTTTTTTCTATTAATAATGTTTTGCCTTTGTTATCGAGCACTCAAAATTCAAAACCTTGATTTAATGTACTGAGTTTAGAAAATAAACTAGCCTTCACATACAACCGTCAACTTTAATTGGACATAAAACCAAGTTTAAGATAAAATCGGTACATTAAACCATGTTTAATCAGTAAACTCGATATTAGGGGTGTGCACGAAGCGGATTGTGACACATAAAGTTCAATACTAACCCAACCCGTAAAAAAAATCGTGGTGGATTGAGACGGATTCGTGAAATTTAAATCTCAACACAGTACAACCCAACCCGTTACAAGTTTATTTTGCGGGTTGGGACGGGTTTGGTTTGGTTTGATTCTTAAATTATTTTGGTTCTTTAATTTTCATAATTTGCATAATCAACATAAATTTTAAAATAAATTGAATCTTTCAAAAAGAAATACAAATTAAAACCAATCAAAATACGTTTATAATATTCGCGAACAAATAACAAGACTAAAATATAACAAGAATGTGAGGTCCGTATATTGAAATACAAACAATATATATATATATATATATATATATATATATATATATATATATATATATATTATATTACGAGTTAAAACGAATTGCGACGGATTAACCCGCAGTTTGGAAACCTCAATCCTATCCAACCTGCAAAATATATAAAAGAT
Organism: Primula vulgaris; assembly: GCA_963920805.1. Lineage (NCBI taxonomy): Eukaryota > Viridiplantae > Streptophyta > Magnoliopsida > Ericales > Primulaceae > Primula > Primula vulgaris. The sequence continues at coordinate 23,926,389 of OY987218.1, read as the reverse complement.
TAGGCTGGAAGGATTGAATATTTTTTTTAGGTTGGGTTTTGCAGATTTTTTCGGCAGCCGTACCCGATACACTAAATCAATATATATTTAATTTAACCAACTAATCGTAAATATTAAAGCAAGTTTATTGGGTTTATACAAATAAAAGAGAGAGAGAGAGAGAGGTTATTTAATTACGTAATTTATTTACATAAAGGAGTATAAAGTACAAATTAATAATCATAAACCCTTCTTTTGCAATCTCTCTCTCTCTCTCTCTCTACCCCCTTCCTAAAACCCTATGGCGATGGCGATGAGACACGTGGCAAGGACGGCGTTTAACTCAACTCCGTTAGGAATAAGAACTCGTCTATGTTCATCACTGAGCTCGAGTTTTCCGTTTAATCCGCCACCGTTAGCTGACGGAGAATCTAAACGACCCAAAAATGATCCCTCCACTAATCTATTCATCTCCGGTATATCTCTCTTTACCTCTGATTATTTATTTTATTTATTCTTTCCTAGTTAAATACTATTTATTAATTGTCTGTTGGGTTTTTGTCCTATTTAGTTTCTCAGTAATGGGACGTGTTCTTTTTCTATTGGAAATGTTTTTCTATCAATATTAGTTTTAAAAATTATCATTGATTGGTGGTTGGGTTTTTTCCTATTTAATTTCTCAGTAATTGGTCATGTTTCTTTCTGTCATCTGATTTATTGGGAATATTTTGGTTTCTATCCATATTACTAGTCATATCATGATTAATTGGTCATTTTTTGAATCTAACTTAATTGAAATTTTATGCTTCTTAATATGCAAGCAAGAGAGCTGCTATATTATTAATTTTTTATAAGCTATTCATAAACCCTTTTGCAACCACTCTCTCTCTCTACCCCCCTTTCTCGGAGCCTCATAAACCCTATGTCGATGGTGATGAGACACGTGGCAAAGACGGCGTTAACCTCAGTTTCGTTAGGCTTAAGAACGCGTATGTGTTCATCACTGAGCTTGAGTTTTCCGTTTAATCCGCCACCGTTAGGTGACGGAGAATCCAAACTCCCCAAAAATGATCCCTCCATTGATCTATTCATCTCCGGTAAATTTCTCGGCCTCTGATTATTCTCTTCAATTTATCTTTTCGTTGTTAAATCATGATTAATTGGTCATTGGGGTTTTTCCCATTTAGTTTATCATTAATGGGTCATATTTTTTTCTTTCTATTGGGAATGTTTTGGTTTGTATCCATATCATGATTAACTGGTCATTTTTTTTTGCTATTTATTTTGTTTATCTGTTCGTAATTAAATATTGATTGATTGATTGTTGGGTGTTTTCCTATTTAGTTTATCAGTAATTGGTCATGTTTTCTTTTTCTTTTTGTTATTGGAAATGTTTTAGTTTCTATGGATTTTAGTATTTAAATCATGAATAACTGGTAGTTGTTTTTTTTTGTTAATTAATTTCTTAGTGGGTCATATTATTTTATTTTATTTTTTGAAGTTTGATGGGGGTTTTCCTAATCTTTTTATCTCCGGTAAAACTCTCAGCCTCTTATTATTCATTTTATTTATTGTTTTGTAGTTAAATAGGGAAATATATTGTTTGGTACATGGACTTAATTATCAAAAACCTCAATTTGTGATTCTTGTTTGAGATTTGGTACATATCAACGTACCATGAGTGATCATCAAAATTAAAAACAAAGAGTAAAAAGAAGTAGCGTCATCAAGCATATGCACCAAAGTTTAAAAGAGATTTTAATGATGGGTACATGATCATTTTTCTTAAAATATTGATTAATTGGTACGTAGTTGGGTTTTTCTTTTTTAATTCCTCATGATGGGTCATATTTTTTCTTTTCATCTGATTTATTGGGAATGTTTTGGTTTCTATCTATATTATTATTCATATATTGTTTGCTAGTTATTTTCTTAGTGATGGGTCATATAATTATTTTTTATTATTTTTTTGAAGTTTGATTCTATGAGGAATGTTTATGTAAATTTATATTTCCTTTCGTATTCAGATCGTGATTTTATGTTAATTGGGTTTGTTTCTCTTTTGTATTCAACTCAATGACTCGTGGTATAAAGGTCCCTTTTTTATACCCTTTTAGTGTTTTAGTAATAGGTCATGCTTTTCTAAATCTGATTTAATGTTAGTTCTTAATAAGAAAGTTAATCCATTGATTCTGAAGTGGCTTTGGTTGCAGCTCTTAAGCATGACTGTTTTGATTGTCCACTAATGTGCATAAGTTGTCTGTATTGGTTGGCCAATTCAAACGCTGAGAGATTTTTTCTTTTCCTTTTCTTGTGGCCTGAAAAAGCTAGAAGCTTTAATCTGAAACAGCTTATTTTTTGCAAGTCTTAAATAAGCTAGCTTACTTGCATAAATCTGCAGTCAAACAAACTCAGTACAGGTAAATTAGGTTTCAACCTGATGCTTTTCTCTATGTCATCTTTGCGACATGAAGCATTGGTTCCAATTTTGACAATTTCAAGTTTGGAGGTTGGTTTTGGCTCTTTTGCTTAGGTTTCAACCTGATCTTAGGTTTCTTTCAAATTATTTTTAACAATCGCGCTCTTTTGCTTCCGTTTTCTTGATTTAGTCTCATTTTTCCATCTTAAGATTTACATTCACTATGTCTGTCTTATGTTTATGTTTGTCCGGTTTAAAAAGTTTGATTCTGATATAATCTATATCTTTTCTATATGGTTCCTGATTGAAATGTCAAAGTATTAATTCCCAATAAACAGTTTAACTCCTTTTTGTCAATCTCTAATAGGACCTTTCTTTATGTCTGTTTGTATCTTGTCTCGTTATTTAATGATAAATCTGTCAGGTTTTGTCTCCGATGCACAACTTTTCTACTCTCTTTATGTTTAGCTGTTTATCTTTAATTTCTTCTGTTTTTTTGGGTTAAAATGCCGAGTTTTGATTCCAAGTTTATGCAAGTTTTAACTCTTTATATGTCGTTTTTGATTGAGATGTCTGGTTTTCATTTCGAATACAATGTTGAGCTTTCAATATCTGTTAGTTCCTGATTATTTTATCTTGATTTTTCCTCCTTTCCTTTAGTATTTGATTGAAAATGTCTAATGTTTGATCTCAAATGCACTAGTTAACTTGAAACTCTTTAATATTTCTTCTTCTTTTCTCTTCACTTATAATAATTTTCAGTATCTTCAGTGTCTTGCCTTGCAATTGGTCCTTGAAATTTCGTGTCTTAGGTTGGGGTTGGAAATGTAATTTGGGAGATAAATGAAAAGACATGTTTATTTTTGCATTGAAGACAAAGGAATGGATTTCTAGAACTAGTTAATTTGACCACTTTAAGGGAAGAACCAACAATTAGGGGAAAATGTTTACCATTTACTGATTTACGTTTTCTATTATCTAATACAAAATTAGTCTTCACACTTTAACCTTTAACCCCTTAGTGCAAGGGGACTATTGCCCTTTCTCCTTGTTGAACTTCATATTCCATCATCCTTAAAATTGCATAGCTTCTTTTCCTTAACAATTAGAGCATGCTCATGGCATGATATCAAATTGAGGCAGTATTGTAGGTAATCAGTGAAGAGGAAAATGAGGGAATGTAGACGAAATAGGAAAGACGAGGAGGTTTGGAAAAATATTCTTCACTTGCAAAAAGAATTAATTATAAAAAATACTTTATTCACCCCAGTTCATTTTTATGTATGTACGAATAATTGTTTTTCAGAATTTAAATTATTAAATTGCCAACATGTTCCCACCTTCCTTTGATAGTATATGCATCTAGTTAACTTGTCGTTTTTCAGATTAAACCCTTCCATTCCTCCGCTAGAAAGTAGACAGTTTTTTTTCCTGCAAATGGCCTATTAAAATTTTATTTACCTTCTTGATCATCTCCTTTTTAAATAGAAGAAAACATATACTTTTTTCTTTCAGAAAGAGAAGAGTGTCCACTTCTGTTTCCTTTTTTCCTTAAAGAAACATGTATTGTCAATATCCGTTAAAGGGGTGGAACCTATCAAATGTACCTTGTTCAAGTGGTTCACTAAATTAAAGCACTTTAGATCAGTAAGACAGTAACAGGTTCTAGATGTGGTCATAAAACGATCATCCTGTTAGTGATTTTTACTACTGAATTGTGTCTCTGCTTGCATTTTCTATATTAAAAATGTCAAGTTCTCTTGAACTGAGAGATGCATGGACAGAGGACGCTCGCTGCTTGGGTTGGGTGTGTTGTTTTGCAAGGAGAGATCAGGGGAGGAGGCCCAGAGGCCCGGAGATCATTTATATATGTTCTTTTGCCCCATTAAAAATAAATAATTTGTTCGCTATATCTTGCATTTTTTTCCACTGCTGCCGTTTCTAGTGATCGATGAATCTAATCAGATATTTTGCTCGTGTCTTGATTCTACTTTTCTTGTTTTAAATTCTGTTCCTCCCCATTCTCAAAAAAAAAAACTGTTCCTCCCCCGCCTGTTTACTGCCGGAATTATATGCAACCTATAGTATGATTTGACAAATATTTATATATATCTGGGTTTAGCATCTGATGCTGACTCGCTCAATTACTGCTATTGTATGCAAACTTATTCTTGAAATGGATCACTGTTTTGATTTCAGGGCTTAATAAGCGTACAACTAGTGATGGCCTTAGAGACTTTGCTGCAGGGTTTGGCGAAGTGGTTTCAGGTCCGTTATTCTATCAACATTGTTATATGTAGATTTAAACTACAAAATGATTCGACATTATTAATTTGGTTCTATGTAGATATAAACTACAAGATGATTCCACATTGTTATTCTGATTTTTGCAGCTAGGGTGGTGACTGATCGTGCGACTAATTATTCCAAGGGTTTTGGTTTTGTAAACTATGCTTCTCTACCGGACGCAGACAAAGGAATTGAAGGAATGGACGGAAAGGTGAGATGTCATTTAATGATTTAAGCTTTATATATAAACTGAAGCTGTTCTGTGTATGGTTTACATTGTCTTTCCATGAGATATTGTGTACCACATTTGTTATCTGGTGCTCTTTTAACCAAGACAGAAACTTAATTGTATCCATGTTAATCCAACCTCTGTGCCAAGAAATCGGGTCCAAAGAACCTCTTTACCAGTGAGCTTTAAGAAAACCTTTCTGGGATCAATTTCCATCAAGCAAATCTTTTCTTAGGGCTGGGTTTGAGAACTAATTTGTTGGCGATGGCTTGTTACTTGTTAGTACCCAGACATGGCAATCCCAGTTTTTTTTTTCTGGTTGCTAATTTATTTGATAAATCCATAATAATCAAGCAGTGCAGACATGAATTGCGGACTAATACCAGTCCTCTAGGCTTATTCCCTATTTGGGGTTGAAATAATCCGGAGGAAAGAAAACTCTATGACATTGTCTTCTGCTTGGGTGATAGTAATTTAGTGTGAGGTTTACATTTTCCCTTGAGAAAGAAGGATTTCCACCTCTTAATATATGCTCTTGCATGTTCCTTTCTTCTGATTGATAAATTTTATTCTTGTTCCCAAATAACTTATGGTTGACGATTACATTCTAGTTATATTATGTTCCAGCGGATGTTTTAATAATCTTCAGCATTTCCGCAATTTTATTTACCTTTTCAATGGGTTACACAATCTAGCTAATAATTGTTACAATATGTCAAAATACCGTTGTTCTTATTTTGCTTCTACTTTCAGCAAACAATTATGTAAAATGATAAACCTTATTTCTATCTCTTTTAGCTGTTTTCGGCAAACTAGAGCTTGTCACCACCTATTTCCTCTATTGGTTCTTCTTTTCTCGATTGATTCCTACAACTTTCTTGGTCAATCCTATGAGACGTATCTACACATTCTTTTACTTTTGAAATCAGAAAGTGCATGACGAGAGCCAAACACATACTTCTATTATATGATTACTTTTCCATATGATAGGCAACGCGTGTCTCCAATTGTCTCGTCATAGCGCGTGAAAATATTACTTGATACTTTCGATTTTCTCATGAGCTTTATATTTTTTACTTGGGAACTGACTTCTGTTTTATGTTGTTGGTTTTGTAGTTCTTGGACGGATGGGTTATATTTGCAGAGTATGCAAGGCCAAGAGACGCAGCTCCCCCTCAGAACAATCCAGGGCAATTCCAATCAAGGCGTTATTGAATTTTCAGTTCAGAATATGGCAAAACTAGTATTTTGTATGACCAAGTTATCCTTATTCATTAAAATTGTGTAACATTGTTTTTTCTAATATTGTATTGGAGACATCTTTTGTTTACGTTTCCTCTTTATAGCATTTGGTAGACCTAATATATACACTACTGTGAAAAATAGTATGCATGGCATGTCCATAACATATTATCTAGCTTAAATTTATTATGAAGAGGAGGTAAAAAGATGAGGAAAACAGCACATTAAGTAGGGATATTTCGAAAGGAATAACTAAAAGGAAGAGAATGAGAGAGCATCAAGCTAGATATGCTACTTACACAATTTATTTTTTAGATAATTTAATCATCATGGTGAAATGTTTATAACGATTTACATAAAAAAAAATATCTGGGCAGAAAGGGACGTGAGATTTAAACAACAAATTTGATGTTAAAGACTGATTATTGATCATGTCATGTGAAATTAGTTTTATTTATCTGCTTCTAGTTATTCGAAGTGTGCAATTAACGCTTAAGACTAGCATCAGCATCAATTTCCACCATTCTGACCACCTTAAAATTATCACTTTCACATGTTTAACTAACCATGCTATTTAGTAAATTACGTAACATTTCGGTTTCTCTATCATCCTTCTAAGTAAATACTTACTCCGTCCCTATTTAATTTTACTGATTTAAAAACGGTGATAATTAAGGATTCAAAACAATTTCACTATAAATTTTTAAAAATTTAAATAAATTAAATATTCAAACAAAACCCATTTTTTTACTTAAACTATGATTTTATAAGATTAAATATGACATTATTCATTTAATTAACAAAATAACAATGATTTTTTTAAAACATAACTAAAAAGCTAAAATACACACTTATTTTGACACGTACTAAAATGAAAATTATGACACTTTAAATCGAGTCAGGATGTAGGGAGTAACATGTCAGAGCATTTACAATGCTAGTGTTAATTTTTGTTAGTTATAAAATGACACCTAAACAATAAAGTGATATTTTACTTACACATTTACATGTTAGTTTTGTATTATCTGTCAATGCTACATTGCTCTATTTAGTTTCAAATATATTTTATGTTTTTATATTATCAAATGGTCAATGTACACTTAGTATTTTATGTTTGTATAATATGTAAAATCATATTTAGTATTTTATGTTTGTATAATATGTAAAATCATATTAAAATTAACATATATATGTGTAATTTTATATATATGTGGCAAGTTATAACGTATAAAATTTAACCCATTACATTTCATATTCTATCACGCATCTTATCAAAAAAAATATTATAATTATCGAGGAGAACTTGCTCTTTTCTAAGGAGAAATAACTTGCAGCGGATGCTAAAAAACAATGGCATTGGCGCCACAGTAACACGTGGCTAAGTTATTGCTCATTCAATTCCAATCTCCTCTTTCCACATTTTTTTCACACAAAATATGTATACTTAACTGTATTCAGTAGTAACACATAATATGTAAAAGCTTAGCTGAGAAAACTTAGATAATTCATTCTCTGTTCAAGGTGTCAAAACAAAGAGCATGTTTAGCACCTTGCAATTCACATCTCTTTCCACATTCTCTTTGTGCTTCAGGAATTCTCACCATCAGCTTCTGTGCTCTTCTTCTCCACCGCCTCAGCTCTCCCATGACTCTGCTCGGTATTTACATCAATTTGATATACAACGTTTCGTTATGTACAAGCAGTGGCGGAACCAGGATTGTGAAATGGGGCTGTGGGGATGGTTTTCTATAAAAAAATATATATAGCTTATATTATTTTATGGGATAGGGGGCCGAAACACTAAAATTTAAAAGTTTTTATCAAAATACATAGTAAAATTCTATTTTTTCATCATTTTTTTCAAAAGGAGGGGGTTGCAGCCCCCGACTATCCCTACCTAGTTCCTTCCCTGTGTGTAACGAGTGTATGTGTCTGTCGGATTTTTAAATTTGCAAATGCAACTTTGAGTCATTGATTCGATAAAAATTGATGCGTATACGTGTTAAATTTTGCGTGTCTATCATAGCCCTTACAGGTTACACACTTAACTCTAGAACTGTAAGCAATTTTTATGCACGAAAGTAATTCTAAGTGCGAATTTAGCGTATATGATGTTTTCTCTTGAATGATTATGTAATTACATAGTTTTTGTAAGTTTATCACTATTAGTACTACTAATACCAGTACTACAAGTTACAATATAAAATTGAGAAATGTTAGGCATAGCTGCATATGAGATTATGTTTGGAATCTTTGGACATAATGATATGCCAATGGGAGTTTGTGTAATACGACTGACATTTAGAAGAGTGGCCGTGGTAATCTTTAAGATGACTCAGAAATTTCTGACCTGATGTTGAATCTGTTTACGTAAGTGTGGTTGTAAACCCTAATCAGTTCGAACCAACAATATTCGGTTTGGTTGGGTAAATTGATTGATCAAGTTTACTAGTATGTAACAAATTAGTTTTTGGTAACGAAGTAAGGACCTAATATAATTATATAACTCGGTGACACAGACATTGCTTGTCTCAAGTGAAAACCGGAATCTGAACAAATCCCTTTTGTTTGTACTTACTTATTTCAGGCAAACTTAACTACATAAAATGCCGAAAACTAATTGGTTATGTTGAAAACCCTTTAGTTATGATAAAGAGTGTGTTGCCATGTTTAGTAATTATGGATTATCCTGCCATTATGTAAATAAAACCCCCCACGTCATTTTTGGTAGCCTGGTAGATACGGGGTAAAATTTTGAGTGTCATAATGACATCGAGTCATTGATTATTGAAGACAATAGTTATTCCATTCCCCTTGTGATAGTTTAATTTTTTAATTGAGGCATACAGCTTGAAATGGCAGTAGACATAGATGCTGACTTCAAGTTTTGTTGCCATCCAAACCGAAAACATGACTGCTCTTGTTTGAATTTCAAACGAAGCTACTATTGAAAAACTTGTTAAGATTGTACATAAGATAGTGTTCGATATTTTAGATGATGCTAGTAACTTACTACGTATGTATACATGAGGCTGAGGGACGCTAGGGGTTCTATAGAAAACTAAGAGTTCTTGCCCTATTCTTTTGTAGACCAGATTTGGAATTGTATTTATAAAATTTAGGTATTACAATTTACGAACCGATATGGGATTTAAAATGAAGTTTTGTAGCAAAAAAAAAAACATGCTTCAAAATTTACCTTCACAGCTGTTGTTTTTGGTTTATAATTTGCCATTTGCTCTGTGGTTGTTTTCTGACAGAGGGCAACCACAACCTAGTGTGATAATAGTGGAAAGGCAGGAAAATGGAACTTCCAAAAGGTCTGTGGTATGATTTCTTCCTCTATTTGATGTTTAACAGACAATGATGTCTTATTTCAATTTTAGTTTTTGCAATACGGTATAAATGCGAGTTAGTCTTCATATATCGGATGAAGACTTATGTTTACCATCAATGGACTTATTGTAAGTCGAGTAGAAAGTTTAATAATTTGTTGTCGTTCCTTCTTGCTGATGCATCTATTCTTGATCTAGTGTGCTTAGAGGTTGAATTTTACAGGTACACAATGGACACGGTTTTACACGAAAAACTTCTTATAGAGCGTGATCAGAAGGTCAAAACTAATGTGGTCGATGGCCCACAGTTGTCCAACGTGGAACTGTCTTGGCTTCCCGACTCAGTGAAAGAATTTGTCTTACCAGCAGGTTTTCCAGGTAAAATAATCTTTTTAAGATTTCCTTTTCTTTCACCATTTCAGTTTTATTGTTATACTCACAAGGTGGACACAGTGGGGGTTGGGTATCAAAAAGACAAGTGGTGAAAACTGTAAAAACGATATTAAGATAACAGGGTATTTCTTAACATTTTAAGAGGCTATAAAATGTTTATATGGCTTTATGTATCGATGTGGAAGCGGTGAATATGTGTCGGTCTCGAGAATCAATCACATATTCAGTTCTTCTTGTTTTTTTGGCAATCTAGGAGTATCTTATATTAAAAGGGAATACTTTAGTTCATACAAACATTTTGATGAGTGATATGAGTCTTGTATGCTTATTCATGTTTATTACATTGACTAGCATTTGAGTTTGTTCCTTTGTTGGGAGAAATTATTTTCCAATCAATAACTCTCACTTTGGAGATAACCACTTAATGGACAATACGATTTGAGCCCTGGTGAACGTGGTATAATAGGGTCGCAACCATTTGGACCAATCACTTACATATTTAATCATTTAAATTTGTATGCCATCAGTTGCATGCTTGTGACTAAAGCTCAGAGCATGAAATTCTCCAAAAAAATTCTTCTTGCCACTTAAGTTTCTGTTTCCAGTCCAAGAGTCTCACAGATGACTAGTCTTTTTTTATTTATTTATATATATTGGATAATAATTAACCCTCACTTTATGTAAGAAAACTTCTGAAATCTTGTTTGTCCCTTTCTTTTTCAATTTTATGTAATGTTGGCTTCTTTATATAGTGTTTCCTTACATTATGCAGGGTCAGTTTCAGATGATTACTTAGAATACATGATGTTACAATTACCCACTAACATAACTGGATGGATCTGTCATGCATTGGTTACTTCAAGTCTACTTAGGGTATGTCAATCTGACCTCAAACAGTGTTTCTATTCTCATCTTTGCTACAGTTGCGTGCAAGCTTGTATCTATATTTAATTGAGATCATTCGTTTCTGATATGTGTTGACCTTTACTTTTTGTTGTATATTTGTGGTTTTCAATTCTTCATTCTATGTAATTCCGTTATAGGTTTGTCAAACTGATGATAATAGATGTTTTTGATGTATTTACTGATAGTTGTATCATTTGTAGGCAATGCGCCTCCCTTAATGACCCTATGCCCTTTAAATGCTTAATGACCCACCAGCCAACCCCAAACACACACACACACACACACACACAATAAAAGGTCGTCTTTTGGGTTCACTCTTGCTTAGCTCATTATTATGACATCGTGTTATGGTTCCCCCACAATTTGAAACTACCATCCATAAGGTAGCATAGAAAATATAATTTGTTTTTTCTTTAAGATATTTGGAAGTATTCCAGTTATGTTTTTCCATATCATGACCTATTCAAGTTAATAGTATAAGTTTTGACTTTTAGCTGTTAACATTTTTAATGATTTGATCACTTCTGATGGTTCATAATATAACTTTCTCTATTTTCTTGTAGTTCTCTAATTTATGTACTTGTCATAAAAAGTTGTTCTTGTGACATTGCAGGCTGTTGGTGTGGGCTCTTTCTCAGGAACTACTGCTGCTGCTTCTGCTGCTGCCATCAGGTTAATTAAAATTTCTCATTCCAATAGAGTTTATGTCTTTTTTCAATTTGTAGTTTACAAAAATAAAATAAAATAAAAGAATGTCCAGTGGCCTTGAATATGTCAGTTCTTTGTTTGAGATGAGATGATATCTCTTTTTCTTTTCTTTTTTAATTATGCATACATTGCATGGTTAGCGTCATAAAGCTGTTAAATCAACAAGTAAACCATACATAAATTATCCTTTATTTACTTCTAATATCTGATTTTATTAAATATTAACATTTACTTTCTTACAGATGGGTTTCCAAGGATGGAGTTGGTGCCATTGGGCGCTTATTCATTGGTCTGGCAATTGCCGCAATTGTCAATAAACATCTCCCAAGGCCAAGGGGATAAAATGAGATCATGGGTAAATTGTTCCAATAACAACTTTTTATCTTTTCAGGTGGAAGATTTGGCAATCTTTTTGATGATGACCCAAAGCAATGGCGCATGTATGCAGATTTTATTGGCAGTGCCGGAAGGTCCGTAAGCAAATTAAAATGCTCTCATTGTTTTGAGTTAAAGTTAATTTAAACCAGCGATAAGTTTTGTTTTCTTCTGCAGTATCTTTGACCTCAGTACACAGTTATATCCTGCCTATTTTCTACCACTTGCTTCTCTTGGAACTCTTACAAAGGTGTTCGATCAACAAAGAAATCTATTTTTTCAGATTAGCAGTTTCATATTCTCCGTGTATTTCTGAAATATTTTATGGCAGGCTGTGGCGAGAGGACTGAAAGATCCCTCATTACGCGTGATCCAAAATCATTTTGCAATATCTGGAAATTTGGGAGAAATAGCAGCTAAGGTATATTATTGCTTTTGTTTCTTATATGAATCTTTAAATCGGAAGCATAACCGGTTGCTATGTGCTCAAAGAAAGAGGGTCAGAAATGTACTAACTAGCAGACATTCTGACAAAAGAAAATTAGAAAAATAGAAATTAAGTTTTGTAACTGCAAGTAACGGTTCTAACTGACATATTAAACGCTTATCTCATCGGTACGCAAGGGCCCTTACCCTTTAGGTGGATAATTGATATTTGCACTGCCAATAATCTTTTCAGGAAGAAGTTTGGGAAGTTTCTGCTCAGCTGGTTGGCCTTGCTCTTGGCATATTGATCCTGGTAGCTATTACTCTTTTTATATTTTTCGAAATAGTTGACACAGTTACCTGACTGGTGAATTATAATCTGCTCCACTTTTATGTAGGATGTACCTGGTATATCATCGTCTCAGTTTCTCTTACCCTTAATATGGATTACCATGCGCGTTCTTCACCTCTGTTTACGCTATCAATCTCTTTCAGTTCTTCAGTTTAATAGTGTAAGCATTCGTTTGCTGTGCTTATTTAATTGTAGGTTCGGCAAGAAAAAACATCCTTTTCCAAATTAAGCAAGAAAAAAGAGTAAGAAGGCTGAACATTGACCTAAAACAACTTAAATCTGAGTCCAGGACTTCAAAATAACTCAAATAAAACCAAACAAACTTTTTGGACATCTCTTCCTCTTAATTACGTATTAACTTTCATCTGAAATTGGGGGGACTTTGTTTCTTTTAAATTGTATAATATGACATACATAGTAGTTTAAGTTGGAGAGTCTGTAAATATATTGATCTAGCTTCGGTATATTTTGGCTTATAGATAAATCTCAAGCGTGCCCGGATGCTGGTCAAATCACATATTCTACACTCCAAAATCCCAGGAAAGTACCAGTATTAACTCTTAATATCTATTTTAAAATTGAGTTTTTTTTTCTCAAGATCCACGAAACTTACCTTTGGTGTTTGTATCAGCAGGATGTGTCGAATGCAATAAAACAGAAAATATATTCCTGTGGCAAAGATTTTCCAAACCATGTATCACCTTTGGGGCTTCTTTGGAAGAAATTTTGTGTGGAGAAGGAGAACCACATGGTATTATGGTACGTTTTCCTCTTTCTTTAACATGAACTTTCATAATCTTCTCAAACTTTACCAATGCTTCTCCTTTTATTTTAAACTATATAAATATGGCTTCAGTGAGTCTCGGATGTCTAAATTCATTATATATTAGGCTTAAATAAATTTGGTGATTGATTGTTGTGAACTTTCATCCTGGCTCTTATCTTTAGCTTCATTTATCAATTTTCCGAAGGGCCTTTTTTTCCCTTTCAGATAGCTACACATTAGAGAATCGGCAATTGCCACTTTGATGTGCCTTTATTCTCTTGATAATGTTTATCTTATCTAGTTGGAACAGGTGAGGCAACTCACAAAACTATATGCAAGGGAAAACTTTATTCTTTTGGTGAATAATGTAAGGCAGGCAGATTTTATGGTCTTTGTGTCCTTCAAGGTATAAAATGCCCATGCGAGTAACTTGTTTTCTCGATAAGCCTTGTTTTTGTGACTTGGCACTTTATGATGATAAAAAGTATATGCCCATTTACAGGCCAAGGCTACCAGTATATCAATGTTGCGAAGTGTGTGGCAGACCTACTGGCTGGATGAAAATTGGTACAACGGCGTAAACTTGATTGATTTAATAGAGCGAAGTTTAATCGAATTAGAGAATAGATTTGACGATTTCTTGAAAAAACTGGAAGAAGCTGGATGGGACATGGAACAAATAAACCTCAAGGTCCCCAAGAAATTCGTTATTGAGGAATTTCAAGTTGGGTGATGATATATGCTTAATCACACGATCAGTTAAGGATGTCAGATGTGTTGATTATACGGGCACTTGTGTGCCTGAAAAGAGATAACCGAAAGTTGGTGGAAAAGCACAAAATTTTCAAGCTTGGTTGCAGATTTTTGAGTTTGTTCATCAAGTGTAAGATCTACATTACTACATAGAGGTGAGTTGGAGAATATTTTTACCCGGCTGGGCTCATAGTTTTGTGAAAGGATCATTAAATATTGTTTTTACTTTAGCACAAATGTATTTGTTCATTCTAACTCTGAAAACACAAGTAATTTTTCACCAGTGAACAAATTCCGTTTTTGCGGCCTCTAGCCATGATCAAATACAAGTTGATGTAAGAGTTATCAAATTCTGTAAGAAGTGAAAGTTTGTTCAGTTTTATACCACTCTCTTTTGGTAACTCGGTTTTATGCCACTTCGGCTCAGTATAAATGCTGTTATACCCTCCGTTGGAATGGTGATGATTTTGCAGAGACTTTAGTCACAAATTTCTAATAAATTTGGGTCATACCAAGAAGTCTTTATTCTATTTAAGAAACTGAAACAAGCCCTTGGATAATATTTTATGTGCAATTTTTGAATTATAAATACTTGACTGAAATTTAAGCATTGCCTAGGAAACTTCACAATTCCGAGGGGTTGCAATTCCGCTTTCCTACTTTCTTAGACTTGAAAGACCTGCCTGATCATATTCTATCATATTCTCAAAAGAGCACCTATATTGGAAAAAGCGGATCATCTTTTTTAAATTGAATACGTACAAAGGCCGAGTAAATTATGTTTGGTTTAAACTACCGTGCCAGGAATTCGATTTTCACAATTAGCTCGTTTCGTCTTAGTTATTGTGTTCGAGCCATTTATAAATCCTCCTCCCTCTACTAATTAGGAGCGTCGAAGTTTTTTAGTCGTTCATCATTAACCAGTGTTTACATGAACTGTAAATTGCAGGCCTTACTGTCTTGTTTTACGGAATGATTATAGAATTTAAAAGGGCTCATGTTCAAATATAAAAATGAAGCTTCGATATAAGAAATGTACAAGTGCACGTGCTTGAACGTGTTTGTAACATGACTAGCTAGAAAGAAAAAAAAACAAGCTTCTTTCTTAAGCTTGCACAATGGCTGTTACTTTGGTATAAACGCATAATATACTAACATGTCAAATACAATACATTCAAAAAAAATCATGATAAATTAACTTTGTTTAGCATATGGTTCTTTTGGGTGTCGAATAATAATTCTAAATAGTCTATTCATGTTTCTATTGCACTGATAAACATCCTTAGAGGGTAAAATATATTTCTGATACTGACAGACAGAAAAGCAAAAGAAAAAGAAAAAAGGGTACATGGACAACATTTTATTAACTGATCAATTTTTGAGTTATGTACACACATTGAGAATAAAGGATATAGATATAGTAAGTTTGAGGTTATATTTTGAATCTTATAAAAGGAAAAGGGCAAGTATAGAAAGAGGAGAACTTATGAAGAACATAACTCTTATATGTTAAGAGGATGAGGATGATGAAGAATCAGGATGGTGAAAATAAAGAAGGTAACAAAATAGCTATTCAATGAACTGTCAAGACTTTAAAAGTTAAGTTACAAATATATTGAAATATATAAATCGGTGTAATCATAGCACCATTCACATTCTTCTCAAATTCAATGATTCGGTGTAATAATAGTATATAGCATTGTTCAATTTTAAATGTGGCACAAGACCACTTTGTCTGCAGTTTCCACATCAAACATGTAGCATGCTGGATCGAGGAGTGGTACACCACAAATGTATATAATGGCAAAGGAGTGGAGACTAAGAAATTGTTTACAAATTTATAAATTTTTTGTTTAATAAAGTCTACTTTTGTTACATAATCATGTGAATGTCAAAACTATATGTTCAAATTCTAAATTAAACATTCATGGAGCACGATTGCCGGCTCTAGAGATTTGGAGGATATATCACATTTTAAATGAGACCTTTTTCATCATTAAATATATATACATTGTAAGATAGTTTTTTATAAGACTCGACTTGTCGACTCATATATACGTGCTACATCTCTCTCTTCTCATAAACCAGGCCTGTTTAGTTTTATTCAGTAAAGTTTAATTTACTAAAGATATTTCGTCATTATGAGTTGATAAATATTCATCTTAGCGCACATTCCTATGTAACCTGATGTGACATAACTTTGTTTATTATTACTTAAATAATCAGAAATTATTTAGTGCACCAATCTACTTCATTAACTATGACCACATGGTCAGTATGAACCAATTAGCTTTATTTTCCTTACCACCCATAGTCCTTGTTTGCTTGGATAGGATTAGGACCGATAATATTTCAAATTTTTGGATGGGTAAATATGATCGATATTATTAGTGAAATAGAATAACAAATGACCCTGAAATGATATATTTACAATACCGTTTGGGGTATAGTATTAGTAGTCCCGAGACTACGTGTGAAAGGTTATTTCTAATTCCGCTTGAACTCATAGTCCCGAGATTACGAGTAACGCAACTAAACGAGACCATAAAACCATAATATAACAATCTCTTACACTATAAAAAAAATACCCAAATAGTAACGGGATTAGTGACGGTATTTTTTGTTACGAGCTTATTAGCGACGGTTTTTGTTACGGGTTTGTGACAATTTAGTCAATTTGCGACAGATTTGTGACAACTTTTTAAATTAGTGATAGGCTTGTAACAGCTTATGACTCTCACTAAATCAAACATTATTTTATAGTGTTAATACATCAACTATAGCCACTTTGGTCAAGTACGAGGCAAGTACCACTTTTCTTACCCAAATTTGATTGTTTTTGTTCATCTTATGATGTCAATCTTCAGATTTGGTGAGTTTGGTGAACAGTTTATCAATGTCAATATCATTTTCCAATCCTTTAAAAACTGATAAAACCAACAACCCATGCATGCCATAAGAACCAAAATTGCAAGTATTGTGTCTAGATGTCTAGGGACCCCCAAGTTCTTTGTCAGACTTTGATTAGTTGAGAATTACTACTACTAAATTCACTTATGCCTTTTAGCCACTTATGGTTGCACCACAATTCGTAAGTAAACATAAAAATACAGAATAATACCCTCTTTTTCCAATTTCCCGCCTAGAAAGAGGAAAAAGCATAATGAAACATGCATTGGGCATTGTGTATCATGATATCATTATATCCTTTAAACTTTAAAGGCGGGGTTTGTTTATTTTCTTCCAAACGGACACTTTCACCATATTTTCTATTTAAATAAAGGGTGGTTACTTATAGAAATGGTCTCTACAGTTTAATTGAGATTCTTTTTGATCACCATGCTTTTAATTTCAATTGCAAGTTCGTTTAATCAGTTTCATTTATCAAATGAACAATCAGATAGTAGTAACAATGACTCTTTCATTTCAGATGTATCAATTCAACTACAATGATCATTCATGTCAATGTCTTCTTTTCATTTATTTAACAAAGTAGGGGAGGATAAATCATATTTTTAGTACACGATAAGGTCACTGAAGAGTACTTAACCGTTGACAACTACGGGGTACAAGAATCAAGGACAATATCCGTTAGGGATGGGCACGGGACGGATTGGTGCAGATTGATATCAAGCCTAATCCAACCCGTAAAATAAATTGCGGGACGGATTGGAGCGTATTTATAAAATTTAAATATCAACCAAACCCAACCCAACCCAACCCGTATTAATTAAAACCCCAATACAACCCAATCCAACCCGCAAAATAAATTACGGATTGAGGCGGGTGGGTTTATTCTTAAATTTTTATTTTGGTCATTTATTTTTCATAGTTTGCACAATCGGCCTAAATTTTAAAATAAATTGTATGTTTCAAAAAGAAATAAAAATTAAAATCAATTATAATACGTTTATAACATTCACAGCAAATAATAAAACTAAAATATAATAATATCGGGGGTTGTTATCTTTAAATACACAATATATATATATATATAGCGGGTTGAAACGGGTTGGGGCGGATTAACCCACGGTTTGTTAACCGCAACTCTAACCCAACCCGCAAAATATATAACGGATTGGAGCGGGACGGATTGAATTTTGTTGGACACTCAACCCGCCCCAATCCGTACGGATTGAGTTACGGGTTGGGTTTGCGGATTTTTTGTCCACCTCTAACATCTGTCACTTTGGTAAGGATTAGGGCCTCATGGTAGTTTAGTTGAAAATATGAGATCTAAAATTAATATTCTTATAATTTCATCTGAAGCTCCATTTGATCCCTATATTTAGAATCTTTTACTTAAAAGTTAAATCTACCACTGTATATTTCTCCTAATCGAGGTGTAATGAGCAAAAACTCTATTTATTTCCAATTTAGTTTAGCTTTGCATGAAACTGCATACAACTTTTAATGCTAAAGACTAAAGTACTAGTTACTATTTTATTTTATTATCCTCACAATTAGAATTTAATTAATGGCAACATCACATGATTATAAGTCCAAAAACAATGTTATGAAAAGCGAGCCTAGACATATAAATTAGAAAAACCTATAAGTTTAGAAGGGTAGGAGGTGATTAGTCAAAATTAGGCGCTAATTGTCGCCTAAAACCTATGGGTTTTGTGCCCTTTTAGAACATTATCCCAAAATGATGTTTGATTCTATATCCAAAAACTAATTCAATTGTTATTGAACTTTTACAACGACTTATAATTTGGTCCGTCGGACCAAAATCCAACAATAAAAATTACATGTAATAGAAAAAAACAATGTATTCTTAATTGTTTTTTATCACTCTTTACCCATATAATTTTAATTTAATCTGAAGGATGACAAATTCAGTGACTTAATTAAATTGCATTACTTCAGACCCGATGAGTATTTTTACCCTATTCAAACTTCAAAATTATCTGAGATGAAAATATGATACACTATAAACTTGTGTTTATCCTGCCACATAGAACCAAAGATATGCCTAAACACAAATTAACACTTTTTTCCTTCCAAATCCCAACACTAATTTAAGTTTTTGATTTTTCTTTAATTTAAACAAACTTATCCTTCACTCTGGTTGGGTCATTACCATCTGACGGTTTTTTAACACGTTCTAACGAATAATTTAAATGTTATATGAATTTATTCAGGTACGAGGTGGGTTTTTAACATATACTTTTGTTGTTTTGTTTGTAACCTTGGTTTAATTTCTAATTTCAGTATTTACACCAACATTCTTCTTCTCTCTCTCTACATTCGCGTGATTCCTCCTCAGTCCTCACTCATAATTAATATAATAAACCCACAAAAAAAAACTCCTCTCTCTCTCTCTCTCACACACACACACACACACACACACATATATAAGTCTCATTTTTCATTTTCTCAGAAAACCAAACAAACCCACTTCTAAATTTCCACTCTCTCATCATAAGGTTACTTTTCCCACACCTCTATTTCTATTTAATGTGTCATTTCCTTTTTATTCTTATACTAATGTTTATTCTTTTTTGACTTAGTGTTTTAACCTATTTTGGTTTTTTTATATTCCTTTCGTAAATATGGTGATAATATATTATGCAGTTGTAATATTGCATGCTCAATGGTGATTTAAAAATTAAAATTCATTTAAGCACAATTGACAAGTGTATTTGTTTCTGTTTATACATTTCCTTTACTAATACATGTTTAAACAAAGTTTCCTTATATATGATAATATACTATATATTTTTTACGAGGAAGAAATTGTTCAAAATGTGTTATAGCTGGATATTGGATTATTAATGTATCAGAAATTAATTATTTCTCCATTTTTTTTTATTTTTTGTAAACTTGGGATTAACGAGAATCATAAATAATACGTAGTATCGGCATTTCTGTTACTCCCTCCTTGCTCTGTTCCAAATTACACGTTCATGTTTACATTTTGGTTGTTCCACTTTATAAGTCAACTTTCAATAAATATAAACCTCTGTTTCTAAAGTCACCGTCTTGATCCGCTTAATCCCCACCTAGGCGCCAGACCCCGGTCTGATGCCTCGATTAATACATACATGCACTTTGATGTGGTCAAAACCCGGTCAAATTGTCCAATCCGATCGGAATTGGTAAGTTTTTTTATTAAAAAAAAAAACTTATAAATGCTTAGTCCAAAAAGTATGTTGATAATTAATCAAGATTTGCACTTAAAATTTGTTTTTGAATACATTCTTATATTTATTTTGGTTTCCGTTTTACTGTACATATACTATTTACATACTTTTTGTCGAATTCTTAATAGTATACCTATCAACTAATTATGTATAAATGCTTTACGTTGTTAATCATATTTACAAATATTAATCATAAGAAAATCCAAAAAGGCTCCTAAAAATGTTAGAATATGGTTTTTCCGCCTAGACCCCGATTAGTCCCCGCTTATTCACTTAGGCCCCCAGGCCCCACCTCCCGCTTATAGTCCGCCTAGCGACTTTTGAAACCTTGATATAAACAAATTGTTAGTTAATTTTACATATTTATCCTCTTATATTAACTTTATTAAATTATGTGTGAAAAATTAATGGGCGAATTTGAAAAATAGATGTAAAATCAGTCTCTAATCATGATGCCTCGTTAAATTGAATCAGGGGATTTGTATATATATTTTTTAATATTGTAACGTATGGAGTATTTGTTTATGACATGTTCCCCTGTCAAGTTTTGTTTGTCCCTCCTGTCAAGTTTTGTTTGCATTTTGTTTTTGTCTTTATTGGCTTAAGCTCTTTGATATCTTTACTCTTTTGTCTCAACTTTTATCCTTGATTTGATTTTCTTCCCTTCATTTTTTTTCATTGGTTTGGTACTTTGGTTGAGTCAAAGAACATGAATAATACTAATCCAGGATGATGATAAACAAAACTCAAAATCAATGCCCCATTGAACTTTTTAGTCCAGTTAAATTCCTGAAAGGAAAAACAGAATGACAGTTTGAAATATTGCCAGTCAAGTAGCTTAAATAATTTCATGATAATCCTTATAATTAACTATTGAGACTGAAATGATATTTTGATGAGCTGAATACTTTTCATGTGAACTCTAGCTGTTTTGTTTTGACAAATATTGGTTGACTTGAAACGTGGTTGCAACTTTTATTGAATGTTCAACTTCATTAGTTGTCAACCAGGGGATTTAGTTAAGTATCTTTAGATGTGCTTAATATTGGGTAGACCTATTCTTTCAATTATTTAATTTTGTACAAAATTTGTCATTTTAGTGTTAAATTGTCCTGGATCTGGATTTAGCCTCCGACTCGTATTCTTGTCTTATTAGAGTACTTTGAAGTCTAGGCATATCTTTTTGATCATATCTTTTTCTTTTATTATAATTTATTTTCTTTTTGAATTTTGGAAAAATACATGGATTCCGTCACCGAAGGGTTGTTGTCTTTCTGAGACAAAAACTAAGGCTTGAACATATATGAAGAAGAAATCAACTTAATGTTACTTTATAGTTTTTAGTTCTTTTAATCATTTCACACACTGGTTAGTTTTTATTATCTTCTTACTCTGTTGATACTTATATTCCACTGCTAAGTTTTAGAAAACCAGACTTGAAAAGTATGTGAAGGGCAATAAGAAATCAAATTAAAGCTTATAAATCTTCATACTTTTATTCCAGGTTTTGTCCATGGGCCATATGCTTTAGCAAATAGCTAGACATAATCAAGAAGATGAAAGAACAAACATCCGTGCTGATAATCGGAATCACAATCGGGGTTGTGATTGGAGTGCTTTTGGCCATTTTAGCATTTTTGTGTGTTAGGTATCATAGAAGAAGATCACAAATAGGCAACAGTGATTCTAGAAGAGCATCCACTGTACCTATACGTACAAATGGTGTTGATTCATGTACCAGTTTATCAGACTCGTCTTTTGGTACCGAGTCACCAAGATCATCATTAAATAACGATATGCCTCCTTGGATTGGAGTGGGGGGATATAAAAAGGCTAATTTGGCAGCATCAGGGATACTTGAGTATGCATACAAGTATGTATCTGTAGAGGCTTCAACTTTTTATGCATGTATTTCTATTTCTGCAAATTTAGAAGCGCAATTTTCTTAAAGCTAGCTGAATAGCAATGGTCCTAGGGTGTGGACTTCCCTAGTCAGCTAGTTTAATTGAGAACGTTAACTTATCCTTTTTAATTAATTAAAATAACAGTATAATAAAAATTACAAATTTATACTTAAAATGTCAATTTTTTTTCCTTTGCCGGAGAAACGTCCTTAGACACCTGGCCGTCTGCCTGATAAGTGTTTTATATCCAGAGATCTTATGCCATCCTTTTATGATAATCCAGAGATCTTCAGAAAGCAACATGTAATTTCACGACACTGATAGGTCAAGGTTCTTTTGGGCCGGTTTATAAAGCTCAGATATCAACTGGCATAACGGTTGCTGTGAAAGTGCTTGCAACTGATTCTAAGCAAGGAGAAAGAGAATTTCAAACAGAAGTAAGCCATTTGTAATTTTAATTTATTCCAAGTTTGCATCAGAATTAGACTTGCTGTTTGTTGTGTTTGAGAACGAGCTAATATTTTCTTATACTATCTGTATTTGGTAAAAACTTTGAATATTTGAGTTTTTGTTCCAAGCTCTTTAAACAGTGATGCGTTCATAATCTATAATGATCACAACAGATTTTATTCAATCTTAAATATGTCAAATTTGATGGGTTGCTTTAGAGATGGTTGCAGTCAAGTGTAAAGATAGTAGTTCCTTTATGCTGTCAAGTTGTTTTTTATTGGATTTTGGTTCTTTTTAATGATGTGAACCAGCTTGGGTAATTCGATAAGTTTTTTTTCCTTTTCGCAATTTAACTCTTGTTAGATTTTTCTTTAACTCCTCATAGGGACTTCTGATTACGCTCCTGGTAGTGATGTTTCAATTGGGTGGTTGCTATTTTTTTCTTGTTTACCAATCTTTAGATCATGTGTTGTGTCAGGTTTCGTTATTGGGCAGGCTGCATCATCGGAATCTTGTGAACCTGGTGGGATATTGTGCAGAGAAGGGCCAGCATATGCTCATTTATGTCTATATGAGCAGAGGCAATCTTTTCTCTCATTTGTATGGTAAGCTAGTGTTTGGCAAATAGCAACGTAATTCTACCTCAACAGCATTTAGGACTTGTATGTGTGTATTCTCTCTTTAGCAACTGATTTACTTTGAGTGAGTAATATTCATATTGAAATGCACCCTGGTAAGGCAATTACAGATGTTTGTTTTTGAGGATAACCTATTAACTCTTATAGTCTCATGCTATTTGCCAATCCGGACATTTTTTATTTTGAACCTGTAGAAGCCCGTCCATTCCCCACTAAAAGGCCTATTAGTAAGGAAGGAAAGGGGCATATACTAAGATTTGGCTTTGATAATGCTCAAGTGATGTGGGACAATTCCAACACTCCCACGAGTGTGGGTTGGTCAATTTCCGAGAAGCCCAACGAGTGCAATCAACAAATCGGGTGGATGCGACCCATCATACTTATAACTTGGCTAGCCTTTCGATGGCCCGCTCTGATACCATGTAAAAAACAAGAGAGTTGAAAAGATTTTCTGTTATATCTTATTTCCAGAGGGTACATACACTTATATACTGCAAGGTTACAAGAGAAAATGATGGAATTAATAATCCTTAAATCAAGTGATATTTACAATCAATTACTTATATAAAGAAATATTCTAACAGCTAATATAATGTTAATTAAGTATGATTAACAAGAATCATGGTAGGATTTGATATGATTTCGCTACACTCCCCCTCAAGCTTGGCTGTAGATATTGATGAGACCAAGCTTGCTAACAAGGAAATTGAATGCCTGCTCTGTTAGACCTTTCGTGAGAATATCTGCTAGTTGTTGGCCAGAGGGCACATAGTAAATACTGATAATTCCACCATCAAGTTTTTCTTTGATAAAACTTCGATCTACTTCCACATGTTTTGTCCTATCATGATGAATAGGATTATGAGCTATAATGATAGTAGACTTGTTATCACAGTAGAGTTGCATTGGTTCTTCAAATTTGATCTTCAACTCTGCCATTACCCCGACTTCTTATCATTAATAGAGCCAGCCCAGTCGGCATCAGTAAGTTCACAAATTCCATGAGCCAAGGCTCTATACTCGGCTTCGGCACTGCTTCTTGCAACAACTGACTGTTTCTTACCGCACCATGTCACTAAATTTCCCTATAATATGGTGCAATACCCCGACTTCTTATCATTAATAGAGCCAGCCCAGTCGGCATCAGTAAATGCTATTACTTTTCGATCATTATATTTTGCAAAAAATAATCCCTTTCCCGGTGTTTGCTTCAAGTACCTCAAGATTCTATATACTGCATCAAGATGACCTTGACATGACGCATGCATATATTGACTTACTAGGCTTACAGAAAGAGCGATGTCAGGTCTTTATCACCCAGTTCAATCGGAGTTTTACTTGGTTTACATCCCAACATACCGGTTTCTTCTAAAAGATCCAGAACAAATTTTCTTTGAGAAACAAAAATACCATTCATACTCCTTGCGAATTCCATGCCCAGAAAATATTTCAAGGCTCCAAGATCTTTAACTTCGAATTCCTTTGCCATCATCAGTTTAATGTTCCTTATCTCCTCAATATTATTCTCAGTGACAATAATATCATCAACATGCACAATTAATATCGTTATTTTTTCACCTTCAGAGTGTTTGACAAATAAAGTATGGTCAGTTTTCCTTTGAATGTATCCAAGCTTCTTGATTACTTTTGAAAAACGATCAAACCAAGCATGTGGGGACTGTTTTAAACCGTACAGAAATTTATTTAGCTTACAAACAGTTTTGATTCCTGAATTTTTAACAAAACCTGGTGGTTGGCTCATCTAAACCTCATCTTCAAGTTCACCATTAAGAAATGCATTTTTTAATATCTAGTTGATGTAGTGGCCAATCAAGGTTTGCTGCTAGTGAGAGTAGAATTCGGATGGTATTGAGTTTCGCAACAGGAGCAAAAGTTTCGGTGAAGTCAATACCATATGTTTGTGTAAAGCCTTTGGCCACCAAGCGTGCCTTGTGTCTTTCGATGGAGCCATCTGCATTATACTTTGCTGTGAACACCCGTTTGCACCCTACAATGTTTTTTCCTTGAGGCAATTCCACCAAGTTCCACGCATTATTTTGTTTAAGAGCCCTCATCTCTTCGAAAACGGCAACTTTCCATTCAGGATGTTCCAGTGCTTCCTCAATAGACCTGGGAATTACAACTCTAGAAAGACTCGAAGTAAAAGCACGAAATGAAGATGATAAATTTGAATATGAAATGAACTTTGCAATAGGATGATGAGTACATGATGTAATGCCTTTTCTGATTGCTATTGGAGCATTTAGATCAAGGTTTGAACTTGATTTACCTGACATATTCGGCAAGTAAGGTTCTACCATCGGTTCATCTTCTTGGCTGTCCATAAGGTTCATACTTTCTTTATTTTCTTGAGAGACTTTTCTCCGAGAATAGACACGTACCTCTTGTTGATTAGACATACTTGTTTCAGTCCCTGTTTTTGGTGTTGGATTATGGTCATAAGGCTGTTTTTCATCTTATACATTTGGCTGAATGGTTGAGTTCTCAATCGGAATTGATTCTGGAAACGAAATTGGATCGGATAAAATAGGAGTCCCACTGTTAGGAACACTAGAATTTAAAGGTTGTGGTCCAATTATGGTGGTATCTTCTAATGGCGAGTCAAGGTTGTCCTATGAACAAGCTTCTTGATCCTGCTTCTCCCCGTGAAGCGAAGTTGGAGAAAAAAATGGAGTGTCTTCAAAGAATGTAACATCATGTGAGACATGGTTTTTTTTAGTTTTGGGACAGTAGCATCGATACCCTTTTTGGCTAGGAGAGTAGCCAATGAAGATAGTTTTGAGAGCACGAGGGTCAAATTTGTTTCTATTGTGCACATGAATGTGAACGAATGATGTACATCCAAATGTTCTTAATGGAAGAGCATTGGAAGTAGAGATGTGTGGGTAGGATTTTGAAAGAACACCACGTGAAGTTTTAAAGTTAAGTGTGCGGGTAGGTAGGCGATTGATAAGATAAGTGGCAGTTAAAATTGCATCTCCCCATAAGTATTTTGGGACATTCATTGTAAACATAAGAGCACGTGCTACTTCTAATAAATGACGATTTTTTCTTTCAGACACTCCATTTTGTTGTGGGGTGTCAACACATGAACTTTAATGTATAATTCCATTTTTAGACAAATAGTCACCAAGGATAGAATTAAAATACATGACATGTTTCAGATTTTTCACGAAGAAGATAAACCCATGAAACACGTGTATGATCATCAATCAATAAATGTGATAAACCATCTTTTGCCATGAGAAGTGGTCATTTTTTATGGTTCCCATATGTCTCTATGGATCAAAGAAAATGGCGCGGAAGGCAAATATAGTTTTGAAGGGTAGAAAGTGCGAACATGTTTAGCAAGCTGACATATTTCACATTCAAAAGAATCAGAGTTTTTATTATCAAATAAAGATGGGAACAACCGAACAAGCGTTTCATATAGGAATAACTCGGATGGCCAAGTCTATGATGCCACAACATTATTTTCCTATTACTAGAAGCAGGAATAGATACAAGACCAGATGCGAAAGTTTGCCGATTTTGTGGATGATCTTGTTCAAAATAATAAAGTCTTTTATAAACCTTAGCACTGCCAATCGTCGTCCCCGATGATAGTTACTGAAATTGACATGTAAAGATGAAAAATTAGCAACACATCGATTATCATGAGTGATTTTACTCACTGATATCAAATTACATTTTAATGCAGGGACATGAAGAACAGAATCTAAAACAAGATTCTGAGATAGTTTAATAGTGCCAATCCCAACAACCGAAGTTAAAGATCCATCGGCTATTTTGACTGTGGTATGAGTAGAACATGGAATGTAAGAATGAAATAAATTTAATTCACTTGTCATATGATCAGAAGCACCTGAATCAATGATCCATGGATCTTTGTGAATAAAAGAATGCAAGGCTGTACGAAAGTTACCAGATTGAGTCATAGAACATGAGCCGATATTAGAACCTGATGAGGAAATAACATTAGAGAGATGAGATGGTGGCTGATTTAGGAGGCGATAAAGCTTCTCAACTTGCTCCTTGCTAAATGGTACGGGAGAGCCAACATGCCCAGATTTGTCTTGGGCGGATTGGGTTTGGTAGGCACGACCATCAGTCTGTTTTCGTGGTTGCCAATTTGCTGGTTTCCCGTGAAGATGCCAACACTTCTCTCGAGTATGTCCAGGACGGCTACAGTGATCACACCATGGACGTTCGCCGCGCTTGTTCATGCGCACTTGTTCATGCGTGGGTCTGTGTTTGGCCTCCCATTTGAAAAAGAATTTTTGGACAACAAGACTGATCCTTCAGCGAGAGATGTGAGTGGTGGATCATTGGTTAATATCACCTTTCGATGGCCCTCTTCGCGTCGAACCTCTGCAAAAGCGTCTTCGGTTGAAGGAAATGGTTCTCGTGCCACAACTTGACCTCGTACATCGTCAAGATTACGATTAAGGCCAGCAAGAAAGTCAAAGACTCGTTCTTTTTCGAGTTTTTGTCGCTGTTTAACAACACATTCAGCACATGAGGAGTCATCTTCAAGAAACAGGTCAAGTTCTAGCCATAGATCTTGAAGAGGAGAGAAATATTGAGTAACAGAACTAGAGCCTTGTTTCGTCTCCTTTAATTTTGAACGGAGTTCAAAAATTTGAGAGGCGTTTCCTAGATCTGAGTACATCCGGCTAGCAGCATCCCATACCTCTTTTGCAGTTTTAAAAAAGAGATTGTGGCGGCTAATTTGAAGCTCCATAGAATTAATAAGCCAGGCGAGAACAATTGAGTTCTCAGCCAGCCAAGTCTTGTATGTCGGATCGGTTCGGTTAGGAGCAGAAAGTTCACTAGTGATGGAGCCTAGTTTGCCTCGACCACTGTAGGTAATTTTTACCATCTAATTTATGGGCTGTGATGTGAAGAGAAGCTGTGTCGCCACCGGAAAAGGAGGCGACGTTGTAGCCTAGTTTGCCTCGGCCACAAATGACAATTTTTAGAGACTAAGCCCACTGTAGGTAATTTTTACCTACAATTGAGTTCTCAGCCAGCCAAGTCTTGTATGTCGGATCAGTTCGGTCAGGAGCATCAGTTCGGTCAGGAACATAAAGTTCACCAGTGATGTAGCCTAGTTTACCTCGGCCACAAATGACAATTTTTACAGACTGAGCCCACTGTAGGTAATTTTTACCGTCTAATTTATGGGCTGTGATGTGAAGAGAAGCTGTGTCGCCACCGGAAAAGGAGGCAACAAAAGTTGGTGTTGATTTATTTGCCTGGGGTTGGCAGGGGGTGTCTCGTTATCATCCATGGTTTTATCTTTGCCCGTAGGCCCTGGTACAATGTAGAAGCCCGTCCATTCCCCACTAAAAGACCTATTAGTAAGGAAGGATATGGGCATATATTAAGACTTGACTTTGATAATGCTCAAGTAATGTGGGACAATTCCAACATAACCAAATACACATGTCAAATATGAACTTTATATTTATCCAACACTAAAGCAAAGATGAAAATGTTAATACTGCACTCATATTTTAATTGCATGTTAGCCAAAGTTCCTATTCCTTTAATAATATGCAGAAAACATAGGTAAGGTTTCCGCTTGTTAGCCCTCTGACGTATTGCAATAACTGATTTATTTTCTAAACGCTAGTTTACTAAATCTCAGGTGAAAAGCATGAACTACTGAGCTGGGATCTGAGGGTTCAAATAGGACTAGATGTAGCAAGGGGATTGGAATATCTTCATGATGGGGTAAGCATTTAGTTCTCCCTTTTGGTGCATCTTTTAGCTTTTTTCTGAATTATTAGATGCGAGTAAAAATCCTCTTCCTCCGTCCTCTTATGATGATTTTCTCTCAGTAAGATCCTCATATGTACGTGTAAAACTCTCATGGTTTGGTTAATTTACAGGCAGTTCCGCCTGTGATACACCGGGATATAAAATCTTCCAACATCTTGTTGGACCAGTTCATGAGAGCCAGGGTATGTTTCTGTTTTTTGTCTTTTCAATTCACATTGTCAATTTTCGTATGCCTTTCATTGAGGTTAACAAAATGTTCATAAGGATTTGAAGCAAGCTCATTTCCACATTTTTCATGAGCATCTCTACCTTCTTTTTATCTTATCTGGTAGCCTACTTTTAAGCTCAGTTTTGCTGCTCTTTGCTTAAAAGTTGGTCTGCTTTTTGCTGATGAGTTTAAAAGGCTGAGGTACTTTTGGTTTTATTAGTCTGAAAAAGCTAGAAACTTTAAGCTGGTGAATCCAAAAATATTCTCAACGTCAAATATCCAGTTTATTTGCCTAAAGGCCGAAAACAAACCACCTCCTTTGTCTTATTTTGGGCACAATTTGAAAAAATTACTCATTATTTATGCTACTCTTATTACAATTGAATGCGTATCTATTTGATGTAAACAGGTGTCTGATTTCGGGCTTTCCAGGGAAGAAATGGTTAAGGGACATGCATCAGCCATAAAGGGAACCTTCGGATATCTCGATCCAGAATATATATCTTCAAGAACTTTCACCAAGAAAAGCGATGTTTACAGTTTTGGGGTCTTGCTATTTGAACTCATCGCTGGTAGAAACCCTCAGCAGGGTTTAATGGAGTATGTTGAACTCGTAAGATATTTCCTTCTCTCTCTATAATATATCTATCTATCTATCTATCTATCTATATATATATATATATATGTATATATATATATATATATATATGTATATATAGACAGATACAAAAGGATAGGAGAATTGCTCAGGCTTGGAAATGGGCCGAGTTTTGCCTGTACATGCCCTACCTGATTATAGTTATCATTTTTCTACTTTACCTTGTATGTGGCTAAATTGTCATACCTAATTTTCCTTATAGTTACACACTCAGATGTATAAAGAGGACTTGAGAACAGATATGCATGGTCTCTGACTGAATTTTTGCACTTATTATATTATTGTAGTCGGACATAATTAAGAAATTGGTATATTGTTCTGACTGCTACTTACAGTATCATACCATAAAAAAAATATGCTTTGGAAGACTAAATTATTAAACAATTTAAGAAGCTATTAGATTTTTAGGAATCTGTCATTATCCTTATTAAATTTGATTGCCTTTTACCGTTCTACTAAACCTGTATTGATCACATATCAAAACTTAAGCCGATTCTTTCGTGTTTGGAGTACACATTGTACCTAATCTTTTTTTTCTTTTTCTTTGCTACATCTATTTGTTCAAATTAAAAATGCATTCTTCTAATTCTGATGATGTTTTCTTTCTTTCGTATTCTTTTTCCAAAATGAATGAACAGGCAGCAATGAGTACGGAGGGGAAAACAGGGTGGGAAGAGATTGTAGATTCTCGTCTTGAAGGGAAATTCCATATTGAAGAACTCAATGATGTGGCAGCATTAGCGTACAAATGTGTTCACCGTTTACCAAGAAAAAGACCATCCATGAGGGACATTGTGCAGGTTTTATCGCGTAAACATGAGATGAGGCACGATAAGAAGTTTAACAAGCATTCTGTTTTATTACCACTTAATGAGGTAGTCGTTGATGTGGGCAAACACGAACATCAAAGGCCAATGTATGAACATCGAAGGATGGGATCTTACGATAGCTCAGTTGATGATTTTGAAGCATAAAACAACAGTTTCTATTTCTTTTTATATTTAGGCTTTTTTGGTTAGCTTGACGTGCTTTCAAGTATTTGATGTTGTATAGATCTTGTTATATGTTGTTCCAGCGTTGGTAGTGCTAACAACTAACACGGTAGCTTTTGTATTTCCTCCCCCCCCCCCCCCCCTTTCTACTGTACATCATTATATCAAATTTTTAAAACAGATAAAAAGATAGAATGAGCTTCTTTCTTAGCTACTGATGAGTGTAAAATTAACTCAAAAATTTATACTAATTGAATAACTTTTGGCTGCATAAGAATGCCCTCTAAACAATCTTTTGAAGAAGTATCTAATCTCGTTTTTTTCCTCCTTTTTCCCTCTTCTTTACAAGCTAC